>PVKB01000046.1:1216076-1449519 GCA_004027205.1 Ctenodactylus gundi
GGGTAGGGGGAGGGACAAAAGGAGAGTGGGAAAGTCCTTGTCACCTTGACAAGATACATAGGTGCACAAAATGCTAAACTTCATTGTAAACCTTAAATTTTGCACTTATACATATCAGTAAAATGGGGGAAAAAAGTCAGCATCTAGATCTCCATGTACCCATTCATAAGTTATTAACAGAGATGCTTTCAGATCCTATAAATAGTACAATACTCATTGGCTTTAATAAATAGGAGTTTTTTTTTTTCCTCTCATACAAAAAATGTGCAGGTGGGACACTCACTGTCAGGGTCTTTCCAACATGTCTCTGTACCCTGTTGGGCCCTTCTCCTGCTTGCTGAATGGCAGTTATTTTTCAGGCGTTGACTCTAATGCCAGAAGAATTAGGAGGTGGGGTGCCCCCAGTCATGAGGAAATAAAAATCTCTCTAAGTGGCTTCCACTGGAAGACTTCCACTTGTATGAACATTTATCAGATAATCATGGTTTCTACATGTGTGTGTTTTAGCAAAATACATTTCTATTTTGATTTTCAGTGGACCTGTGACTTAAAATGTAGTCATTGTGGAGTTTTAAGCCAGAATACTCTTATTACATTACTGTTCACAATAGGATCAACACAAAACTTCATCACAAACTAAAAACTTTTAAAATTAAACTAATCATGAGTTACGTTTAAAGACTGGCAGAAACTGAAATCTCCAGCCCACTGTTAATGTACAGAATGTTTACTAAAAAGTTCCAAACTATTTCCTTGTCTGTAAATGATTAATATGCCAAAATTAACAGTCTTTTAGTGCTCTTCAGAGTAGAAATACAAAATTAAGTCTTGGGTAAACTATAAAAATGTGTTAATTTTAGATCATGATGCTATGTTTTAGTAATCCTTAGTAAATACTTACTAGGTTACTAGAAAGCAACACTTCATTAAGTAACATCTGAAACATTGTCTAGTATTTGCTTCTAAGAACTGAGCAAAGAAAATTTGAGGATCAGGTTTTGGTTCATCCAAATTGTTAAGCATCATGATGTGTTAGAAGGGAGCACTGGTTTAAAGTCAACAGCTTCAGCTGAATTTTCATTCTACCTCTAACTACCTGGACTAAGTCTTTTCAACCTTTCACAATCAAATTTCATCATTGGAAGCCTGAAGTACTACTATGGAAACTCCTCCCCTTTTTCCCCTTTTAATCATGTCCTAAGTGAATCCATTTGAGGAAATTTCGACTGGCTAAGCTTACAAGTCCAAAAAAAAATCCAGGAAAATGTGTGAATCAGTTTCTCAAAGCTTTGACCCAAGGCTGGTAATCCTGTGTATACATGATACATGTTCTGTGCCACATGTATGTAGGTGACAGAATAATATGTGATATGTAGAAGGCATTGGAAATCCATATTTTAGATAAGTGAATAGCATTTCCCCCAGGTCATTCTTCCTTCTCTCTACGGAGGGCTTTTAAGGCACTCAAGTGTGCTCCTTATCAATGTGTCCTGGGACCCATCCATGTTGCCAGCCCCTACCCTGTCAAATTAACATGAGGGTCATACTCAGCCAGGGTCTAGCTGACCCCCTACAAAGCTTTCTGGTGTAGTTTCCCTCTGCTCTTTTGCTGGTATACTCCATTGTATAGGAATAGTATGTTTCTGTTATGTGATTTGCTTTTATTCCTTCAGAATAATTTTTATTTATGAATAGTACATTCTACATTCACACAAAACATTCCTCTTTGCATTATTATTTTTTTTAAATTTAAGAAATCTCTAGTTTCCATGGCAATTGTATATGCTAACTCACCTCTTACTGCTCTTAGACTTACTGGAACCAAATGTGATCAATACTCTTGGAAAACCTCAAAAAATTACATATGCAGAAAGATACATTGGTGGCAAATGTGTATTTTAGAGTGCAAAACGCAGCAGCAGATGTCCAGCATTGTTGTTCTGATGAAATGCCTTCTCATACAGAACTGTGTCCTCATATGTGAACATCTATAGGTTAAAGGTTGGTCAATAGAGGAATGTCTGTAATTAACCAGCTTTCTTCATAAATTTGTTGTTTGGATAAAGTGGAAGTGCTCTGTAAACTGTAAAGTGTTATTAAAATATTCGTTATCTCCGTGAAACATATCCCATTTGCACTGTTTCCTGTTGGGGCATAAGGAGCAGGTTTCTGTTCCACATCAAAAGTGGCAGGACTGAGTTGCATCTCCTTTACAAACCAAGCAACCCATGCACAGGTGCACGCATATTCAAACCACTACAGGAGGCAAGAAAGGGATCCTGACTCCCAGGGTTACGGCATTTCTCTCTGGAAAAGAGGCAAAACTCTTGGTGACTGATAACTAGTGAACTCTCTTCATTTTTATAAGAAAGTACCTCCCAGTGTTTGCTTGGTAGAGGGCACCTTTCCAGTCACTCACTTGACAAGAGTTCTGAGCTGGATTAAAAAGGGCACAGGTTGAGCTTAGGGTTAGACGCCTGAATCACATCTCAAAGTGCCTTTATAATTACACCGTGGTGATCTTTACTTGAAAGCTTGTCTAGGAAATAAGTAGGAGATTCATTTACCGGCACCTCTGAAGTGCTATAGGAAGTGTAGGTTCTGGCACATGTTCACGCCACACAAGGGGTGACTAGGGACACTGACTTTTCTAATGCACACGTAGAAACAATATGCACACGAGGAAGGGTCCTATAGAAAGGCTGCAGGTCAACAGGGAGTGAAGTTTTTCAGCCAAATTTCTTGTGGCACACACTACCTTAGACACAGCATCTGATTTTATAAAGATATTTTGCTCGTATACTTCACTTTCACTATGGAGAAGCCAAGTCGAGGTGTTTTCTCTGATGAGTGGGAGCTGTAAGGGCTAGCTCAGGGGAAAGTTGTCTTTTGATAAAATTGAAGTGGAAATGAAATCATTGCCATAGCCTGTGTTTTCTTTCAGTGTCTTGGAACTGAGCTTTATCTTTACCCCAGGCCCCTCAAATCTCTGCAGACACAAAATCCCCCAGAAGAGTGCTAGGATACTCAAAGGTCTTAAGATCTAAGTATTAGTCTCCTGGGTAAGCCACAGTAGTTTGCATTTTAACAAAGAAACGAATGCTTGCCTGAATTCAAAAGAATGACACAGACTGCTAAAAATATCCCTTTCTCTAGGAAACCTCTCCTGTCACCCCTCACCTCCAAGTGTTAAATGTTTGCGCTAAGGCTCTTCCTTGTGCCTTTTGTGCCATGGCATCTGGCACCAATCAGGGTGATCACTTGTTTCATCATCCCCCTTTCAGCTCAACTTTGATCTCTCTGCATACCACCTCACGTATATTCGTATATTCGCGTGCATGTACCATCATGCAAATTCCCACCACTCAGCCGCTCTCTGATTAAACAGTTGGAGGACTTTAATGCAAGTCATTGGTTGAAGAATGACTGGATGACAGAAAAGTGAACAAATGAGAGAAAGAAAGGCAGAATTTGAAGGCCAGATGGCTTTCATTGATGCCTCCTACTTAGTTATATTCTAAGCCTAGAAAGTCCCGCTGACATTCCTCTGAAAATACCACTTGAAGATAACAGATTTCAGTATCACTGTAAGTGCTTTGCTAGCCCACTCAGCATTGGATTAGATAGTGAGGAGTGTAGCCTTGATCTGCTATAGTCATAGATACTCTTTGCATACTAAGATTGCACAGACAGTATCATGACATCTATGTTTCATCAAGTGAGAAGTTTCATTGTTCAAGTTCAACTATGGAAATCACTCCTTTCACCAACAGGAGCAGAGAATAAAAACAAAAATAAAAATAAACTCTCTTCATCTCCGCAGTGATGACACCAAGTGTTCAGATAAGAATGAGAAGAAAGGCTTCAGGGAAACAAAAGGAAGAAAGCGAAGTATTTCAGTGGCATCCCAAGTAAATAGTGGCTTAGGATTTTGGCTCACTGTACTGGAGGGTATGACACCTCCTCAGGCGCATGGTTGTAAGGGGTCTTACAGGTAGGTGAACCTGGAGGAAGTGAACAGGAAATGCTGAGGATACGCTTAGCTAAGACGAATTCAACAACTCAGAGCATACAGGTAAGATAGCACTGGACTAATATAAATGAGGAGAGGAAAATTTATTCTACCCCTAGACTATTCTATTGGCCTTTCCCACAGAAATCTTAGGTTTTAGTGAGGACGAATTGTTGAGTTTCTATCAGAGCTTCACTGTATACGACACTTAGCTTAGCAATATACCAGTGCCTAAGGCAGTTGCAGGACCAGCGCTATGCACTTCTCAGTGATACAGCACATAGTCAATTCCCGTTCCCAGTTTTTCCTTTTTATTTCATCGTTCTTTTTTATTTTATTATTTTCCTCATTCTTCCTTCTCTTCACCTTCTTCTCTTTTTCTTTATAATATTGCAAGTTAAAAATTAAGTTTGTGGGTGTCGGGTACTGAGTCACAGCAACGAAAAAGTAACTAAGACAGCATCTGACGTATTAAACAGCTCCATTTGAATCTTTATGTTATATGGTTTACATTGATACATAAACACACACACACATGCACACCCACAACATTAGTTAATTTCCCTAGCATTTCACTCTGTATTGACCGTTCTTTGGATTTGTAAACAAATTCAGGCAAGGGAAGTAGTTTTACCCATGACAAACAATTACCATATGGAGCAAGGATTTAAAGTTAAATAGTCTAATTCCAAAGCATGTACTTTTTTCCCTAAGTATTTTGAGAGACAAAAAGTACAAAACAGGTAAAATCAAAGTTGCAATTATTATTTGGCTTAGATAACAATGTAATATTTTTATTCATTACAGAGTACATTTTTTTCCATTCTGTATGAGAACATTGTTTTTAAAACTGTAATATATCACTGAGGACCCAGAAGTTTTCCATACACAATTTTTAAAGAACCAATATGACTTTCTTTTCCTGTTGACCTAGACCAATGGACGCAATCTTCTGGCCTGAAGACTTCAGCCACAGTAGGTGTTCCTGAATTGAGATTTCTGAATTGAGGTCCTCCTGTATTTGACAGCCTTTGGCCCTTCCATAAGGTATCTGCCCAGGTGAGTGCATGTTTCAGGTATCATTTCACAATCTAGTCCTCCTGCTTTGACCTACACTATGACCTGGGAAAGGATCAGAATGCTGATACATTTCAGTTTGCTCACATAACAAGCTGCAGTGTTTATATTTACAACTCTGAGAATTGATGGGGACAATAAGTAGATTTAGAATTCATATGCATGAGGTAAACGGAAAGGGGAGATGCGCAAGGCGTTGCATTTAGACATTATTTAGGAGCAACAAATGGAGAAATGCAACATTTTGTTTTAAAAGAAAACCCCATCACAACCCCTTCATTATGTGCAACACATAATTTAACAGGTGTGTGATTTATTCATTTATTCAGACTTTTGGACTAACCATTCCATCACAGCACTATTGTTTGTGAGGAAAAATGCATTTACAACAAACTGCATCAGCATCTCGGTGAGACTAAATTAGCCCATCTCCAGAAATCTTCTACTTCCGGTTGAAAAAGGTTAATAATCACCAAAATGGTTAACATAAAAAATTAAATGGTACCTCAATAAAATATTTTCCATTATTGGATTTTTGGACCTACAATCATCTATAAGAACTTGTTATAAAGAGAGAAAAATCCATGTGTAATTTTTATTAGCAAAATATATTTGTGTTTCCATAAGCAGCCAGGCTTGCCAGGAGCTCCCATGGGAAGTTGCTAGAACCCTCTTCCTTCTGCCCAATCTTTTTCTTTCCCTTCTCTGCTTATATTCTCTTCTTGGGAAGATGACTTTGTTTTTCTGAATAATGAGACCAATTTTTTGCACCTAGGCCACATTTCTTTAGCAGGCAAAGTTAAGTGGTGTTAGATCAATCCCCACTTCCTCCATCTTAGACCTAAAGGCTTCTAAGAATTTTCTGTTGTCTTCAGTTGCTCTGTCATGGCTGCTCTGAGGTCCTGAATTGCCTCATAGTCATTTTGACTTTGGAGCAGAGCCAGAGTAGCACAATGCCAGACCTGGGGAATACTGTCATGATGTTTTTACAAGCCTGCCTTTCAGCTGGGTGGCTCATGCCGGAAGTATTCTTCCTGTTTCAGAAACTGGCAACAACAATGGGAGAAGGAGTGTATTTGAAGTGGGCGAAGCACCTTGAGAGGGATTAATGGAAATGTGTACTTTACTGTAATAAAAATTTTAAATGTAAATATTCACCATATATTTTGCTCACTTATTTCAATGGTTTGGATCTTGACTGTCTTGAAACAGCCTCATGTGCTTGGAATTATATCTTACTGGGAGGTGGGCCTGGCTGGAAGGGGCAGATGCTTGGGGTTTGAAGTGGAAAGACTGTGTCAACTTATTGCAATTGGAGGCACCCAGGGCAGAGATTCTAGGTGCTTGTTACTGATTTGTGGGCCAGGAAACAGGGGAGGAGCACCCATCTTGGCATCCTGAGGGTGGAGATGAGGGAGGGGGCAACTGACAGATTGAAGGAATTAAAGGAAGGAAGAAGAAATATTGTTACTGCTTCCTCATAGGAAGGCTCTGGCCTTGCCTGAGTCTGCAGACTTTCCTTTACACCTACCTCACTTGGTTTCTGTCTACAGTGGGGTGAGTGGCTCTCCAGCCTCTGCCATGTGCCTTCACCATTGCTGGCTGCCCTATGAATGGACAGTGTGTGAGAGATCTTCTGAAACTGTGAGCTAAGTAAGTTTTCCTCTCTTAAATTGTGGATGGTGGGTATTTTGTCACAGCAATGAGAAAGTCGCTAAGACATTGTTACAGGCCTGTCTCAAGTTTTCATATCATCAACTGGCTGTGGGTAGATCCAGCTAAGGCTCCTGTTTTTACGTCTTTACTTCTATATGGGTTATAAACTATGGTTCAGTGAGTTCTGAGGTGTAGACAAGAACAGAGAGCGAGGAGACCCGGGTCTGTTTCCTGGTTTACAAAGAGGCTTATTTATACTTTCAGGCCTACACATGAAGCTGATACTGTGCTTGGAAAGTGTGGTGTTACCCAATTCACATTTACTGCTGGTGAGTCTGAGATGGTGGTGATCCTATGTTTTCTTCTTTTGCCAAGTTTTTAACAGCCTGGAATTGGAAGGCCAGGACTGGATGAGTGATTTTCACTCTGACTCCAAACTCTTAGAGAAAAAACGTTTTCAAGGGATTTGGGCATTGGAGGAGACTGGACCTAGGGCAGAGCATATTGTGATGTGCATGTATGTCCATGGACATATGTGGGGAGGCAGCACTTTTTCATGGTACTGGGAATCAAGCTACCTTTCAGTTCTTCTTGCTTTAATACATGACATTGTCCTAATTAAGGATATATAAAAGCTACATTTAAAAATGATCCCTAAGGCTGCAATGCTGTTGGCACAGAGGGAAATATGTGATCAATAAGTGAACAGACAATGTCAGCCTGAAGACCTTCCAGAACAACTTTTCTATGCAGGAGGGAAGGAAGTTAGAAGTAGATCCAGTCTATGTAAATGTTTCTCAAGATTTTTGCTAAGTTTCAGGAAATTTTGATTCTTTCTTTCTTTGAACAAGTCTAGAACAAGTGCTAGAAAGCACTTCATATTTAACCTGTGACTGTTTAACCATTGGAGATGGTCCAAAAGAGATTCACAGGCAGTGAAATGATTTTCACTGATGGAAACAAATTCACTTTTTTGCTTCCTTCAGCAATTCATCAATCTAATGGGGAAAATAATAGCTCTCGTAATAATGAGAACAGACTTCTAGGAGCATGAGCCAATATCAATACTTTATTTCATAATGTAAATTCTATTGCTATATAGTTGGTCTCGTTTCAAATTTGTTTTTAATTAAGTTTTCTTGACATTGCACTTTCTCTTTCTTTTTCCATTTATATACATACATATATGTGCAAACATAACTTCTTTAATAACACGGATATGATATTTGACCAGATCCAATTGTCACTGAACAACCAGGATGATGATAACCCTTATTCCAACTGTCATATTCAGCGTGTCAGTAAACATTTTTAGAACATTCTGAATGTTGTTTTTGGCTGGATTTTAGGTCAAGTAAATAGTTCTTGTCTGATATATTTCATCCTAAAGTATTCACATTAATTGAGAATAGCAGAGAATACATATGTTTAAAGGTAACACATTAACACAACGTATAAGTATCAAAATTTAGTCATAACTGAACCTATATAAAATAGACCATTTAAAATCTTTACTTAAAACATACATAAAAATATAAAATCTGTAAATATTAATGAATACCATGTACTGTACCAATACATGCACACGCGATGAGATATTTGCAACAGGTTTAACATGTCTATCTTTCCAAACACTGACCATTTTCTATGCTGATAACTTCCAAAACCCTTTCTTACAGGAAATTGAAATACATGTTATTGTTACCTTTAGTCACTCCACTGTGCAATAGAACACCAGGGCTTTCCGATCCTGTCCTACATCGCTGTGATGCAGTACCCCTTGGCCATCCTTCCCACCACAACCTGGCCTCTGGTAATCACCATTCGACTCTCACCTTCTGTTAGAATAAACTTTTATGCCACAAATGAGAGAGGTCATGTGCTACTAGTCTTTCTGTTTCACTTAACATCAACGGTCTCCAGTTTCATCCATGTTACAGAAATGACAGGTTTCTCTTTTTATGGCTAAAGAATATTTTGTTGTGCATATGGATCACATTTTCCATACCTTTTCATCAGTTGACATGCACTTCGGTTGTTTCTATTTATTTTTGGCCATTGTGAATTGTATGGCACTGAGCATGGGAGTACAAGAGTCTCTTTGACACACTGCTATCCAGTAGGGGAATTGCTGGATCATGTTGTAGTGCCATAGTGCCATTTTTAACTTTCTGAGGTAGGCTACTTTTAAACTTTTGACTAGATAGAGATGATATGAAATTCTATTTCATTCTTTATATATAGAAACTTTTAAAATGTTATAAGGTAGGTGATTCTGAGCAGCAGGGATATGGATTTAAGAGTATTTTGAGATCTTGAAACTCCTCTAATCCTGTCCACCTACTTTCTGCTGAATGTCTGGGCATCGCACACATTAGTGGTGATTTTTCAGCCTATATACCCATGGTTTCTAACCTGCTACTAATCTATTTCCAGCTTGTTTCGGACTCTGCTTTAAAGTCTCCTCCATAACTCTGTCCTCTATTTCTTGGACTAGGTCTTTGACTTTTGGGTCCTTTAAGGGCTTTTTGTATTTTCTTTCCAGGCTGACTTGAGAGGAGCAGCCCACCCTAGCAGGCTGTAGATGCAGCTAATGACTCAGTTTCTTTTGTGGATGATTTGGACAGTGCAGACGCGGCTGAAACTTAGTTGTTCTTATTTCTTCTTTATCTACCTATGAATCATTGAATTTCCCCACACTTTAGCTTTTAGTCCTACTTACTGTGTGTGCTTTCTGAAATAAAGGGAAGTCCACATTTATTGAGTGGTTAATAGAGTGGTTGCTAGATACTGAAAACCATGCTAAAAGCTTTAAATGAGTCATACTTCCTTCCATTTGCCAGGTTGGGAATAGAGGAAGAATTTTGGTTTAGAATATTTGAGGAATTTCCTCATTGTTTCACAACTAGAAAGTTACAGAGTTGGGCTAGAACCCCTGTCAGCTTCACTTCAGGACCAGAAACATATATTGCTATTGTTTTATAAGGTGATCTTGAGGTGGTCTCATTCACATTGATGAGTTCAACTTCCATCAATGACTCAAACATTGGTTGCCTATCAAAAGTCTTCATTTAAATGTCTTAGAAATACTTCAGGCTAAACACATCCAAAATTAGGCTTAAATATTCCTTCTTCAAAGCCCGGTCTTGTAAAACTTTACCTCCACTCACAGTGGAAGCTGCCTTTTATTTGGTGGAATGAGACAGGTCCCTGTTTATCCCCTCATCTTCAGTTCTATATTCAATCCATTGTTAAAGTCATGTCATCAACACCTCTGACTCATGTTTCAAAGCAGTCTTCTTCCTTCCCTTTCCATAGCCATTACCCTTGTCCAAGCTATTACGTCTCATCCAGGCTAGTGCAGAGACCCCTGTGCTAGGCAGTGTTCTCCAGAGAATCAGAAACAGTACGATATGTAGGGATACAAGAAGAGATTTACACAGATTGGCTTTGCTGAATCTTGTATGCTGCTGTCTGCAAAGTGGAGCCTGAAGAAATTCAGTGGCACAAAGGCCTGACAATGAGGGAGGGAGGGTAATGGTATATGCTGCTGAAGGCCCAAGGACCGGGGGCGGGGGTGGGGGGATGGGGGCAGGGGACGGAGTCTTTGGAGCCCTTAGAACCACAAGAAGGCAGGAAAAGATGGATCTCCCAGATCAAGCAAAGAGTTCACCTCTCCCCTGCCCCTGTTCTGTGGCAGCACTCGCTAGATTGGATTGAGGGATGCTTAAGTCACCGTGGTGACGGTGATCTTCCGTACTCAGTCTACCAACTTAAATTTTCATCTCTTCTGCAAACATCCTCGCAGACACACTCAGAAGTGGTGTTTTAACAGGTGTCTCAGGATTCCTCAGCTTACTCAAACTGACACATAAAATTAACCAGGAAAATCCCTGACTGGTCTCCTCATACTCAGTCTTGGTCCTCTTCATCTGCCTTTTAATCCAAAAGTCTAAAAGAGTTTTTCAAAATGCAAATATAAAAATACAAATCTCAGCTTCGATGCATTGATGGTTCTCAGTGTTTTTAGAGAACAATGTACTCAGCATAAGGTTCTGGGAAGCCTGGCCTCTTCCTGGAGAAACTGGATCCCCTGCTGGGTCCCCTTTCCTTTACCTCTTACACCAAGACACTCATGTCCTCTTTTATTTGGACATCTTTGTCTCTCCACATGCTGTTTATGTTGTCTGAAATGCTTTCACCCTCAAGTCTGGTTAGAGACAGGGTCTGGAAAAATGGGTCTGGTTAAGCCATTTTTTTTCTGTTAGATTTTTACTGGGAAGCTGAGTACCTAGTTTACTGCAACACAGCTTGATTCTTCATGCCCTTGATGAAACACTGTCAAAATACGTAGGAAGTATAGGTAGAGATTATTGTAAAATGATAATTTTGAGAGAAAGAGGGAATACACCTTTGAGAGAGGGAATGCACCTTCCAGAGAGGAAGCAGACATTTGCCAAAATGACAGCTGCACTGAATGAAGTCTCAGGTTAACATTCATATAATTAACTGGGCCTTTCTTTGCTCCCTCTAAGGTCATTATTGTTTTACAAATAAAGTAAACTGTGTTGACCTACTTCAGAGAGAAATGGGTTCGTGTTTACTCTCTAGGTCAATGACTGATGACTCCCTGTTCATTTGTTTGAAGACTGTCAATCTTTTTTACACCTCCACCCATGGTTTGGACTTTGCTCAAGCCAGTACCTTATCAGTATGCTCAACGTTTCTTGAGCTAAAGTTTGGGACAACACCTTGTATGGCTAATGATTGAGAAAGAAAGAAAAACAAAACTTATGTCATCTCTGCTTTTCATGCTGCCCCAGCCTATGCCCATGATTGCTAGTGTCTAACTTCCTGCTAACATGATCGCATAGTGATTCCATGTGAACACATTTCCTGGTCCCCCTTCCGTACCAGGTTAAGTTTTCCTGTTACACACCCTTGAAGTACCATAAATCTCTCTGTTGGAAGACAGTACAGTGCTTAATTATGCTACTGTTTATGTAATTACTTACTCAATACCTATATTTTCCAGTAGTTACAAACTCTACAAATGCAAGGGCTAGGTATTTGTATGCCCACACACCTTTGAGATGTATTAAGATGAAAGATTCGATGTAAAATTAAATCTTTCTTGGGTGAGAGGACACTTTAAAGTGGTTAAAATTTTTCTGTCTCAAAACCTCTATCTTCTGTCGTAGACTTTAAATATACCCTGAAGCCTTGTCTGGTAGTATAGGCCTATAAACCTCTGGGAGACTGAGGCAGAAAGACTGCAAGTTCAGGTTCAGCTTAGATAACTTAGTAATTTATCAAGACCTTGTCTCAAAATAAGAAATAAAAAGTGGGCTGGGGACATAGCTCAGTCGTCCTGGACTCAGGAAATACCACCAAATAAATAAATAATATACCCTGAATATCTCCTTGTATAATCCCTTTAATTTTCTCGCTGGCATATGATATCAGGATATGATCTAGTTTTACCCCTGCTGGATCTTCAAAACTGGCCCCACTATCGTGTGTGACAGTAATAGCCATAAATGGCCCTGGGATATGGACTGCTGAGCCCTCTCTAACACATTCGCCACACTGCCCCGTGTTTCGCCTTATGTCTCCAATCATCTGCGTCCATGTCAGGACCTACTAGGCTGGAACACTTCTTCAGATTCTCTTTTCGCTTCACCCTTGGATTTTGTGTTTGTACAATTTTGCCAGGAATGTGGACTAGGAGTTGGTGTAGGTGAAGGAGTAGGGTTGGCTATGCTGATGGCTCTGTTCCTTCCTGATCTCTGGTAGAAGGGAAATTTGTGAAGACCTGACCTGAGATCCAAAGTTCCTAGAGAAAAGGCCAAGGGATCACATGAAAGGATGAGACACGAGTAGAAATCACTATTTTTCAGTGTATATTGGGAAAATAATATCAGACCTGCTATTTCTCATTACCTGACAGTTTGAAATCCCAGGATGGTCATAGCTACTCGTTCTCATCTTCTGAGACTGGCCTAGAAATCTGCATTTCAATGCAACTCCATGAATTTTGATGCATGCGATCACTGCATTCCAGTTCCAAAAAGCACTGGTATGGAGATATCTTTTATTCAAAAGAATGTTAACATGTATACTCACAGTAAAAACAAAAAATGTAAATGCCCTGTATTCTGACCTCTACTGACTTGCTGGATACAACATACAGATGCACCATCACGCGGGCCGATCTTCATGTCCCATTCGTTAAGCTATACTAACGGGTATCATTATGTTTTCATGCTAAGATGCACAGACAAGTGATTACTCAAACACCTGGTGCTCTCTGTATCAGGCATATGCCAGAGGTAGCAATAGTAAAAAAAAAAAAAAATAAAAAACACATGATGTTGTCCCAGATCACAATTTGCAGCCTGTCACTACTGCCAAATGGGTCAATTGAAATCTTAATATGAACAGAAGTATATTAATAATTTGGAGAAGTACCAGAATTCAAAAATCTAAAAATAGGGGAAGAGAGAGACAGTTTTGAATAGTACCTCATTTTTTCTTCTTCGTCTTCTTCTTCTTCTTCTTCTTTTGTTTCTTTGTTTGGACAGGGTGTGACTCTGTAGCCCAGGCTGGTCTTGAATTAACTTTGTAGCCCAAGCTGGCCTTGGACTCATGATAATCCTCCTGCCTCAGCCTTCTGAGCACTGGCATTACAGGTGTGCGTTACCATGCCTGGCATTTTTTATGTGGTGCTGGGGAATCAAACTCAGGGCCTTGTGCTTGCAAGGCAAGCACTTTAACCACTGTGACTTTGTTCCTGCCCCCTTTTTTCCATTTTTAAGTTCTCAGCATCTCCTTACTCATCCCAAAAGTGGTAGTATTCCCAAACACTCTGAAGGAGATGCAAATTAGAAAGTTGTTGAACAAGGGAAAGTAGTTGTACATGTGGACTAGGTGTATAGGTATGGAAGAACCTTCAACTGCCTGGTTCAAACTCCGACATTAAACAGATGAGGTAATGGAGGCACAAGGGCATGACTGAGCTGTGCCGTTTTTCATTCTGCCTGCAACACAAAGCAGGCGTCAGACGTGGCCCGCTGTTCTTTCTGCAGTGCCACAACACATTCAGACAGAAAGCGACAGGCCAGAGAAGTGGTCTGTGCCTTGATTACTGTGAAAGTTGTTTCATATGGGCACTGTGCCTGTTGATTCCTCCTGTGACCTCAGCGTGTAAAATAGTGCCAGGCCCACTTCAGAACAGTTGATAAGTCTCCAGAAGGCCTGGTAGCTTTCATTTCTGTATTTCCGAGAACTTTGAACTGGCTGTGAATTCTTTCTCTAATGGAGAGACTGTGTAAAAAGATCACATGAAAAGGTGTGCTAAGTTAACTAGTGTTACCCACAAAATCCTGCTCATCCAGACCCTGTACATGTGACCTTATTTGGAATTAAAGTTTTCATGATCTGCTTGAGCTAAAATGAGGTTAGACTGGAGTTGACAGACTCAAAAATTCCGTGGCTGGTGTCTTATAAGAAGGCCATTTGAAGACAAAGAGAATGCCATGTGGTGTCAGAGGTATCACTGTTTGCGCAACGCAGCTGCAAGCCAAGGTGCACCAAGAATTACCAGAGTTTATCAGGAGATCGGATGGGTTGGGGGGGTCTCGTCCCCAGGAACTTCAGAAGGAACATGACCCTGTCGGCATCTTGCTTTTGAACTTCTATGTTCCAGGACTGTGAAAGAAGGACATCTATTGTTCTAGGACACTCCTTTTATAGTTGTGTACTACAAGCTGCTCTAAGAAACTAACTATAAGAACAGAAACTTTGAAGCTCTAGAAATGAAGACTTGTCAGTCCAGCCTGCTAGTTAATGCTTTAGATAGCTCTAGTTCTAGCAGCTGTCTGACCACAAACACATGTGAGATCCCAAGTGAGTCAGGCAGAAATGACAGGGGACCTCAGTTACAGGAGCATCCTGGAATGAGCAAATAAGCATAAGCTCCCCGAAGGCCAGGCATTTGGAGTGTTTTTTCTTCACTGCCATGTCCTCAGCAGGATAAAAATTTCCTGGGTGATAAAAGGTGTTCTATAAGTTTATGCACAATGTCTTCAAATATTTTCCACACAGTTTTAAAGCAAATAGTACATCCCATGTACACTTGGGCATATGCATAATATTTACTTATTGGTATATCTTGGGGATCATTCTTTATTGATCCATAAAGATATTGTTCATTTTCAGTTCTTTTTTTAGAATTGAATGACAGTCCACGATAGGATGTACCACATCTATTCTTATTAAAAGACACTTGATTGTCCCCATATTGTATAATTATAAATATCACTGCAATGAATAATTTTGTACTGTTTTTGTATTTGTGAGATGACTTCTGAGAAGTGCGACGTCAGTTTTTAAGTGGTCAAGTCATCCCACAAGTGCTCTAAGTGGCAGTGACAGGATTATTGACCAATGAACTACTGTTATACTCAGTGTAACAATTCTTACAGACTTTCAGTGGGTGTTGCTGTTGATAATACCTGGTGTCTGTGTAAAAACTTAGATTTTGCAGAATGAGAACCAAGTAGTGTTGAAAGCAATGAAATTGACTCATGCTGAACGTTCAGACTGGAACCAAATGTGAAGTGGGAGAATCTCAAGTTCCAGCCCAATATCTAGGCAATTTAGTGAATTAATGTAAAGGGCAAGCGTGTAGTTCAGTGCAAAGGTTCTAAGTTCAAGCCGTAGTAATGGAGAAAAACAAAACAAAACACAACAACAACAAAAAAACCCGAAAGCCCAGTTGTTAGGTGACCACTGCTTGGATCTCTAAGTTGGCTGCACTCTGAGGTTCAGGTCTTGATGCTACTGTAAAATAAACACACCTATGTACTTAATATTTTTTAAAGGTCTTTTGAGTATCTAGGCCAATAGATAATGGCTTCTTAGCCAATCTTGCTTCATCACAGACTTTCATTTTTCATCAAAGCCTTAGGGCTTTGATCTTATTATTTTGGTTAGACTCTGACGCTAGGGATACCAGGCTGCATGACAGCATCATACTTGGTTTGTCTTGCTTCTTACAGGGAGGCCAAGGATGAATCCGATGTAAGTGGCAGTGCTAAAAGGAAACAGCCTCTGAATTCTTAACCAGCCACATGTGCTGTGCTTCTTTTAATGCTGTATCTCCATCTGAAATGTGAAGCTAATGACACAGGCCACGCCCTTGGAGGATGTGGCAGTGGATATTGATGACAGATTGCAATTTGAGCTCTTCAGGCCTAAAGACCTCGGTAAAAATTGGGTTATGGAGTTAGGGAGATAAAGGAGAACATTCAAAGCATGGGTATTTTTCATTATGGACTACCTAGACAACTGTATTGAGCCTCTCCCTCCACCACAGCCTGGAAACTTTTGCTGAGTGCTATGTATTTTCCATATTCTGCTTTATCTTCTTATGTACTAACTGCCAGGAATTATCGGGAGTTTATTTATTCAGCAAATATGTTTAAAATGTTTACTCGATTCTGGTGAATGTATCCATCTCAGAAAACACCTGGCTGCTAGCCAGGGGGTCTGGTTTCTTAGATTGCTCCCCAAGAACCTGAATCTCTGGCAGAGCTCACTTGATCCGAACCTCAATTTCCTCTTCATTAAAACCACAGTAACGGCTTCTATCCTGTGCATGTCTGTGGCTGAATGGGAAATTTCAGTGAAAACAGATACAGAGTAAGGCCTACTAAATATTAATGTTATTAATGTTATCAGTGCTCCTGAAATTGTGAAGAAAACAGATGTTAGAAAACAAGGACAGGACACCTAAGCCATCATGACTTCCTGTCTTCAACAGAGCTATAGCCATGAATATGTCTAAATTTTCTGTAAAAGTATTTCAAGATCATACAGACCTATATCTAGACAAAGTGTAGAATGCATGTAAATTAAGTACATAAAGATATAAAATGTAAGAACATCAATAGCAACTACAGCAAAAAGTATTTTCAGTTGAAATGCTGTATGAAGGCAGAATTTTTCTGTTCCCTGAAAGATTCAGAAAATGTCAAAGGGGCCCCATGAGGAACTCAGAGCTCTAACAGCATGTTAGGGAATCACTAGGGAATTGTCCCATGGCCTTTGGATGGATGTAGGAGCTTGGTACAGATTTTATTTCAGAAGCTCTAGACATATATAACGAGAGGAACACAATATAAAGTGGGCAGCAAAGGGGTGGGGGGGGGGCTGGTGACGCTGGTAGTTACAGTGGTGACTAGAGTCTAGCAGGCAGTGGGAATTCACTAGATCCTACCTCAATGCCTACTAGGGTAGGCAGGTAATATAGAATAAAAAAGAAGGCAAGAAAAATATTTTATAATCCAGTTTCATTGTATTTAGTATTGAGAATTGCAGCTATCTTCTTTTATGAAAGCATGAGTGGTGAGGACTTAGGTTTAATGGACAGTGCTACTCAGCTTAATCTAATCATCACAGGTAGAAATCCAGACTCTGAGTTGTGATATCTTTTGATTTTTAATGAACATCTGTGATCCGAATTTTTACATGAAATTCTCCTTTGTTGTTATACAAAGGCATTACCTTTCCCAGCACTGGTCAGTACATACGGCAAACTGAAGGTGTCTCCACGGGGCTCTTTGGTGGAGAAGAGGAGATAGGAGCAGGCCCTGATCGGAAGGCGTGCGTAGAGCTTGGCACTGTGGCCCCAGGGTTGGCAGTTCCAGTTGCCAGGTCTCGCCTTCTCCCTTGTCTTTGAGAGTCCAGCCCTACTTCTTGAGTGGAGACGGAAGTGTTCTGGGCCACAGTATAAAATACCTATTGCCTTCCTAGGTACTGAGAAATACTACTTTAGAACCATTATAAATTCTTCATTTTGTTTATTAAGTGTCATGGTTCCTCTGTCATCAGGGTGTTAATGTATAAATAGGAACTAGGTTTTGCGGGCCATGTGAGTTTCTAAGATAAACCATGAGCCATATTAAAGAAAGGTGGGTCCATGGTGTGGAACTGAAAGTTATCCCTGTGATCATAAACACTAGATACTTCTAATAAAGGGGAAAAGGTAACCAGCAAAAGATCACCACCTTTGCACTTATAAAATGGCAGTGCCGTCACATGTTAATTCTGCCATTAATTCCGCCTTTTAGAGGGCGATTCTGGGGACTTGGTTTGCTCTAGAGCTGGAAGGAAATGTCCTACCGAATGGTTCGTTGTCTTGCTTCTTTTGACTCCCTGAAATTTCCCACCTGCTAAGCAACAAGAAAGAAAGTGTCATCCAGGGCAAGGACTATCGCTGCGAACGGGGAGAAGGCACTTCTGTTTACCTCCATTTTCTCACCCATGAAAGAGCAGAGCCAAGGACACCTTTCAGTACCCTGAGGAGCTGATTTGGAAGGCAAAGGCTGCATGCGTCCTCCTGTTCTTTGCTCGCACTGTATGTGGAAATCACCCACACCCTGTTTAATCGAACCTGTTTCTGTTTTGATGATGAGATCAAAGGACAAATAAAGCTGGGTGTGTAATCCAGGGAAGAGAGAGGGGAGGAAGCACTGGAGGTGGTGAGCATAAACTTGCCGCAGACATCTAGTAGGTGCTGTGATGTACGTGGTTCCACGCAATTCTTGCAACTTCTCCACAAGGCAGGCATCATTACCTTCCTTTTACAGTGAAGGAGTTTAATTTTTGAAAGTTGATCCAATTACAAATGAAAACTGAAAATAAATGTGGTACACAGGAAATGAGAGCAGGGAGAGAAGGGAACACTGGGAACTACTCTCTTCTGATTTGCCTTTAACTTCTCTAATGAATCTTTTTTAATTTCCTTTCTCTGACTGGTCACCACAGGTAAGCATTTCCAATCCTTGGTCATTTTCTCAGTCTCTACTTGTTACCCACTCGGGATATAAGGTCACGTCTCCAAGTAGACAAATCCCACCTGTTGTCCTTGTCCTGCTCTACGTTGTACGAATGTGTCAATCCTGCCTCCTCTCTCCTAGCCACTTGGACGTGTACGTGAGTGACATTGAACTGCTCACAGCCAGCTGGTGTATATTGGAACGTGTCACTCCAGCTTCTCACAGAATCCCAGTGAGATTAGGACTGAACAGCATGTGCTCAAAATGAGCGATCAGGAATATGACTGCGAGTAACACTTCTGGATTAGCCGCTTCTTCCATAAAGCTGGGAGGCTACTGAGTGGCTTCTGAGAGCCTTGGAGACATTTCTGACAGCATAGACCTTGGGAGTTCTCTTCAAAATGGAAAGGAGGGGACCCACCAGTATCCCTACTTACTTCCTGTTTTCCTGCCAGTAAAATATGGGAAGACTCTACTTTCCTCCTCTGTGATCTGTATTATATGAGTTTTAGCATTGATATTATTCTAACTCTGCTCTGATCCCTGATTTGCTGCCCCTCGGTTGAAACCCTAAGACTGTCACTTCCTGACTCTGAATGAACAACGGCATGAAATCTCTGGACAGACTTACCTTTTGCTCTGTAGCGCTCAACCATGGAAATGAAAATTTGGTCTATCTTCTCATAGGCCATATGGTTTCTGGTCAGATTGTTATACCACTTTTCACTAGGAGATATCCCATACTAATTTTCAATTAAAGATATTTCCATCTGTCTATTTGATTTTACCATATATATGTTCCCAATATATCTTAAAATCAGCAGTGTTCAAATTGAAACGTCTTCCTCCTGATCTAAATTCATGTTCCATCATGCAGTATTATGATTTTAATATAAAATGTTCCCCAGGACTCATGTTGAGGGCTAGATTCTGTAGTGCAGCAGTGTTCAGAAGTGGTACATAGGGAGATGACTGCATCATGAGGACTTTTTTAGCCTCACCAATGAATTAATTTTTTCCTCAAACTATTGTGATAATTTAGTAGACAGATAAATATATAGATAGACAAAGTTCCATAAGAAGAGTATCCCCTTAAAAACAGGGTAATTAGAACTTTAAAAAACTTTTTACCTTGTAACCAACTTGATTTTACAATTGGCCCCATAGATCATTACCAGACATGATTGCTTCCCATCCAAGGACCTCTATACTCTGTCCTTCTCTACGTTATATAGCTCCTCTAGATCCCAGTTTTGTATCTGTAAGTGGAAATAATCCATTTCTCAATTGCAACATGAAGTGTAATACCATAAATGACGTGCTTAGCGCAGTGCCTGGCACATGTGGTGGTAGCTATCATTGTTACTATCATTGTGCCTTTTTGTCATGACAGACTTCCTGTTGCTTTTTTTTTTCCTGTCTCAAAAAGTTCTAAATCAGGTTCAGCATGTTTCCTCACTTCATCAACTGCAGATAGCTCTATGGTCATATTTTATTATCTTGTGCCCACTTTTTCTGCTTGATTCCTTAGCCTGGCCTCCAAAGCCCCTTTTTTTCAATGTTCCTCTAACCCATCTGTGATGCCCCTCTATATTATTATGACTTTTGTCATCCCTATTACCTGGAATGGTTCTTCTCGCCTACTATCATTTTTGCAATTACAGTCACATCTTTCAAAAAAGCCTACAAAACTATATGAGTTCTTCCTTGTTTCCTTGAAGTTAGAATTGCTTTCTGACTCCAGATTCAGTAACACACAGTTTAACTCTCTAAAACTTACGGTCTCAACATTTTAATTATGTAGCCATGTCTTTCCCTTTGGCCTGTGAGCTCTCGCAGGGAAGGATTACTCCTTATCCTCCACATTTAATTCGCTCAGCACCTGACACTGTGTTCATAAAAGAGTAGCTATACATCATTTGTGTGCTGCACATGCATTACAGATGTAGTAAATAGCATCTGCCTGAACCAGGAGGCTAGGAATATGACTAAAAGTAGTGCTTGCCAATCAGTAGCATCGTTTGTAAAGCTTGTGGACTGCTACATGATCCCCAAGGACAGAATGAACACATGGTTTGAACTTACCACAGTTTCTATCTGAACTACTATATCCAGTTCTGAACATAAGCAGAGGCTAACATTTCATGACAAATGAAGTCCAGAAGGCATAAGTGAAATAATGGCATATGCCAGGAAAATAGGTCAGCGAGACCAGTAAAAGTCTAATAAACTCTGTCTAGAAATTTTAGTTCCCAAGGATAATGTAGAATCCTTATTGAAATTTATAGTTGTGGAAAACTGGGCTGTTTCATTTTCAGCTCTTGTCAGGTCAGGGGCATTTCCTGTTATCAATAGGAAGCTGCTATATAATTAAATGGATCAATGAGGCAGTGGGCTAAATTAGTTTTTTTATGGTCAAATAATTGGACTAGTTGTGCATTCTACATTATTTCAGTTGTGCAAGCGTAATCTTTGAATCTGTCATGTAGGAAGATGCCTATTGATTTGAGAAGCAGTTGAAGGAACTGGAGACAATTAGAAAGGTAGTGAAGCAGTGTCAGTAGAATGGTGCCAGGGATGCATATTTGACACACCTAGGAGCTTCATGTAGACTTAATGATTTTTGAGAACAATTTACAAATCTGGCCTAATTTAATTAGTAGCATAATGATCTATGTGAAAATATGGTGGAACATTTTGTTATGTGTTTAGTGTGTTTGGTTCTATAATATTTGCTATCAGGAGTATGCTAGTAAACTATCTTGTTTGTATCTGCTTTTTAAAACCCTGATTTGCTGTATTTCCCTACTTCAGTCATGTAAATACTCTCTTAATAGGCTGTTTTTAATCTACCAATAGTTTAACTTTTCACAAAGTCCCTGAATATCTGATAATCACCTCTTCAGAGATGGCAAGGGCTGACTACTACATCATTCCAAGTTATTGTAAACAGTGGAAAGAGCTTGCAAAGACCTTAATATGTACTGTTTTAGGACTGGAAGTATTCTGCCTACTGTAGTTCTAGCCCTAGTTTATGGGAACTTTTTGTTTACAAATAGTTTTTCCTTTCACTAGCAAATTTGAGATTAAAATTGATATTATTTGAACTTGTTTTCTGACTTCCGGTCAAGATGGCAGCTGAGTAACAGCACTGCACAATGTCTCCTCAACAACCCACTTAAAAAGTCGAGAATTTAGTTAGAAAAAGTGTGTTTGGTGTAGCTAGGAAAGAGAGGAGCATCCCCAACAACTGAAAGGAGACCACTGGAAGGTCAGAAATTTGAAAAGATCATTGAAAGCAGAGAGAAAAAAAAAATCCCAGCAGCCCAGGAAGCCACCGCAGCTGGCTGCAAACGGCTGGAGCTGCAGGCAGCTGCAGACAAGAGGAAAGCTCATGTGGGCCCGGAACATCTGATGGAGTTGGGAGAGGATGGAGCGCCCAACAACGAACAGGAGACTGCGGGCGGGTCAGAAATCCTGAAGTCACATCGGAAGAGGAGGAAAAAAGCAGCTGATTCAGTGCGGCTCCGAGCTGCCGGCACACACAGACCACAGACGGAGGAAAGTCCGGAGCCAGAACCTCAGCTCAAGGTCTGTGCGGAACGGAGAAGTGGGAATTGTCGGCAGCTGGCAGCCTCAGCCTCTGAAACACCAACCTGTGAGTAGTGTCTACTACAGACACAACGTGCGCTCCCCCTAGAAAAGGCCCCGGGATCCCAGATCAGAAATGGGGCTCAGCAGCCTTCACAGGCAGTGATGTCAGCAGGAGCCATTTTAAATAGAAGGGAAAAAAATTGCCCCAGACTGAACCCTTAGAGCAAAAGAAAGCTCAGAAGAGCACACCAGGGCTTTGGGGTCACCCTTAAATAGTGCCTAGGAAGAAACTGGCACAAGAGGCAGAGAGAGGAGAAAAGAGGGGAAAAAGGCTGCTGATACACTGAACAGCTCAGGGGCACCTCTGCTCCGAGGGTGGAGATCCCTGCCCTGGGGGAGGGAAGCCAGGACAAACGGAGAGCTTAGCTGAGTGGACCTGGGGGGAGGGGGGGACACAAGACACCTCAATAGAGGGATCATCAGCCCGTTCCTCCAGCATGTGCCATAGGCTTTTGGGTTGCTGCTGCCCTCCATGCCAGAGGCATCTAGGACCAGGAAGTTCATCACCGTCCATGCTGTGAGCCAGAGGTTTCCAGGGAATCCCATCACCCTGTCAATCCTGAGCCCCAGAGGCTCCCAGAGGCATCTAGGACTGGGAATTCCATCGCCCTGTCTGTCCCTTGGGCCAGAGGATTCCAGAGGCATCTAGGACTGGGCCTTCACCAAACCCTTCTTTCCTGCACACCAGAGACAGCCAGAGATAGCAGAACCATGGGGAAATGTGGTAACAAATCTCCTACAAAAAAAAAAAAACCTGATACCCCCAGAAGATAATACCAGGGATACTGAAGTTGCAGAATCCAAAGATGAAAACAAAAATGATGGTAACTTCTGGACCCAGAAATCCATTGAATTAAAGCAGGAAATGAAACAGCACAAGAGCTACACCAAGACATAGCTAAGCAAGAAGCAAGCCTTGAAAAGCTAAAATAGGAGATCATAGAAGAAATATACCAGAAGATAATAAGGCAATACAAGAAATTAGAGAAGAACACAACAGAGATATAAAAAAAACTGATGCAGATATTCAGGAAGTGAAAAACAAACAGGAAATAATAAGCAACATTAAACATCTTCAGAATAGAATGTCAGACCTAGAAAATGAAGTGACTGAGTTGCAACACACAGGCCGTGAAGAACACAAAGTAAATAAGGAAGAAAGTGAATTGTTACAATGGCTGATAGATGATTCAAAGAGAAACAACCTCAGAATTATGGGAGTCCAGGAGAAGACTCAGGACAAACAAAAGGCTTAAAGGACATGTTCATTGAAATTATGGAAGAAAATTTCCCAAATCTAAGAAATGAAATGAACATGGAACTACTGCATGCATATTGAACACCAAACAACTTTGATCAGAAGAGATCCTCATCACAACACATCATAATTAAAATACTAGAAACCCAACACAAAGAGAAAATACTAAAAACTGTAAGAGAAACACATAAGTTGACCTACAAAGATAAGCTCATCAGGATAACTTCAGACTTCTCAACCCAGACCCTAAAAGACAGGAGATCATGGAGCAATGTCATCCAAGCACTAAGAGAATATAAATGCCAACCAAGACTGCTATATCCAGCAAAATTATCTTTTAAATCAGAGGTAGAAATTAGAACTTTCCATGATATAGAAAGCTTAAAGAAATGTGCAGCCACTGAGCCAGTATTGCAGAAAATACTTAAAGGAAACTTAGAAAGTGAAACAGAGGCCAGGGACACCAATGACCCTAGAGAAAAAGCGACAATAGCTAGAGGAGAATGAGCTGAGAAAAAACTTAAGGCTATGTATGAAATTAGGGATGAATTGATAGGTAAAAGGAAAACCCAAATAGGGCAAAATGTTAATTATTAGTGAAATATGAGTAATCAATGTTTGAAAGTCAAAAAATCTGAAATAACTGAGCATAGCTATTTATATATTGTTTTAACTGTGGCATACTTATGTGATACAGATTTAAGTCCATTTAATGTAGCAAATTGATAAAGTCTTAAGCTTGTTGAATGAAGCAATTCACTTTTTTGATGTTGAATGTGAGTTTATCCTCTCTGAGGGCAGAAAGATAAGCAGCACCAAAATAACTTGGAGAAAATGTAATAAAAAATAGATTGGTAATTAAACCATCTGATTGATATACTTCTAAAACAGTACTAGCTGTTCTATAAAATTTTTGAAATCTCCCCACATCATTATTAGTAATAGGATAGTAATGTGCAAATCAGAATAATTAATTAATAATGCAACATGCGGAATTGACATAAAATCTTTTAAGAATATGAATGCATGAATATATGGATGGACAGGCAGAGAAAATTATAAACCAAATCTAGCAAAATGTTAGTAATCAATGAAATGTGAGTAAATAAGTTATGGAAGTTAAAAAATTCTGAAATACCTAAATTTGCCTTCATATCTGTTACTTTAAGTATATTTATGTGATATAGATTTAAGTTCATTTAATGTAGCAATGTGATATAGTTTTAACTTTGTTTTATTATAGCAATTCACTTATTAGATCTTTGATGAAAATTTATCCTAAGAAAACTGATTGATGGAAAGATAACTCTATGAATGTACAAACATGTACCTTCCAGTATTTAGCTAAGGCATTTGAAATTTAATTTTTCTTCTTTTTCAAATTTTCTAGTCTTTTGAATTACCTGCTTATAGTTATTTTCTAATGTGGACTGGTGGGTAAGGTCAGGTTTAAGAATAGCAACAGAGATATAGCAAAATATAGAAAAAAAAAGCTTTTGCTAAATATCCCAATAAAGAGATTGGTTGGATTCAGAGAAGAGGCATCAAGATTTGACTACTGTGACGCATTCAAGGAATAGGAAGCTAAGTTAGAGTGGTGACTTAAGTGAAATGATTTAGATGTGGAAAATTAAAAAGTATGTTAAATACTGTACAATCTCTCTTACTTGGGAAACCCAGAACACATACATTCTATAGAACCATGTGAAGTGATAGCTGGAGTTGGGGGAAGGGATAGGGAGGGGTTGGGAGGGTCAAAAATGGGAAGGGATTGTGAAGTTGATATGATATATATGTACAGGAAATACTCAAGTTCATTGTAAACACTATGTATTGCATATGTATATTAATAAAAACAGTGGGAAAAATAAAGGGTTTTTCTGCTTAAAATTATATATATATATATATTTGAACTCCCAGTGCAGAGTCCTTTATAGGACCTACTGGAAAAAAATATTCATTGGACAGGAGTGAGGCATATCTGTATGTCTAATCTTACTATAGGATATGAGTTGGTCCAGTTGAGTGGAATAAACTATGAACTTGAAATTCTCACTGAACTGTTTCAAGCTATGCTAAGAAGTATTTAGTAAACTGCACAGTTTGTAACTTTGGTTTACAAATTAGCAGGTCATCTAGGGTACTTATTAAAAATCCCCTGATGTGAGACTAATATTAGGTAATCTACTCATACTTTAAGAAGTGTTGCTTTAGGTTCTTCTTAAAGATATCTTTGGATCTAAGCTGTGTTGTTTACTTATGACAATTTTAGAAAAATTTTAGATTGTGACTTTATGCTATGATTTAGATCTAAAATATCCCTACCCCAAATTTCATGTTTTTGAAAGGTGACTAGAGAATGGGAATGCTATTCTCATTAGTGGATTAAATGGTTTATGGTTTCATGTGCCCTTAAAACATGCAGCCTGGTTGGGGTAGGTCACTGGGGGCAGAATCTGGAAGGACATATCCTTTTCTCTGCCTCCTCCTGTGTGTGTGTGTCTGTTTCTTGGCCACCTTGGCTTGAGCAGATTTCCTGTATTCTCTTCTGCTATACCATTCTTCCTTGGATACAACCTACCATAGATTACATTCTCTGAAGCAGCAGTCACAGGAAACCTGTCCCCTTTTAAGTTGTTTAGGTATTTCAAGTGACAGTTTTTTATACTAGTATGGTTTAAACTTGGATGTGTACTGTCATTTGGATACTTATAAAAATTCCTTGACGTTAAGCCAATATTGAGGCAACCCAGAAGCCATACTCTGAGAATTACTGATTTAGATCCTATTTAAAGACACGTGGAGGTTTTTAAATGCTGATTTATTTATGCCCAAGGGAAAAAAAAAACTTTAGATTCGTGGCTCTCTAAATTACTTCTCTTAGATTAGCTACATCAAAATTACCTGAGGATCTTCTTAAAACTTCTGACCCCAACCTGCAAAAGTCCTACTCAAGCCTGTAATATTAATAATTACTCATTGCTAGGATGAAATATTAAACATTGGCAATTTAAAGAAATTTCTTTTGGCTCATTGTTTTGGAGGGTTCAGTCCATTCATAGTTGGCTGGCTCCACCTATGGCAAGGTGCCCAACCCATGGCAGCCAAGAAGCAGAGAGAAAGGGAAGAACTGGGGACAGGAGTACACCTTTGAAGTCATGCCTGTGGTGACCCACTTCCTCTAACCATGTCCCGCCTTGATTTATTAAACCATTCGTGGATGAATACACGGATGAATATAGCACTTCCATGATTCAGTCACCTTGCAAAAACTCTGCCCATAGACATGAGTCTTTTGGGTGACATTTTAAATAAATCATCATACCTATGAAATTTAAAAAAAAGAATGAGACTGAGAACATGAGTAGTTTTTAAAAAGTTGTTCAGTTGTTCTTGATGCACAATGAGAGCTAGAAACATCATAGGCTGCAAGCCCACAGAATGCTTTGCAGGTTTAAGAAGGTGGTAGCCAGGTGCTAAGCTGCCAGGGCATCAAGGAGGAGGAGCTAAGCTATGCAAAGGATCTTCAAGCCTATCCATGAGTTCCTCAAATAAGGAGGGGAAATGGGCCGGTGATGGGTGGTGGGCACTGCCTGATGGTCAGTTGTAATTGTCTTTGTAGTATTTAGTGGTGCAAAGAAAACACAGACAAAAGCAAGCCTGAAATAAGATGCTGGTGATAAGTGATTCATAAGGCTTAACTTTGTATGTTTGTGTCAAAAGCATACAGTAAGGATATCTAATGTGTGCAAAGTGTTGTTTAGATCTGTTAATATGAACATGGTCTTTGCTCTTTTCTCTTGTATTTTAAATTCTAAAAAAAAGCTTTGTAAAAACCCTCCTCTCTTTTTAAAGTTTAGAATTTGTGATTTGGTTGTTTTTATGTTGAATTTTCTTAAAGGAAGCTATGTCAACGATTAATAGACCACAAATAAGGCTATGCTTTCCAATTATAATTGCATTGCTATAATAAAGATTGTTTTAAAAAATTTTTTTTGGACTATTCTAGGGATTCAATCCAGGGTTTCTACCTGGTAGCCATGCATTCTACCACTGAACTATGCCCTCAGACACTCAGAACTTTTTTTGATTTGCATAAAAGTTTTAAGAAGAGCATTTAGCCTTGTAATCCTAGACTCTTTACAGAATGTCACAAGTACTCAAAGTCTATTGCATTCAAAGAGCATGGCAGGCTTGTTAACTATACATACAGAAGAGTTGTGAATCAGCAGGACACGTGTCTCCTATCATCTTAGTACACAAGCCCACTGGGTTTAAGAATGGGAGAATGATCTCAGATCTGTGTAGGGTCTTCACACACTTGTTTATCTAAAACCACATTCTCAATGTGTTATTGTGAGAAAAGGATATGTAATCAAATATTTCTAAAGACAAAGGGACTACATTCACTACTTGAAGATTTATGGTATAAACAGGAAATTCTGAAAGAAATAATATTTATCAAGTTTGAGATAAAGTTTTGATTTTATGTAAAACTAGATAAATTAGAGAGTGGTAGAAACAAAAAGCTTCTCTTTGTTTCTTCTTGTGGAGAGTTGTCAGAAAGTTATCCTATTGGGTCAGTACACAGAATTGTAAGTTTAAGTTTTGTTTAATGAGTTACAGAATTCTACTGGTGAGATCACACACTGTTTCACTAACGATGAGTTCTTTGGCTCAGAAAGAATCTGACTTCTACACAGAACAAAGAATCTTTATCAGTTGTTACTTCTGGTGGTGCATGCCTGTAATTCAAACACTCAGGAGGCTGAGGCAGGAGGACTGTTGTGAGTTTGAGGCCAGCCTGGGCGACACAGTGAGTTCAGGACCATCTTGGATTACAGAGTGAGACCATGTCTCTCCCTCCCCTCAACTATTTTGAAATAACTAAGACATACAAAAGTTGAAAAAAGTAAAACAGGTATCTTTATATCCTTTCCCTAGATACCTCAAATTCAACAATTTACCACTTTTTTTCAAGAACTGGCTTTTAATGAGTATTCAACATCATGTTGCATTAATTTTGTATTTGTCACAATGCTTGGCACTTGTTGGTAAGATGGCTGAGAAATAGCATAGAAAATCATTCAGACAAAAAGACAAGAATACTCTTTGTCATGTTAGTAGTAACATGGGATAACTGTACATATGCATGGGATACAGCATGGTATTTCAGTATCCACAGTTTGCACTAATCGAATCAGGCTAATCAGCATTTTAACATTCCCTCTAATTTCCTCTTTATCTTTACACATGTTATATACCAATACATACACGCGTTTTTGTTCCCTAAAATATGCAAGTATCTTTCTTGATGCCCCGTGACGTCCAATTTCAAACACAAGGGATTTTTACATAACCACAGAATACAAAATCAAGAAATTAAGTGCTCTTATCCAGTGTACAAACTTATTCACACTTTCTTCTTATGTTAAATGTCTTTTACAGGAAAAAAAAAAGCTTGCTGGCTCAAAGTCAAGTGTGGAACCCTTTGTTATATTTAGCTGTCACATCGCTAGTCTCTTGGAAGAAGACTGTCCTGCTCTTTGCTTTTCATGACCTTACCATTTTTTTGGAAATATAGGCCAATTTGAACAAATCTCTCTATCTGTCCGATACTCCATGATTAGATTCAAGTTATGAATCTTCAGGGGAACCTCTTAAGTGTATGCCCTTTCCAGAAGGTGTCTGGTGTCTATTTGTCCCATTACTGGTGATGTTAACTTTGTTCACTTAGTCAAGTACTGTAGGATTTCTTTACGGTAAAGTTATAATTTCTTTTCCTGAGATTAGGTTCCTCATCAAAGTTTCACTGATATTTGCATCCATTGATGATTTTCACCTTAAAAATTAGCTACTGTGGCCTTTGCCAAGTGGTGATTTTCTAAATCTACTATTCTTTTTATATTTGATATCATTTGATTTTAAGAAAGACCTTTCTTATCTTTCCACTTATTTATTCTTATGCATATCTAAATAGGTTATCACTTTATTCTGTAAATATCTATGTTCTTCAGACATTTCCCAGTAATTCTTTGAGTATTTCCTTACTTCTTGGAAGAGCAAGACATTTTTGGCTCATTTGTGTTTTCCCTTCTCTGGTCCAAGGATCAAGTATTTTTCTACAAAGCCTTTCCCACTGTATCTCTCACTGTGTGGGTGCTTTATGTAAAAAATTTAGATGCCAAGATCTGAGTCTAGGTATTACACATAGGTATTGTGGAGCTTTCTAGGCCCTCTCAGAGGTATATATATATATATATATATATATATATATATATATATATATATGCATGTATGTATATATATTCTATATTAATAATTATATAATTACATTAACCCATATGCATGAAAAATGAATATTTGTGTTTCCAATTCCAATCCAATACTGCAGAACAAAAAAACCCATGAAAAACAAATTTTAAATACTACCTTGGAAGAGTACCTGGCACACAAGTTTAAAGACATTAAATTCTTCACACTGTAAGAGAGGAGCTAGAAAATATCCTGGAACTGCATAATGGCAGTAATCTATGTGCACACCTACTTATTAACTCAATTGACTCTGTACCAAGTGTTCGACTTGGGGCCAGACCTGAAATACAATTTTATCCCTACTCTCAAGCAAGTCAATCTGTTATGGAGCACAGAAGGGAAAAAACCACATAAGAACAATGCAGTTTAACTTTTTTTATTCTAAGTATGCACAGTGTTGTATGGCAAAAGAGGAAGAGGTCCACAACCCAAGAGCAAACTGGATTATGTCAGAGAAGAAAATGAATGGCTCCTCATACATATGAAGAATTTTTAGATTTTAGTATTTGCATCAAATCCACTTGCTATGGTTTAGATCTGGAGTGTTCCCAAAAGCCTCCTATATTTGGATGTAGTGGGATAACTACGGCACCCTGTGCTATTGGGAGGTGAGGTCTAGTTGGAAGAGGGGGATGCTTGGGCCTTAATCTGGATTGTGTCAACTGGTTGAAATTGGGGGGTGCCCAAGTCAGAGTTTTCAGATGTGTGTTATTGTCTTGTAGGCCAGGAAGTGAGGGAGAGACATCCACCCCTGGTGTGCAGGGGCCCAAGTGGCAGCTTGAACTAGTAAGGAAGACAGAGGAAACATTGTTAGAGCTTCTTCTTGGGAAAGCTCTAGTCTTGGCTGAGGCTCCAGTGATCAATTCTTCCTTCTTCAGTTGGCTTCTGTCTGCAATGCCCTGAGCAGCCGTCCGAACCTGCTTCCACTACTGCCAGCTGCCCATGAGTGGACTGCGTGAGATCTTCTGAAACTGGGAGCTAAAATAAATCTTCCCTCCCTTAGGTTGTGAATGTTGAGTATTTTGTCTCAGAAATTGATAAGTAAGTTAAGACACCAGTTTAGATTGGAGTACTTTGCTTCTGAACACAGATCACATTTTAAGAAGAGCTCTGATTTATTTACAAGGATTCTCAGCCTTGACTGATTTCATCAAAACACTACTCAGTCATGACAATACCTATGCAAATTAGTTCCCTGCGTCAAAGGTTATGTATCACTTTTTATAACAGACTTGCCCAATAACCAAAGATCGAAGGTAATGCCACACTTTCAAACTGCCCATTATCCTACTAAGAATTTTTCACTCTTTCATTTTTCACAAACAAGCTGCTTGTCATTATATCGATAATCATTCTATGGTAGCAGTGTATATATTGATTTTTCTCTTATCTAAATTTAAAACAGCAGCATTTGAGAGAAAAGATTTGTTAATGCATCTTGGAGTAACATGTCTAAAAGTAGATGTTATGAAAAATAATTCAAAGGAGAGAAGTATCAGGATTAAAATGATAATGGGACTTTATTAGTTATTTTCTTAAAGAATTCTTATCAAAATTTACCACCATTGTTCTTATTTTTAAGAAATAACATGGGCTTTTCTCCCGATTTGTAATCACAACCAGGTTTCCCTAGTTCTGAGACTGATACTCCTAATATTGCTTGTTTTGCCAACTTAGAAATTCTGGTCTAAGTAAAAATGACCAGCACAAAAGGCTAATCTTCAAGTGACCTGTCATGACTTGGGAGGCATGCTAGTAGAGTGGCATTGACACATGTGTTTGCTTATCTCTTCTTCATTCTAGGAGCACAGCCAAACACTGAATTAATTAACTTTTAATCCAGAACCTTACTTAAGAGAAGTAACAGACTTCAAACATTCATAGGTACACTAAAATTATTTTTTAACACCTTGAAACTGATAATTTTAGGTGATTGTAAGACTGCGGCAAGAGTAATTTAAGTTCCTATTAAGAATCCTATCACTCATTCTCAGATTCTTGAGCAAAGAAGCACCATGGTCCAGAAGCAGACCAAAGCAAGGGGCTGGTCTTGGGTCAGATGTCCAGGAAGTAATAGCATCAGCACCTATGTAAAGAAAGCATGGGGTATATGCACTGGACTGCACAAGGAATGTTAAGAATAATGAGTCACCAGGCAGGAGCCTTGACACAGGTAATGACTTTAAAAGCATTTTTAAATGTGAAAATTTTTAATTACTTTATTAAACATTATATTCAGTGTAAAGGTTTACCCAATGATAATCACCATGATACAGTTTGTGTGTGTGTGTGTGTGTGTGTGTGTGTGTGTGTGTGTGAGTGTGTGTAAGCATAAAATTCTCATTTGAACATGCAACAAGAGTTACAATTGATTAAGTTTGGAAATCTATGCAAAATGAAATATAATTTAATATAAAAACAATCAGAAACATGAAGAATAAAATGTTTTAATAAGAGCCTATTGCCGACTCTGGAATAACTGTTGCGTGCATGTCCCTCGTCATGTTGGACTTCTCCTTCAGTTTAGACTGGAGTAGTGTGTGCTCCACAACACCAATTCGAATATCCATCTGAATGGTTTCTTGCTTTAGTTTTGTTAAACTCTGTTTAATCTTCACCAAAGGAGCTGCACAATAAAGAGAGCACGGAGTAAAAATGTTTATTTGGAGTATCAGTTTATTATATACTTGTATGACATTTTCCCCACTTTGTCTTATGCCAAAAATAGGGTTAACATCCCAGCCAACAAATCACTGACATTCAGACAGTTTTGTTGTGGTATTTTAAACACCTGATTTTTTTAGGATGGGAATAATTCAGTATCTGATGTTCTGAGGTTGATTTGCTAACACTTCCAAGGGAAAAACCTCTTTAAATGGGAATTTAAGGATATGTTTGACATGATTTTATAGGCTAATGTATTTGATTATAGGGAAAGGGGGCATAAAGGAAAAAAGGAAGATAGCACCACCAAAAATACATTTTATAGAAAGCCCCTAAATTCCTCCTTAAGAAAGATCATATGTGTGTATCATTAGAACTCTATATAATAAAGTTTTTCGAGGGCATTAAAAAAGCCTTAAGCCATCCCTACTGGTCTATGTCTAAGTCATCAGCTCATAATGGAGGATCATATTAGAAGGTTATTAATTCTTCTCTACTTGACCCCTGACTAATTAATTGGTCTTTTGAGAAAGAGATAACAAAATGACAAAAGTCATCACTTCATTGTGTTAGTGTCATTTTGGCATAGAGTAGGTGCTCTTCTGTAAATGAAATGGAAAAATGAGGCTTATTTGATAAAACAAAATCAAATGGTATTTTTTTTAATTGGCAGAACAAAGTAAGGAACTTAAATTATTCCACTTTATCTCCGAATTCATACAGTCTGAGTTTTAAAAATCTCAAATTACAGTAAAAATAACTTGTTAGTTGATTTATAAGGTACACAGCATAGCAATAATCAGACATCATTTTTTGCAACACATACTCTTCTTAGAACAAGAGACAAGTAGCTTATTTTAAAAACAGAGTTGCCGCGTATGAATACGACTACTTCGTTACACAGGTTCTTGAAGAGCTAGTGCTCTCCCGCTCACCTTCTTCCCTCACCCGGAGCTGCTACTTACCGCCATCGGTCATGCTGCTGCCCTTCTCTTCCATTTCTTGCTTTACCTTTTCTAATTCTTCTGTGACCTTTCATTGAAAAAAAAATCCGTAAATGCTAAATTTTGGTAAACTTTCAAAATTTGGAAGTGATATATGAAGAATTAACTTAGATATCAAAGGGAGATGAAAATATTAGGAATTTTCACATAAAATGTATATGAGAAGTGATAAAAACATGGTGTTTCAATTAAAACTGTTATAATAAAACCCACATTGCCGTTAATCTCCCTTGCATACTCTCCTTCACTTGGAGCACATTTATTCTAGCATTCATGCTACTTTCTGAAGCAGCTGTGGGATTGCTCTTTTGTGTTTCGTGTTCATCTTCTTCTTTTTCTGAGACAGGATCTTTCTCTGTAGTCCAGCCTGGTTCTAAACTCACAATGTAGCACAGGCTGGCCTCAAAACAAAAAACACAGCAATACTCTTGCCTTAGCCCTTTCAGTACTGGGATTATGGGTATGCACCACCACACCCAACTTAATGGGGTCTGCGCTCACTGGAAAGGTGCTTCAACCAAGCTGAGCTATGCCCCTAAACCCTGTCCCACTCTTGTGTCTTTAAGCTCTGCTTATGGCTGCCTCAATGTCCTGGATCAAATCCAAACATTCACCTTTCATGCTCACCTTAACTTTGATGGAAAGCCAGCCATCAAAGGAGCCCAACCCAGTGAACTAGGTGGATGAAGCCACACCATAATGTTTCTTATAAGGCTGCCTTTCCATTGGATGCCAGCAGACAACTATATTCACCTTATTTTTGATCATACGTCATGAACACATGTGCACAAAAGGATGTCCAGACCTACTTCAGTAAGTGGCAAGTACAGTGGAATGAGTGAGTCTAAAGTAACTATTCTGAGGAGGGCTAATGTATCTTGCTATAATAAATACATTTTTCAAATTTAAACACATACTGTAGTTTTTGCTCAGCCTTTATAGATACACAAAGCTGCTTATCTACTGAGAATGCCTGAAATGTTAAACTTCACTAAATCATTTTCACATTAGCTTTACCATGTTGCAACATTGTAGCACAAAAGCCAACCTCTGTTAAGCACTAGCCCTCAAACCGTACAATTATCCCACAGCATCTAGTGTGTCAGTCTTTAATAATTGGTTATTTTAGTTCAAATAGTGTAAGTGTGCTAAAGGGATTCTGCATTTCCAAAGTTTTTCTAGGTATCTTTCTTAATACTACAGTTCTGTAAGAGACTATGCCACCTTTTCCTCTATAGAATACTAAAACATGTCCATAGCACAGGCTTATATATATATATATATATACATATATATATAAATGTCCTGCTTTACCCACATCATTGCTATCATATTGGTTCCTACTGGCACTTGACATCAGGACTGCAGAGGCTAATAGTAGGCTATATAGGATATAGGGTTATAGTAGGCTACTGTAGGATAATAGGCTCTATTAGCAAAAAATCCAAACTAGCATTATAATATGTGCAGAAAAAAATCTTTAAAAAATTGAAAAAATTATGTAATTTAAAGCTAAGCCATAATTACTGTAACTTAGTAGGTTTTATTTTTATCATACTGGTAAGACCTTCCCTGGGAATAAAGTGCTCATCCAAGTAAAGCAAATTAATTTCTTCCAGGCACCTGAAACATTACAACTGGGTATAACTACCTATTCCAAAAGAACTAAATGGATCCCTGGACTCTCTTCAAATGTTAATTTACCTAAAGTAAGTGAGCACTTTACTTCTACATAACGGTTTATTTGCCTAGAAGCACTATAGGATTAGAGTCTAAATATTTCGAATGTTATATTTTGAGTATTTTAAAATAACTATTCTTGAAATAATCCCCATAAAACAAGCTTAATTCTTTAATGTCAAAACAATAAAGTTTGTGAAAATTATACTGGCCTGTAACTGAAGGTAATCTTGGATTTTCAGCCCCCAAATTGCCCTCTGATATTATTGTGAGGCTTTTACTTTTCCCCAGCAGCTCTTCAGAGAAAATAAGACCATCAGGTCTTGTTTCCCTTCTCAGATCATGAAACAAATGCAGTGACTTGTGCCTGTGCAAATATTCTAAAAGTTCTCAGAATGAAGTGGTTATAAGCCACCTCGAATCCTTAATAGAGATACACCCAGGATCACACACAAGCAATCAACAATAATCACTGAAAGTAAATCTCCTATCTGTCATGTGAACATTAAAATTAGCTAGACACTTTAGTCAGTGTTTTTCCTACTCTTCTACTTATTAACAATAATTATATAAAGAGATGAAGAAGGAAAATTATCAATGTGCTAATAAAGTAAGTTTATGTTGAATTTAATAGAGCAACTTCAAGTATCTTATGGAAATAAGAACAAGATAATTAACTCATTGACAAAAATTAGGAATTTTGATTTGAAGCCAGAGAAATAATTATTGAAATAAGCAGTAATCAACTGTCCACCAGCTCTGAGTGACTGGGGCCCAGTCTGACAGAGGAGAGGCACAGCAGGAGTGCCGGTGTGTATGTACCTCAGATAGGAGTCTGGTCCTTTCTGTGACTCCGCCATTTCCCTGCTGGTATCGCTCCTTTGCCTAAGGGGAAAAACATTTTGTTTAATGATAAATCCAAAAACAGAAGCTGATTACTCAAATATGACCTCTTTGTAATTTCTGGTTATTAATTTATGACAACTCCCCTCCTTGTTTGTGAATACATTTGTGAAAGCGACATTTAAGTGTAACCATTTTTATGTCCCTGATAGGCTCCATATACTTAAACGCTATAAAATAATGAACTAAGTTAACCTTCACATACTACCTGTGTAACTCTCACTTGCACAGTTCACCAAACAAAACAAAAACAACAACCAAAAAACCCCCCAAAACATTACATTCGCAGCCATTCCTGAACAGTTTAAGAGACTGGCTCTTGGTCAGTCTAATTTGTATGCTAAGCAGAGAAAATGACAGCTAAAAAAAGTCAATCAAAGTAGAGCGTCAAGCTCAGCAATTAAGGATTAAAAAAGAGTATGACAGTACAATCAATTAGAATATGTTCTTAGAAACTAACAATCAATTATCTAATATTAATGTTAGACACATACAGGGTGGCTTTAATCAGAGAATTTTTAATCATTTTAAAGTAAAAATATTCCTGAATAGATATGTGTATGAGGGAATAATGAAACAGATAATGTAATAAGAAAGTGAAAGTTACATTCTATTTATTTTTTGAGAACTTCTGAAAGTACAGAAGTGTCTTCCATTTATTTCCATGTCTTTTTTCTAATTTTGTTTGTTGAAAGAAAAAAATCCATACCTTCCACTGACATTTCCACGTATTCTTAACAAGTCTTTGTTAACATCAAGATGTAGAGAGCTCAGATCTTCAAGGTGAGCCCTCAGAGCTCTGCTGTGGGACTCAGAACTGCTGTTTTCAAAGGTTAGTAGCTTGTTAAAATTCTAAAACTTTGAAAGAATGAAAAATTTGCCTCATTTCATTAATTAAACTGCTTGTCTTTGAACTGGTTTTGTTTTGTGTTCCTTTACACGTGGTTATATCCTTTACGGCAAGGACTGTCTTTCTCTTGGACACAGGCAAATGTGTACCTTCTTCCTCCTACTCCTAACTATAAATTAACAACAGATTTTGAAAGAAAACAGGGTGTGTTGACACTGTAATCCCATTCTATCTCACGTTTTCCAACAACATATACCTTCATTTATTTAAATCAAAAAGTGTGCCTTGAGATTTCTAGAAAAGAATAATTTCTATTACATGTAAAGTAGACGTAAGTTCTGTTGTTTCACATGGTTTCCTAAAGTGGGCAGACAATCAATGCGTTTCTGTTTGTGAAAGGCATTTTGCAGCTCTCACATGAAAGTGTGTCAAGTTTGAGAGATTAAGGTCAAGCCCTGGAATACACCCATGGAAATCAGTCCCGTATTACCTCACTGAGCCGGGCTAGTGCTGCACGATGCTCTTGAACCAAGTGCTCAAGCTGATTGTTGATATATTTTTCTCGGCTGCCAATCTTCTCCAGAGTCCTACTAATTTCATTATGGAGTTTATCCAAAAATCCCTAGAAATCCCATGGGATATTTGTAGATAAGTCACAAAAATATTTTTCAAATATACTTAAAATGAGTTAATATCTCTCAATGCATTCCACAAATGATTAACCACATGTGAAAAAAAAACAGTTTGAAATTTCTATAGCAAAAAGAATTTCTGAAGAGAAATATTTTATTCACTCTTTGCTGAATGTTAAAAAAAGAACTAGAAGGGTCAACTCACTTGTCCTTATGCATATGCAAAATTCATGTGATTGTAATTAGCTTTATATAAACTTCAAAATCAAAGCAATTGAGGAAATAATATGACATTCCTGTAATACAATTCAAAGATAATTGTAATTTTTCAGTTATAATGTTCATATTTTCAAGTGGAACATTCCCAACCAGAAACTCTAGTCCAGGGTTTGTAACTTCCCAGTCCAGCTTTACAAGGTCCTCATTTCTGGCGTGGCAGCAGGTTTGGGAACGCTGCTAGCTCCTGGCACTGTCAGCCTGTCGTGCTATCTTCTCTTTCAATTTAGGGAAAGTGATGAAATATTTCAAAAGTATTTTACAGATGTTATGCATGATATGTATTGTGTTGTATATTTAAAATATAGTTTTTAAGTAAAAATTAGTTTTTTAAAGTTGATTTACATATTAAGGCTGTGAAATATAATACAGTATATTCAATTAATGAGCTTCTGAAAAGCAAGATAGTTTTTTTAATACCCTCTCATAATAGGTATTCCATAGATGACTAAATCCTTACTAACTCATCTGAAATAATACACAAACCTTGGTCTCCTTTAGAGCAGATTCAATACCACTTTTGTGCTGGTGCATTTGGTCAACATGGATTCTCCAGTCCTATTGGTACAAAAGCACAAAGGAACAAAGTGAAAAATACTTCATTTTCCTTCTTTCCTCTATTTGTTGTGTAGTTATGTCTTTTGTCTATTACTTTGGTTGCTTCTTATTTCAGGTGGTAGAGTCCTATATATAGCTTGCAATCAGATTATGAAGAAATACATGTAAAGCACTTTAGGATAAAAGGTTCTAAATAAATGTAAATTATTTTATGTGCTCACACAGTGATGTCTGATAATTTGAATATAAATTATTCCTGCACTGCTGGTGGTTAATATTTATGACTACCTATCAAAATGAAAAAATTCTAATTACTAGAAAAGAAATACTTGTTTAAGTAGTAACAATTATGTCTGTCAGAGCAAATTTCAACACTTGAATATTGACTGAAATATCATATATTATAGATTAATGTGTCTCTTGGAAAAATAAAAATGGAGTTCTCGTCAATAAAACTTTTGAATCTCTTCCTTAACAAGGCAAAGTTAATGATTGTTAGAATTCATATTTTGAAATAATATCTACTGATATTAGGCTGATTTGAAATTTATACCAACATTTTAATTCCATATAAATTATCTTTAAAATCTGTAGTTACATGTATGTAGCTACAAGTAAAATTTTTAAGATTTAAGAAATACCCTTCATAGGAGAAAAATATTATGATAAATTAAAGTGATATTTCTCTATTCTACATATTTTTATACTTTGATGCTTCCCCTTACTATCTATATTACATTATTAAGAAAAAACATTTTGTGAATAGTTCCATTCTTCCTATATATTAATTTTGAAACAGGCTAGTGACTACATGGTAAACAATATCTTGGGTATTCATATTAATCATAAAATTATATTGAAGCTTCAGAGAACCTCAGAGTGTCTCACCCTCGTCACTTCACAGAAAAACAAGTAAGCAGAAGGGGGCACACCTGAGGCGACACAGGCAGTACTGTACTTGGATCAGAAACCAAATGTACTAATTCCTACACAGCACCTGTTGTCAGTTCAGGGTTTTAAGAACAAGGCAACAGTGCATCTGATGTTAGTGAGGGTGCTATAGCAGAGAAGAACTACTGCACTTCTCTCCATCCTTAAGCATTTTTCTATCATATGTGCAATAGCTTCTCGAAATAGGAGCACTGGAAAGGACCTTAGGATTCGTTAGCTCATCTATCGTGATGCAGTGCTTTCACTATACAGTTGAAGGGACTGTTTACCAGCTGGGACTGTGGCTAGAGAGATTTGGCAAAGGCACAAGGACTTTCCAACTCAGCCAGGCACTAGTGGAAAACAAGAAGCAGCAGTAGCAGCAGCAGCTACTGGCTGACCTTCTGCAACTGGGCAAACAATGGCCAGGTCTCAAAATGGAAAATCAGTTAAGCTTAAGTAAGCTTCTTTAGGAAAGAAAACAAACCTAATAAGTAAAATTATTTACTTTTTTTTGAAAAAGTGCTCATCCTGCCTTGCTCCAAGAACAATTCAGATGGCTTACTGAACATCAATCAGACATTTACACATCTTTCCATCAGTCTGTGGTTCATTCTTTGCCTTTCTCTCCAAACACGTATGTGAAAGCACACACATGTGTACATAGTATACATTTATAAATCTCATATGCAGTTTTTATTTACTGTAATGAATATGTTTGGTTGGAGGTCTGCTTTCCTACACGGTGCTATATACAAATATATTTTTGCACGTACTGATATTCAAAACATTTTAAAAGAAGTAACTGTGCCTCACTCATCTGGTATAACTATGTTAGATTGATGGAAAACTCCACGGAAGAACTGGAATTTCTCTGCAAACAGTTCAACAGGGTAGAAAATGGGAGAGAAAAGGTATTTTATGTTGAAGAATTAAACAAACTAGTAAAATACCTCAGATATGTAACCTAGATTAGCTGGAGTATAAAACACAAAGTTCTTTATTTTTTCTCAAATTATTTTTTATGTATTTGATATACAAAATAGCTACATTAAACTTTGGGGATTGATGCATACACGTATCACATCAATAATCTGAAATGGTCTAATTCTCAGGTAAGTGGGCTAGTGGGCTTATTTACTGGGCTTTGAAACTTATACATGAATTACATGTTAATTATATTCATTAATTTTACATACTAAAATGCTCAATTAATGTCCTTAAAATATTTATTGATTAGCAAAAATACATACTGAACAATGTATATAAAAATAAAAAACACAATCTAAAAAGTATTCATTTAGTGTCTGATATATTAAAACCTAGTAAAATGTCATCTTTTCCTACTTGAAAACCAAACTTGAGCTTCTTGATGAAAAGAAGAACATTAAGGGGCTGGAGGAATGGCTCAGTGGTTAAAGCGGTTAAAGCGCTTGAGCAAGCACTAAGCCAAGTGCTAAATACCTGAGTTCGATTCCCTAGCACCACATAAGCTGGGTGTAGTGGTGCACGCCTGTAATCCCAGCACTTGGGAGGCTGAGACAGGAGGACTGCCCTGAGTCCATAGGCCAGCCTGGGCTCTGAAGTGAATTCAGGACCAGCCTGGACCACTGAGGGAGACCCCGTCAGAAAGGAAGAACATTAAAGCACTCTTAGTAGAAAAAAACAAAACTTTCTTGTCAGCTGGGATGCTTTCTCTGAGGCGCAGGAAAAATCCATGCCAGAACACAGCTGATCCTGGCGGTTCACAGGGTCCACGGGAACGGTTTGCTTCTTCCCCCAACCAGGAGGAGCCAGGGCTCACAGCTCTGAGTACTGGGATCACCGTCACAAAAATGTCACTTGTGTTCTGCCATCTATCCTACTTTCTCCTTTATTCTCACTGCCACTCCCCCAATTTTGTTAACACTAATTACCAATGGAATCTTAAATGTTCTGTTTTCTGGCTGTGTTTCAGTCAATATAAAGATATTTATATGGAAATTATAGGCTCCATTTAAGATATCTAACTCTATTTTTCTCATGAGGGTGTTGTTTTAACTCAGAATTCTCTTTCTCTAAGAATTTTTAGGATCACCCTAATGTATGGGGAAGAAATGGTATACCTCTACGTCACAAGCTGGGCCGCAATTTCAGGTTATTTGATTTTTACAGTAGCAATCATTAAATATATAAGAAAACAAATGTCCTCTTTTACAAATTTCTAGTTATATCAAGTAGCTTCTTTTATTTTCCTATGTGGCCACCAACTTTAATAAAAAACCTAAAAAATTCTGAAAGCTCCCAATTCAAAGCTTGCACATCAAATAAAATGTTTATTATCTTGTATGTTTTGTTAAAATATAGACAGTAGGATGCCTGCTGTTTCTGATTGCTACAGAGGAACAATGCAGAAAACCTTTCCATAACTATCTCTAAAACAAGTTCCAAAGAAGGATTTATGAGACCTACCTGTAAATAAAAGTTATGAGCTTTACCACAGTATTTTTGTGATATTTATTTTGGGTAGGCAGAAGACAATTTTTTTCTAATTTCTTTCTCTAGCATAGATTAGTACCTCAATAGTTATATCCATTCAAGATCTTTTTAAATCTAACAATAACTACAATATTAACTTTCATAGACTATTTTCCATGAATTAGGTACAATGCTAAGCACTACTGAGACATAATCATATGTAATTATTTTAAAAACACTCTACTAAGATGAAGAAATTAAGACTTGGTTACTTTTAAGTAGACTGTTCAAGATTACACAGGTAAATTCATAGCACAGCATACAGTTGCAAGGACTGTATCAAAGTATCACTTTTCTGATGCTGTGTAGTAAAATATAACCAAAAAATTTAAAGACAGAATGGTTAAGGTAATTTTAGTTGTGTCTGTTCTATAGTCTGGATCCTAAATGTCCTCCAAAGGATCATGTGCTGCAAGTCTAGTTCCCATATGGCACATGGGAGGTGGCAGAAACTTTAAGGGGGACCTAGTAGGAGGTCAGCAGGTATGGAGGCATGTGCTCCAAGCAGCAAAAATTAAAAATGCAAGCTTTAAGAAAGATTTTTAAAAATAATCCCATAAAACGAGGGAGAGAGAGTGAGAGAGAATGGTAAACATCAGCAAGTGTTATGGAACACCATGAAGCAAACAAATGTTCACAGTACTAATGTTGAGAAAGGAAAAGAGAAAAAGAAACAGAATACCTACTTAATGAAATAACTGTTGAAAACTTAAACAATTGTGGGAAAGAAAAAGATACTCAGGTTCAGGCACTACAAAGCATCTGACTTGATTTTATCAAAAAGTGTTCTCTGAAGAACACTGCAGTCAAACTGTCAAAAAATCCAAGGCAAAAAGGAAAATTCTAAAAACAGGAAGAACGTATCTAGTCACATTTAAAGGTATCCTTGTAGGCTAACAGCAGATACCTTTGGCAGAAATCTTACAAATCTGGAGAGAATAGGAGGATATATTAAAAGTCCTGGAAGAGGTGGGCATGATGGTAAACCTTTGTAATCCCAGCACCCTGGAAGCCTGAGGCAGGAGTTTCACAAGTTAAAGCCCAGTCTAAGCAACTTAGTGACTTAGCAAGATTCTGTTACAAATTAAAAAAGGACTGGGTGATGACCTCGGTGCAAAGCTTTGGGTTTAATCCCCTTTATATTAAAAAATCATACCTGAAATTAAAAAATCAACAAATTATTCTTCATAAATGACAAAGTATTAAATACTTTCCAAAACAAGCAAAAACTGAAGGAATTTTTATGAGAAATGCTTAAGAGAGCCTATATCTAGAGGAGAAAGATGCAAATGATAGTATAAAACTCACTAGAACAGATACACAGAAGAAAACAAATCACAGCTCATCAGTACAGAAAACCAGCAAATTACAAACATGAATAATAAGAGTGGAAGGGAAAAAAGATACACAGCAGCCAGAAAAATGTAACAAAGCAATGTAAGTTATGTTTTTATTTACCAATAATAATTCTCAATGTAAGTGAATTAATCTCTCCAACTGAAATATTTAGACTGGCAATATATACACAAAAATAAAAGACCCTACAATGTGCTGTCTACAACAAACATTTCAACATCTCACAGTTAAAAACATAAAAAGACAAAAAGATTAACTCTATGGGAAGGAACAGAAACTAAAATTGAGGAAGGGTAGCTATACTTATATAAAATAGATTTTTAGTTAAAACGAGAGTCACTATAACAATAAAGAGAACAATTCAATAAAAGACAATAGCAACTGCAATATGTATGCACTGAATGCTAGGACACCAAATTATATAAAGCAAACATTACTAGATCTAAAAGTACAACAGGACTAATACAATAATACCTAGATACTTCAATATGCTACTTTCATCAGTGAATGATTCTTTCATACAAAAAAAATCAAGAAACATTGGAATTACACTGTACTATAGACAAAATGGGCCTTGCACACAATTACAAAAGATTTCAGATTAACGACTGCAATATTCACATTCTCACCACATGAAACATTCCCAGCATAAGCCGTACTTTAGATCCAAAATTTTCAAAAATAATTACAAAACCCAACATTATGCCATACCACGGATCTTTTTCTAACCCAAAAAGCAAAAAAACCTAGAAATAAAAAGAACTTTAGAAATTGTACATTACCTGGAAATTAAGTACGCTTTTGATGACCAGAGGGGTCACCAAAGAAATCTAAAGAATATAAAATATAAATGTAAAGAATTCTTGAAATAAATGAAAATGGTAACATAACATACCAATATAAGTAGAATAAGCAAAAGCATTATTAAGAAGGAAGTTTATAGCAATAAATATTTACATAAAAATACAAAAGTCTAGGGCTGGAGGAATAGCTTAGCGGTTAAAACACTTTCCTAGTAAGCTCTAAGACAAACACTAAGTACCGGAGTTTGATTCTCCAGCACCACATAAACTGGGCATGGTGGCACACGCCTATAGTCTCAGAGTTAGGGAGGCTGAGACATGATGATTCCCATGAGTCCAAGGCCAGTCTGGCCTCCACAGTCAGTTCAGAACCAGCGAGACTGTCTCAAAAAAGAAAAGAAAAAAAAAAAGAAAGAAAAAAGAAAGAAAAGAAAAGAAAAAACCCTCGAATTTAGAAACTTACTTACATTGAAGGAACTGGAAAAGAAAAACAAACCATATCCTAAATTAATACACGGAAAGTAATAACAAACATCAAAGTTGAAATAAGGAGAGAAAAAAATTACAAATGACCAAAACAGTTGAGTTTCTTATAACATTAACAAAACAACAACAAATCATTAGCCAGACTAACAAAGAAAACAAAAGACCCAAATAAATGAGATCACAGATGTAAAAGAGTAACTTGAATTATATCACAGAAATACAAAAAGTCATTAGAGATTATTACATATAACTATATGCCAACCAATTAGAAAACATAGATAAAATAAATAAATAAAATTCACACATGTATAACCAGCCAAAGTGAAACCTTAAAGACACAGAAAACTTGGATAGAACCCATGATAGTCAACAACATTGAATGAGTCTTTAAAAATCTACAAGGAATGAAAAGTCCAAAACTAGATGGCTTCACTAATGAATTTTACCAAATGTCTAAATTAACAGCAATTCTTCCCAAAAATTGAAGGAACTCTTTAAAAGACATTTTGTGGGAGGGGGTAAAGATGTGATTAAGGGGGTGAAAATGATCAAAGTATGTTATCTACCTGTACAAAAAAGAAAAAAAGTCATTCTATGAGACCACTATTATCCTGATTATCAAAACCACAGAAGTACATAGACACAGAGACAAATAAAGGCTATAGACAAATATTTTTGATGAACACCAAAGCAAAAATTCTCAACAAAAATGTTAACAAGTCAGAAAGGTTATACCGTGACCAAGCAAAATTTGCTATAGGGATGTCAAAATCACCCAACATATGCAAATCAATAAGTAATTTCATCAACAGAATAGAGGATAAAAGCCATATGATCATATCAATGAAGAAATGGTATTACATAAAACTCAAGATCCCTTCATGATTAAGAACTTCAACAAATTAAGTATAGAAGGGAGGTACCTCAACCCACAGCCAACATTTCACTACATGGAATAAACCTGAAAGTATTTCCTTTAAAAGCTGGAAAAAGGTAAGGATATCTATTTTCATGACCCTTACTCCACACAGTACTCAGAAGCCTTCACCAGAGCAATTAGGTAAGAAAAAGAAATAAAAGACATCCAAATAGGAAAGGAGAATCTCAAGTCATCCTTTTTTGCAAATGACATGATTTTATGTGGGTAAAAAACTACTCACTCCATTCAAAACCTGTTACCATTGATGAATAAATTCAATAAAGTTTCAAGATACAAAATCAACATAAATAACATTTTTATATAGCAATACCAAACTTGTTGAAAAAGAAACAAGAAGCAATTCCATTCTTAAAGGCTAAATAATACTCAATAATAAATTTAACCAATGAATTGAAAAATGAGAACCATAAAACGCCAATAAAAGAAACTGGAAAGAATCCATGTATATACATAAAAATGGAAAGAAATGTCATGTTCATGGATTGGGGGGAACGGATAGATTCTATACTAACCAAGAGGGTGTAACCAGATTCTATGCCATCATCACCACCATCAAAATAATACAGGGCATTGCTCACAGAAACAAAAATAGAGAATAGTCCAAAAATTCACAATGAAGTACAGAATAACCAATACAATGGCTATTAACAAACCTGGAGGCATCATAATACCTAACCTCAAAATACACTACATAGCCACAGTAACCAAAATAGTACAGCACAGACATAAAAATCAACACATAGACCAATGAAATAGAATCAAAATAGAAAGCTCAAGCAGGGTTTGGTAGCACATGCCTATAATGCCAGTGACTTGGGTGGCTGAGACCAGCCTGGCCAAAATAAAAAGGCCTTGGAATGTACCTCATAGCTCGGTGCTCCCTAGGTTTAATCCCCAGTAGTACAACATGCATCACACACACACACACACACACACACACACACACACACACACACACACCAAAGGTGCCAAAAGCATACATACAAAGTAAGGACATTCTCTTCAACAAGTGCCAGGAAAACTAGATATTCATATGCAGAAAAACGAAACTTGACCCTACCTCTAACACAATATAAAAGTAAACTCAAAATGAATCAAACACTTAAGATGCACAATTGAAAGTCCCCTAAGTAGGCATAATTGGGACAAGGGATCAACATCCACAAAATATAAAACAAAAAATTCAACAGCAAAACCCAATCATTTGATTAAAAATTGGCAAATGATCAGTAAACACTTCTCAATAGAAGATACTTAAATGGCCACTAAATATATAATGCTTAACATTACTAATCACCTGGGACATGAAATGAAAACCACAACAAGATAGATTTTGTATTAACTTTCCAATCCTGTGACAAATACATAAAGTAATTTTTTTTTCTTTTACAGTTTCAGAGTCTTCAGTCCACAGTTGATTGGCCCATTGCTTTTGGGTTTATGGCAAGGAAATCCAATCATGGTCAAGGTGTCTGGCACAACCACTCACCTCACTGTGATCAGGAAGCAAAAAGAGAGAAAGGAAGATTCTGGAGTTCCAGTGGAAATGAATTCAGGATACTGAAGACACTTATATGTTTACTGAAGGTCTACTAATAATACCCAAGCTATGGAATCAACCTAGGTGTTTATCAGTGGATAAATGAAGGAAGAGAATGTGGTACACATATACAATAGAATGTTACTTAGTCACGGAAATGTTAGAATCCTGATATTCGCAGGTATTTGTTGATTAATAGAGAAATATTAATTGAAAAAAAGCCAGGGATGGAAAGACAAATTCCACATGTTCTCACTTACGTGAGGAAGATAAAAGCTGGTTTCATAGAAGTACAGAGTAGAGTCATAGTCACTTAAGGTAGGAATAGTTCAGGGTGGAGGGTGGTGGATAATGGGGACCAAAACAAGGTAAACAGGAAGAATAGGCTCTAGCATTCTATAGTACAGTAAATAGGGTGAGTATAAGTTATAGAAATTTACTAATTTATAAAAAATGAGTAGAGTTTGAGTGTTCGTAACAGAAATGATACGTTTGAGGAAATGAAAGTGCTATCTTTATTTGCTTATTATATATTATAAGTAATTATCAAATTATCACAGTATGCCCTAGAATTATGTATAGTTATTACATGTAAATTTAAAATACAGTATCAATCAATGTAATCTACCAAAACAGAAAGAAAAGGGAGAATTGCTTGTGTGATTATTTCAACTGGTAAAAAAATCATTTGAAAAAAACTTAACACCCTTTCATAAAAAAATAGCAAATTAAACAGAGGAGAACTTTTAATCTACAAAAGGATATATATATATATGTCAAAAAGTTAGCATCATACTTAATGGTGAAAAGCTTTCTCCTGGTTAATACCACTTACATCCAAAATAAGACTAGAAGAGCTTTCAACTACTGTATTAGGCCAGATAAGATAAAAAAGGTATCAGGTTTGTAAAGTAAGAAGATAAAGGTTATTAAAGATGACATAATTGTGAAAGCAGAAAAAGCAAAAGAACCTACAAGTCTACCAGAGGACTGAATAAGTGAATTTAGCAAATTTTCTAGACTGACATAAAATAATAAAGAACTGTGTTTCTATATACCAGCAAGAAATAAACAGAAAATAAAATAGAACAGATATTTTCAATAGTATCAAATAATAAGACTAGTATAATAAAATAATGAAATACAAATTAAGATAATGAGATATCACAACACATCTACCCTAGTAACTAAAATTAGACTAAATACTGAATGCCGATAAAGATCTGAAGAAATTCGAAGTTCCATAGATTATTGGCAGAGTATAACTTTTATAACCACCCTTAAAAACTATTTGACGCGGTCGAACAAAACTGAGTACATACATATACCATGACCTAGGAATCCTACTCCTAGTAGAAATTCCAGGAGAAATGTGTACATAAGTGTACCAAAAGACAGGGATTAGAATTTTTATAGCAGTATTATTTATAACAGTCCCAAAATGGTAACTGCTCACATGTCCAGAGATGCATGCCGCCCTAGGAAGGATGAGACCTTGATTTAGGTACCTCTCTGCCAACGGAAAGAGTGGACAGCTGGTGCCTGTCTGCTGACCACATTTCCTGTGCCTGAATAGCAAATTCTTGCTAGTTAGGGGATTTGGACAGCACATCTCTGTTTCAAACACAGGGGGAGAGATTCAGTTATTAAAATTATAATTGCAGCCGCAGTGGTACAGAGGTAGGGCCAAGTGTGAGCTTCAGTCCAAAGTCATCAGTTCCAAGATGCTCCTGCGGCACGTTTAAAAACCCGTCCATTGTTCACTGCCATAAATCTTTGGAAATTTGATGGCAGGAAATCAGGCTAAATAAAGGGCGGGAGGACAGATTGACAGAAGGGTCTGTATACAGGCCTGTATTCATCTGGTATGTGCTTCTTGAGCAATTCCACGCAGTTGTGCCAGGATACAAGCAAAGTCTTTCCTTGCTGGGAGAACATGAGGGAGAAGATTATCTGTACTCTCTTTTGCATTTTACACAGACAGACTTGCTCTATTTTCTTTTTCTTAATTTCAGAATTTCTAGTTTATAACTGCCCAAATTTGAGTAATGTGCACATAAGTATACATGTGTATAAGAGAGAAAAAGAGTGAATTTATCCATCCAATTAAGTACATTATTCATGACAGTGAATTACTTTCTTAATGAAAAAATGCCTGTTGGATTGAAGGGTAGTTACAGAATGTAGCTTTTGTGAATTTTTAAATGTACCTTTTTTTTTTCCTTGAACTGCTAGCAGCACAATGTGTGTGGTACACTCCTGTAGTGTGAAAGCATGATGTTTTTCTTTTTTTAAAAATGTGTTCAGATAAGCAAACATACAAGTTAAGAAGAGTTATGTATTTATAGACCATTTTTTCTAGCACTGGGGATTAAATCTTAGGCCTTTGCTCTTACGTATATCCCCACAAGTAGTCCTCTTTACTCCACAATTTTTCAATTTGCAGCTTGGTATTGTGATCAACTGGGGTCTGAAAATATTAAGTGGGCAATTCCAGAACTAAACAATTTATGTTTTAAATTGTGTGGTCTCTGAATAGTGAGGAGAAATACGCTGGTATGGTCCATGCTACCAGGATGTGAGTCATCTTTGTCCAGCATAATCTTACTGTCTATAGCATCCTCCTGATGGTCATTTAGTGGCTCACTGGTCATCTGGCAGCCGTCTTGGTTGCCAGAGCACTGTACTGTAGGGTTTGTGCTCAAGTAACGCCAGCAGCCTAATGCTACGTGCTACTGCCTATGCCACTCACCTCCCGCACAGCAACATCTAGTCACTGTATTACCTCCCTGCACATCTACAAGATGGGCATGTACAACAAGAGATTTGAGACTATAGCCACTTCACTTTTATCATATTATATGCTGATAACTTTTCTAATTTATTATAGCTATTAATATTTGGTACTATGCCTGACTTATACATTAAACTTTATCATGTGCTTGAGAAAAAAATAGTATATATAGAATTCAGTACTACCAGTGGTTTCAGGCATCCATTCAATCTGTACCCCAGGGACCCGGGGAATGACTGCATTTGTGTGTGGTGTACATTGCGGAACTGTGGCATATGTTGTAGTCTACTTGTTACAGGATATGGGGGAATGATCAAGATTATTGGGAATGATGTTTCCTCCTATTTTCTATATATTTTTCTCATCATGAGCACACTGAGCAAACAAAGGAGTGACAGCAATCACTGGCACTTTCACATCTGCTTTTAATTGAGCTAAAACTGGAGAGCCATAATCTTTAAGTGAAATACCTTGCTAGTTAAGAATTACAATTCTAATGGGTGTTCAGAGACTATCTTTACTGACCACAATCTGTTACTGTAGTTTTCAGATGTTGACTCAGACCTGTGATTCATGCTTATTCCGTTGACATTCCCTTATATGGCATTATCTTCTCAGTGAGAGTTTCAAGACTTTGGAAGGAGCTAACAGCCCAGAAGAGATGTTGCAAGGCAGACACTCACAGGTCACATCAGACATCAGCATTTCTTCACAAGATGCTGAGTAAATACAGTGAAGAGTGGACCAAAGACTGTAACAGTACCTCCCATCTTCAAGAATTTACTAATCAAAACTTGAACTTCACACTGACACTTGTTACTCTTCCCTCAAATAAAAACAAGTGAAAAAAAGAAGCAAGCTAGAGTCATCTGTGTATTTAAAGAAATAAGTATAAATTAATTAATTTGATATAAGGAAGCAAAATAAATTATAATGGAATACAAACCATGGGGACATTTTACTCAGATATTAGAACATTTTAAATAAAACACAATGATATAACTATACTAATATGATTGTCTAGAAAAATGAGTTAGGACAATACAAAGCCCATTTTGTAGGAAGGTCCATGACAAAACAGTTTCTGCTTCAATTCTTATAAAGTAATTTAAAGGAAACATTCAATCATACTTGCAATAATGAAATATTTAGGCAGTCTAGACATTTTAATTACAATCAATATGTATTAATTCACTGCTCTCAATCACAAATGTCTACTTGAGGTCTATCAGGAAGGAGGCATTAGTTATTTTCCTCTGCAGTATTTACAAAATCCGGAGCCTTTATTCCTTTTTTCTTAAAACGTCAACACTGTTGATGCTCCACTGTTGGCAAACGTACTTGTTCTCCTATTTTAACTTGTGATAAATGGAGACTTTCCCCATCCAGTGGAAAAGTCTATCAAATCCAAAGTAAACAGGAAAGAAAGGATCATCAACTATCTTTAAACAAAGAATATCCTGTGCATTCAACAAGACTGCGACATAAGCTAACAAAAATCTGTTCCGATTGCTTCAGAATGGTAGAAATTTTCTCTATCTCTCTACTATTACATATACAGTGTAATTTTAAGTGCATATTCTCTCTCAAATCGCTGATACATATCCATGACCCACATACAACAACAACAAAAAAGATGACAACACAAATACAGCTACAAGTTTATATTATAATAACACCTTGTTTAAAATTACACAACAGCCCAAAGGAATGCTGTTTTACAGTTTCTTTTAAAGACAGCTTGCTGTGAAAGCCTATCAATGAGTATATTCCCTCATTTTGAGGCAATATGGCAGTTGAGTAATCATGCAGGCTGCTCTAAAAATGTATGGATTGCTAGTTAATTTAGGCAGTTTGTTTTGATAGCATTCACCTATTTTTGATTATAGCAGGTGTTTCAAGGATAAATTTGCTGAAAATTGTATTTTGTTTAAACAATAGCAGCATGTACATTTATGGCCTTGCTATATTAGAAAGTATTTATTGTCTTGCAGCAATAGATACAATTACACACATTTGTGACAGTAATTGGAGCTATTTTTCCTGCTTAAGCCTCATGGAGATCAACTTATTGCTACTTGTATTTATATTTGTTACTGTTAATTGCAAAAGGTGATTTTAAAAAAATTGGTACCTTTTAAAAATACGTGAATATTTCTTAATAGAAGGTCTGTTTACCAAAATATTTTAAGAATTATAAATATAGTTTCACTGTTATTCAAATAAATGGCAGAATTTCATTTTAATAACTATTATATACATAAATTGTATGCCTGGATCTGAAACCACAGAATATATCACACCTTTCAGCTCACTGATGCAAGAATTGTATTAGCCCATCCTATCCAACAACTAGAGTGCGTATAAGTCTTAAGAAATGCTCTGTATTCCAAAACTAAGACGATTTATAATTCCCTGCGAGTCAGAAATATTTGGAAGAAGTAAATTTTATTAACATCCTCTTCTACTGCATCCACATGGTTATGGAAGGCCAAAGCAAGTTATTTTCTCCATTGCCTTGGGATGAGAACTACTCTTTATTGCTTCCAGATACAGATTTGTCTACAATAAAAAGAGAAAGCCTATCGTTATAACTTTCCACAGGATTTGGCTTTCAATTTGAAGAGACTTAGATCTAATAGAGCAATTCTGTGGTCCCTCCAGGTTAATTTAAATGGAATTCTACCTGCTGATTAACAGAGGGCCCTCTCTTCCCTCCTTGGTTTTAGCTCTCACAGTGGCTGGAGAGCCCAAGGGCTCAAGACTATTGCAATTTCATCCTCAGCATCCTTAGCACAATGACTCTTCCCAAAAGGTTTTCTGCTGTAAATATCCTAAGGCGGACACCTGTATGGTTTATTTACGTTAAAACAAAATCCAATTGCTTGTAGTAGAATTTAAAGTTTAAGGTGTTTTTTTTTAACAACTGTACTCTGAAAAAGCCAGATACCAAAGAATAGGGAGGTTTTTAAAAAGCAGCTCAAGAAATCAAACATTTGAAATAATTAGAAATACATGCTATAATACTTTTCAAGCCTTTAAAAATATCTTTATCTAAATTCCTTATAATGGATTTGAAGATTTACATAATAACTAGAGACTTTTAGATGATTAGGTGTTCTGAAAGGGGGTTCCTGTCCAACTATTCCCCCAAAAACCCCATAAACACAAAGAAGGAAGTATTTAATTATAATTTGAGAAATTTTATTTAATTCCATTAGTCAAAATTTTAATTACAATATTCATAGAGCATTAAAGCATGTTAGAACACTTGCTCATTGCATTAAACATCTAATATTAAACCATTATAATGTATAAATCTTTTAGGAATAAATATTATCTAATTGAAGAAAAAGGCCTTTGTGAACGTTTACTTGAAAACTGATTTCATACTTTCTGCTCTTATTTCTGAAGAATAGGAATAAAAATATTAATGTTTATGTGGTTTATATTGTGGTAAAATAATTAAAAAGCATGATTTGAAGGAAGGCATTCTGTGGATAAAAACGAATAGGATTTATGATTTTTAGGAAGCCATTTTCCTTTGGGTCTTGGAATTGAGGAACTGAATATACCAATGGACGGCAGCAGATACCAACCCAGACACACAGACAGAATTCAGATCTACAATCTTCAGCCAAATCATAACCTCTGAAACCATAAAGCCCAAACAGAATGTATGCAGAGATAGCCAGCTTCCTCATTTTTGCTGAGCATTCACCACCAACTCAGGACCAAGATTTAGGCAAAATCAAGAACTCTCCCCTAGCCAACCAATCACATGGGATGGTCTACTTCTGGTTTAGCATACTTCCATATTTCCAGCCATTTCTGGACATACCTGGAGCCTTCCTTTGTTCTCCTGTAATATATATTTCAAAAATCTCCACACTTGCCTTTGAGTCTCTACCCAGGAATGATTCCTTTCCTAAAGCAAGTTCCAAATAAATCCTTTGCTTATTGTCACCTGAGTGAGCTTTTATTTTTCAAAAAAAAAAAAATCAAGTAGAGGTTTATTTTTTTAATAGCATAAAGTATATTATAGAATACTTAATAGAGGGGCTGGAGGAATGGCACAGATGTTAAAAGCACTTGCCTTGCAAGTGTGAGCTATGAGTTCACTTCCTCAGCATCACATAAAGCTGGGTATGGTAGAACATGCCTGTAATCCCAGCACTCAGGAGGATGAGGCAGAAGGACTGGCATGAATCCAAGGCCAGCGGCTACATAGTGATTTGAGGACAAGCATGGCTACAGAGTGAGACCCTGTCTCAAGAAAAAAAAAAAAAACCAAAAAGAATACTTAATAGAATAGTATAGAATACTTTTCCTCAGACTGAATATTGACTTATTCAAAATTAATAATACAAAGAGTGAAAAAAATCTATGAATATTCACCTATATCTATTTCCACAGAAAATAAAAGTCATGTTGAATTCTTTGTCAGGTCAGCTTCAACTATTGTTACTTTCAACTCAGCAACTACCAACTGATTTACTTAAAATGTTTTTTAAAATATTTGTTATTATCATGCAATTAAATTTTTAATCATTTGGGAAACTATTATTCTTCAATAATCAATAAAGTGTCTTGGAAAAGGGTCTCTCACACAAACTAAAAAAGGTAATTGCAGCTATTAACTATTAATCAAATTGTGCATTCTTGCAGCAATGAGTTAGAAAGTTTCTAATTTTTTTCTATTTAATTCTTCACTTTTCCTTCCTTCCTTCCCTCTGCCCCCCCTTTTAACAAACTTTTCACCTTCAACAACCACTTAGGTTACTAAAGTGACTCCTTGGTACACTCCACTTCCTGCTACTGGCCAGTGCTGTCAGATCTCATGGTCTTTATACTTCCCCATATTCTACCCACCAGTTCTTGTGTAACTCTGCCCTGCCATTTCTCCACTTAGACCCTAGGCCTCTTGATTTAATTCTAAACTGTAGAGCTTGGAAAACCCAGCTGTGCTCCTTTGCAGTCAGCTGGATATTGACGCTAACCTTCAAAAACTGTAGACAGCCATTAAAGTTATTGTTCATACATTTTAACAATGTGTAGAAATGAGCATGATGTACTTTTTCATTTTAAAGTAGATTATATCGATTAATGGGCTTAATTTTGGAAAAACTGTGCATTCACGATCATGTATAACTTCAATTATATAAATAAAATACATAAAAGTAGTGGTCAACATATGGTAGATGGTTCTTCTTACACCATTCTCAGTGTATTAGACATGTTCACTCATTTAAACCTTTAATAAAACTCACTGAGAGAAATATTCTAATAAATTCTATTTTATAGATGGGAAAAGGAAGGTAGAAAGCAGATGAGTAATTTACTCACAGCTATTAAATGTTGGAGGTGGGATTTGTACTCAAGCATCTTGGGCTCAGAAGTTTTACATTCCTACTAATATTCTGGTTTGTCATTAATTGAACAGCAAAAACTTGAGTTGTCATGTCAAATACTCTATCAAATGTAAAGCAATGGGAAGTTACTTGACTTCTCCATGTTTCTGGTTTCTCATCTGTGATGATAGGTGTTTCCCTTTCACAGTGCAGCCGGAAGGATTAGAAAGTTATTACCCATGAAATGCTAAGAGCAGTAAAAGACATTTCTTATTATTAACCATACAATATGTACATTCACTAGGAAAAAAAATGGGGAAACTTACCAAAGTGATATGTATTTGAATCTGATTATAACCCTATGTAAGGATCTAAAACTGATGCTTACAAATATTTCTTATTTGATGGAAACATTACTGTAGAAATTGTTTAAATTCTTTCTGAACACTGAAATAGGCATAAAATATTAAAGGATCACAACAGAACACCATAATAACAGCATACATGGACAATAATTAACATTTATTTAGTATTACCTATGGGTCATACACTATTCTCAGTTCTTTACAACTCTGAAAATAATGTAACTAGCTAATTTTACAATTGAGGAGAAGGATTAACATGCAGAGACAATGGCTTGTCCTAAATCACACAGTAAATGAGTGACATAAATATAAACTTGGGCCAAGGGAATTATTGTGAGATAAGGTCAACAATCTGGAGTGTCCCCCAAAAGTCTCATTTATTTGAATGTTATAGATTGTCTATGGAGCCATGTGCTGTTGGGAGATCAGGGCTTAGTCTGGAGGGGTGGATTACAGACATGCAAACTTGATTACAGGCATCTAAATTGGATTATTGGCATGCATGTGGTGGGGGCTTACCACATCTTCCACACCTGGATCCAGGAGGGGCTGATCACTGGGATGAGACCTAGAAGGATATGTAAACTTCTTCCTGCCTTGCTTGGAGGACTAGCCTCAACTTTCTTGACTTGGCTTCCTGTTTGTGATGTTGTGAGATGTTGCCTCCACCTCTGCCATCTGCCAGCCACCCCTGAATGGACTCTGACCTACTTAAACTGTGAGCTAAAATAAACCTTTCCTCCCCTAGATTTGTGGATGTCAGATACTGAGTCAAAGCAAGGAAGAAGTAACTGAGACACCACTTGTGGGCCTCTGTGGCTACTACTGTTCCACTAAGTTCTTGAAACTTTGGCTCAGTATCCCAGGGGCAGAGAGTGGAACAGATGCCTGATCACTAGCGTCTAGTTCACAGCAGACTGCCTCTGCTCTTCCTCCTCTACACACAGCTTCCACAGCACTTTAATAATCCAAAACAAACTGCATCTGAAAAGATTCAGAAATGAGAATAATATTTTTTTTGAGGCAGGGTCTTGCTCTGTGGTCCAGACTGGTCCTAAACTCACTATGTAGCCTATGCTGTCCGTGAACCTATGGCAATCCTCCTGCCTTGACCCTCCCAAGTGCTGGAATCCTAGGAGTGTGCCACCCCATCATGCTTGAAGTTAAGATAATTTTTAACTAATTATAGATCTAAGTCTAGTTTGAGTATAATTATAGATGTTATTAGCTCTAGTTTAGCTCTAAATTTACTAGGGAAGTCATGTAATATTTGTGGCTGCTGTTGTTGGTCTTGGACAATAAAAAAAATAGGGAGAGATTGAAAACTCAAAGTCTGGGCACATAGCTTAGTGGTTAAAGTGCTTGCCCAGCAAGGGCAAAACTTTGGATTTGATTCCCCGGCAGCACATGAACCAGGTATGGTGGAGCATGCCTGTAATTCCAGCACTTGGGAAGCTCAGACAGGAAGACTGCTGTGAGGACAAGGACAGTCTGGGCTACAGAATGAGTCCAGGACCAGCCTGAATTACAGTGTGAAAGTCTGTTTTATAAATATAGGTAGACAGATAGAGAGATATAAAATATATAGATAGATATATAGATATAAGTTCAGAAATGAATAAAGAAAATAAAGAGAAAGTAAGATAAAGGTTGGATGAAAAATCCATAATGTAGAATTACAGTGTATGAACAATCTTCTTAGATTATTTCGATAGCACTAATGTGTATTCTTGGTCCCTCATTTGGTCATAACTGAGGCATCAGTAGAGTGGCATGAACTAGGATTTGTTTCAATGTACTGATTCTCTTGGCAAAAACATCTGTGTCTTTAAATACATTTTTCCAACTTTGGGCAGGTGAGTTGGTCTATGGGCATACACTTACTCTTCAAGCAATCAACAGGAGCATTCTCTATAACTAATACTAAAGAGACTACTACTGTGGTCCATTCAAATCAGCACATGACAAAAATCCTTTCATTTCAGTTATGTGGCATATTATTTGTATTTTTGGAACATACTCAGTTTTCCAATTCTATTTTAAGCTAATATTAAAATTATATTGCATTCTCTGATAACTGGCAACAGTAGTACATAGTGCCAGATAATAGGGACAAGCTAGTTTAGCAATAAAAACTTGATTGCAATATTAAAAAATTATATAAAATGAAGCATTGATAATATATGACAATGACAAGATCTCATCAAAGCATATATGTAACAACAAGTAAGAAGAACATGACAGAACAGGGCAGGACATTTCCTTTTTGTTGTTTTTAGTAATTCCCTGTTAAAAAGCATCAAATAAATTAGCTGAGCTTATGAGAGAGAAAAGCAAAATACATGATCCAGTGCCACATAAATATGAGATTTATTCACTACTAACTCAAGTCCATTTTAAATAAGCTTATAATGGATTTAAATAACAAAGGCCATTAGTGTTTATCTCCCACAATCTCTAAACTACATAAAAAGTAATTTGATGGTGATCAGTAAAATACACTGATCCCAAAATAGTAATTCTTTTTTCCCCCCTCTCAATCACAAAGAGAAAATCTCCAGATGTCCTACATAACCTTTACTGAGTGAAAGGCTGTTTTTGTATTGGTCAAAAGTAAAGGTGAGATTGTGGTTCTGACCAACTCAGGAGTTGAGAGCTACTAGGGGATGGAGTCAGCTTCTGAAGAAGTATGGTAATGAGTCTGTGACAAGCATCACATGTAGCAAGGTTAATTTTTATTTCTGAGAAAAGAAAGTATTTTTTTTTCTGCTCGTTAGCCTCTTATGTGCTCAAATCAGTGTGTGATTTTACTTTCCATAAGTAAGCTGAGTAAGAATTGACCCAAGAAGTCCATTTTCCATTTGGCACTTCTGAAAGACTTAAAAATAAGAAGAGTTGGGGAAATACTGGACACAAAGACCAAATGATCTAGAGAAGAATTATCTAGAAAGACAACTGATTATGTTTTATCATAAAAATTTAAATTCAAAATACCATCCATATATTATAAAAATACTAAAAGAATGAGCATTATCTACTAGTTTGGAATTCTGCCTATAAAATTGATTGTGTAATTAATCTGGCACTATATATCCTCATAGGATTAAGCCCGATAGTATGGCACAGGAGTATGAATCCAGCTTTAATTATTTAATTCTATCTTAAATCAGCAAAACACTGGTTCTTCACAAATCCAGAATTGTGATTATTGTGATGTTGGTCTATTCTAAAATTTAACCTTGCATTTAGGTCTGCAAAATAGTATGCTTTAGTAGTTTCATTTATAGTTTTTTATTATTTCTGTTATGTGTAAAACAATGATTGTGCTATTGGGCTTCAAATGATACATTTGACCTTCAGAATTACCTAGTTTGCAAATAAACAAATAAAGCTTGCTTCCTTCTGGGATTACATTGTACTTGAGAGTCCCAACTACACAATTATGTTAACATGTTGTCCTAACTAACATCACAGTAGCAATGATTTTTAGTTTTATGAAGAAAACTTGTTCTGACAAAAGCAAGGAATTATGGAAATCACATTTTTCTGCAAAAATACATCTTTTTGCAAACTAATGCTTCCAATATCTAGTCAGTGAAGAAATTCCAATTAATATGTATTTATATATGAGAGATATTAAAAATACATTAATCTCTAATATAGTTAAATATGGCTACTTTCTGTAATGACTGCATAGATATAATAGGTCTATTTATCTTGGGTAGAATTTGTTCCACAGATTTTCATTCAGTGTAGTAAGAACTCTCTCACCCTCCTTCTGTTCTATGACTGTCCTAGTACTGCTTACCTGCTCTCGGATATAGTCTAACAATGAGTTAGTCCCCTACACACTCTAAAGACAGCTATTTTGTAAGGCTCCTACTTTGGAAGTAGACAGAGTTCTACAGTTTTCAGAGTGATAAGCTTCCCTAGAAGCTTGCTACATAATTTCAGTGATTTATATCCCGGCTTTAAGGATGAAAATCCTCCTTTTGCTACCTTTATGCTTCTGTAGCTCCCCTTTTTTAGAGGTTATTATACTGCTAACAAAAATAGCATTGTCTAGTTGCTTGTTTGTCCTAAGTCCCTATTCATAAACTGTAGGTAAAAGCAGGTGAAGAAATTTAATACAGTATCTAACCATTTGGTCTTGTCTCTAAATCTCTTATTATCCAACCCTTTTTTTTTGAGAGAGAGAGAGAGAGAGAAGGTCTCACTCTGTAGTCCAGGTTAGTCCTGAAATCACTATGGAGCCCAGGCTGACCTCAAATTTATGGCAATCCTCCTGCTTCAGCCTCTTGAGTGCTGGGATAACAGGTGTGTACCACCACACCCAGATTATGTGGTGCTGGGGAATAGAACACAGGGTCTTGAGCTTGCTAGGCAAGTGCTTTAACTGATGAGCTATTCCTCCAGCCCATTATTAGGTAACCTTTAAACAGAGGTACTGAATAGATTATCTAAGGCAATGTGTTGACTTCAGTTATGTCATTCTAAACTATCTTCTTTGTAACTCTAATCAGTTGGTATACTCATGAAATTCTTATTCACTCTAATAAAACAAGAATTCCAAGAAAATAATACTGCACAATATTGAGAAAATATCCCTCAATCCCAGTAAAACATAATGTGTTGTAAATCCTTCTTTCAAAGATCTATTCTTTTGCTTTTTGGACCATAATACATTATTTATTCAACAATTAAACAAAATCCTACCACCCTTTATCACTCTGTATAATTTGAAAAGCTCCTACTCTGAACTTGCCTTCTACATTTTTTGAACAAAATGTATTCTTATTTTAAAAAAAATTGATACCTTATTGTCAGTCCTAATCGTGACTTTAAGTTGTGGTAGTACACGTTCAACTTCTATACTCCATTCTGCAGCATCTGTTGTGGATTCCAAAATATCTTCTTGTTTGGCAGACTCGTTCATGTCCTAAGAAAGGAAAGATATCACAAGACTGGGAGTTTATAAAAAGAAATGGTGAAATCTTGAGGCATTTTAGAAGCACTGCACAATTTAAATTGAAGATGGTGGTGTTAACATTATAGTGGCAATAGAAGTTCTTTTCTACCCTCCTACTTGCTAGAATAGCTAAATAAGTATTTAAAAAAAACAAATACATGATTTGACCATTTTACAATGGTAAATGCTTTTGAATGATCAGGCCAAACTCAAAGGGAATGCTACAAAATAAGTAAGCCATTGAGGTACATTAAGGGTTAACAGTAGAGAAATACAGATTGATGTTTAATAAGAAGATTACAATTAATTTCAATTTATTTACAAACAGTCACAAGCCCAAAATTCAAAGGACAAAAAAATTCTCAGAAACACAGGGCTCATTATTGACAAATTTTGTGTTCATGATTAAAGTGATATTTTGGTTGTTCTAAGTCTCTATCTACAAAAATGTAGGTACAAACAGAAGAAATTTTATATACTATCTAACCATTTGGTCTAATCCCTAAATCTTATTACATATAGTTTCTTGTTTATCTTATTATCTAAGATTGTACTGTAGCTTTAAAATATGATTTAATATAGACATACTTGAAATCAAATACGTGAGGGACCAAATTTCTACATTTGGTTTCTGCTCCCGTGGAATAAAATAAGTTTATGATTGTTTGAATCTCAAAAGAAAAATATTTTTCATTTTCACAAGCTTTTTACATTTTGGCATAAAATAAACATGGATTTGAAAATAAAAGAAAGCAGATTAATGATTTAAAGATAAAGCCTAACTCATCCATTTTGGTAGCAATTTTTGCCTGTAAGCTCCCTTGATGAATAAGCAAATCTAGAGAAGAATATATAAATATTTATATATAAAAAGAGACTCAATAGATATAAACAGCCAAATACAATGTGTCAACCTTATATAAATTGTAATTTGAACAATTTGTAAAAAGATATTTTTGAGACAATCATCAAAACATGAAGATAGGAGAATACTACATATTCAGAATTACTAATTTTATAGGTATGGCAGGGCATGACTATTACATTAATGTGCTTTATAAATTAGAAGTGTTGAATATTTATAGATAAATTGATATGATGTCTAAAATTTATCTTACAATACTATGGGGCAAAGAAGAGAAGAGGCCAGACTGTAGATAAAAACAGGATTGGAGACTGTTGAACCCCGGCAGTGATGTACAAGGGGACACTATCCTATCCTCTGATTCTATTATGTTTGAAATGCCACATTATAAAACACTAAAAGAAGACTGTAAATATGATGGTGAAATTATGTTTCTTGATGTGAATTATGACATTAAAAGATAATACTTAAATGAGCACAGATGAATCTTTTCATCCCATTTTAACACTAAGCAGATTACCTTAGGTGGGGCTTTATATTTCGTGTGGGGACTTGAGGTCTTTGGTAACTGAACTCACTGCAAACCAAGACTCATTGCTGACATAAAAAAGTCTCTCCTGTCTTCTCAAGGAATCATGCAGCCTTGAAAAGACTCAAAGACTCAAGAAAAGCATGTACTGATTTCTTGTTCAGAAATTCAGGGGACTATTTTTAACATCAGTATTTGAGGATGGGAAACGAATCTATGTTTCACACTTTAAAATATGTGGTCTGAATTTACTTAGATTTCATTTAAGAAAAAAAACTTAAAGTATAAAAAAGTATTAATTTAAACAAAATGTGGAAAATCTAAGTGAATAAAGTCTAAAATTCTATTTTAGTCATGAGAGTGCTTATTTAAATATAGAAACACTGAATTATTTTGAGTATTTAATAGAATGCTGAACACTTCCACATAAAGTGTCTCCAGAATAACATAAAAGCACAAAAGTAGGAAAGAAAGATAATGACGCCCACAAAGTTGACTTAAGAGTATATGCAATGGTAGAAAAGGGGTTACTGGGTTTCCCTGCTTAAACCTAAGGCATTGGGAAAGGTTCCCATGTGAATATACACAAGTAACCATAACATGCACATACTTAGAAGAGCCCGGCCACATATACAATCACTGACACATCTGGGCATCTATCCTGGGCTGGAGGAGGCCCAGTTCTATGGTAAGTGGGATAGGCTAGAAGGGGGAGTTAGTAGTAACATGTATGCACTGCCAATAATATGTACCTACACCATTCCTGACACTCGGGCCAAGTGTAGGCACACATAGGCCTGCTCCTACTTAGGGTATGGGTCCCATATCCCAATCTCACAAAACCAGGCTGAACCAAGAAGAAAGATCCTCTTGGCAGCAGTTTTGTATGTTTCTTAATAGAATGTAGATGGCCTGGTAATTGATTTAAAATAAGGTTGACTATGGAGCCACCACATAGGTAAAATGAAACTAGACGGTACTAGTTAAATCTCAGAACCAGTGATGTCCAAACCCATCCTCTCATTCCCACTCCTCCTCTTTCCCCTTTTTACAAGCAGGTAAAGTCGAGGATCTCCAAAAAAGGCAATAAAGGGTTCCACTTTTCCACCCACAATTCTGCTTCGAAGGCCTGGATACAGGACACCTCCATTTGTGAATAACATATTCGAAAGTTTGTATTCAAGGGGAAGCATGTGTCTTTAGTGTTCACAAAAGAAAACGTGTTTGCACAGGCCCTGTTTGAATAAGACTCAGAATCTGAGTTGGTAGAATACATAAAACTCAAACAGTGCATTACAATATCCTAGTGCATACGCTATTTGTTTTATACTGGGCTATTCAATAAGTTGCGCTTACCATTACTAACTTATTATTTGTTTCTCCTTAGCGATGATTTCCAACTCCTATTTCCAGTGTCCTAAAAATGATTCAATGTAGGAACTCAAAAAGCTTCACTCAATCAGAGGCCATTTTTAATATACTGGGGGAAATGGCCCAGTTACTAAATGAAGAAAGGGCAAAAGGAGGACATCAGGCTTGGTAGAGCAGCATTAATGTATTCAAATTGTATAGTCTCTTTATATTTCCATGTTTGCACATCTATTTCATAACCTCAGTCCTCAATTAAAATTTCTTAATTCCTAGTAACTGAAAACATTAACTGAGCAAACTTCATATATTAGATACAATTTATTTAAAATTTTTGTACTATGTCTTGGTTATAATACTTTGAGAAAATCTTTTTCTCAATTGCCTATTCATTAAAAAATGGTATTTTATGTGGAGTCAATAGAAAAAGAAAAACTGCTGTTTTTATTTAATTGAAATTTTACATCATCCTGTCAAAGTTAGCCCCTGAAATGATATTAAGATCAAGCACAATTCTTAGGAAATTGCATTTCTCAGTGGCTACTGTTGAAGGGACAATTAGAAGCTTCCCAGCATATACATCCTATCTGTTCATCTCATTTATAATTGATCAGTTTAACCAATAAGCCATTTATTAAGCTCCTTCAAGTATTCAAAGTAGGAATCTAGGTACTGTGCTTCAGTTGGAAATATAAAAGAATTTCATCCTGCCTGAAAAGGGTTTTCAATCTGTTAGGAATTTTTTTCAGTTCAGTTAATGAGAGAAAAACTTGTTCTTAGGCTAAAAACATGGATGAGATGAAAATTGACCCAAGATTGTCAAAGAAAGAACTGAAGATAATAGTCTAAACAATCCTGTAAAGTAACCTTGGGCTAAAATAGTGAGGCTCCCCATCAAAGTTAGTGAACTTGACAGCTAGCTCAGAATGTCATTTTAGTGGGTAATCTCTCTTTCACTCAAGTAATATTATAGTATGATTAAGTATTTAAATAAAGACTATATTCTATGTGTGTATAAAGTGTATGTTCTGTGTCTATATGTGTGTGTGCATATACATGCACATACGGTTGTATTTATGTACACACACACACACATATATGACCACCTCATAGATAAACCACTACCCAAATTCACTTGAAGAATCCAACTCATAGACCTGCGAGATGAACCTGAAAGCCTAATTATCAGGATAAAATAGTCCCAAGAATTAATGAAAAAGTATATAAGCTGCCTTTGGTGTCGTAACAGAATGGTAGATTTAAAAATCTCAACAAGTCCTACCTACATCCCATATTCTCTATCTATAAAATGAGGAAAATTAAGAGAACTTTCCTTATTAGAAAGGTTCTTGTAAGGATTATGAAATGATGTATTTGGAAGACTTGTTCAGTACATGGTATATTTGTTAGTCAGGCTCTAACAAATTTTGGGAGTTATCCTTGTAATATATCAAACATGCCAGTAGATTATTTCACACATGGGAATAAGGGTCTTATTTCCAGTTAGAAAGTGAGAAACTTGAGGTACAAGGCAATTAAATACACTTTTCAATGTCACATCATTAGTAAATGGCAAGTTCAGGCAGTGTACTTGTAGAGAACAAGCTTAAAAGTCATTACCATAGTCACACATCTGCTATCAATCCTCTGTCTTTCATGTAAGTTACAACTATTTATTCCAGCTCATCACTGTCTTCTAACTTTATGATGTTCCCCATCCACTGCCACAAGTATATAGTTTCAATTTTTATTCATTCAGATTTATTATGGACTGGGGGATCAACTCAGTGGTAAAGGTGCTTGCCTAGCAAGTGCAAAGCTCTGGGTTGGATTCTCCAGCATCACACAATCCACAATCTGGGTGTGATGGTGCATACCTGTAATCCTAACAGTTGGGTGGCTGAGATAGAGGGATTGCCATGAGTTCTAGGCCAGCCTAGGCTACATAATGAGTTCACAACCAGCCAGGACTACAGAGCAAGACCCTGTGTCAAAAAAAGAAAAGAGTTAAGTGATTTTGTGATTTTCTTCCCACACATTATGTCTGATTCCACATATGAGTACTGCATTTGTCACCCATATTTTAATTATTTTGCACTCATCTTTTTAAAAAAAATATTGATCCATCTAGAATTTATTTTGGCATAATATACGATGGAGGCATATCAGCTTTTTCTCCTAATGACAGCCATTTCTATCACTGTATTTAACAGAATAGTTGTTTTCCTCAGTGATTATACTGCTTCATATACTAACAATATCATATATTTAGATTATTTCACAGATTCTGAACTAATTCATCATTATTTCTGTGCAGTATCACACTTTTGCAGGAAAGTTGCACACAAAATTCTATACATCCTGAACACCTTATACAATCTCAAGGTAATTAAGAATAAAGAGATGTCATGGATACTGAGATAGATATATAGACAATTTTACATTTTGTCTTTGCACTTTTTTGTGCTTTCATTTTAAAAAAAGAAGCAAATATCACTTTTAAAAAAGTATGTTTAATTAACTTTCAAAAATTGTTTGGTATGGGTAGTAACTGTTTTAGACAGAAGTATGTTCGAAGGCAAATGGGAAAGATCTTAACTTTAGTCCTATCAAGATAGGTAGGTTATAGTAAAGAAAGGACAAGCCAGTGTTTATAGTGAGAAAAGGAGCATACGCCAGAAATCCTGCAACAAATGAGTACAATACGTATAAATCACACTGAGACGAGACACTAGAGAGAGGTGAACATTAGAGAAGTAAAGACAGTCAAGTATATTAGGAAAAACCATAAAAACCAACTTAAGGAATATGAATGTTTGCCTGTGAGCCAGATAAAGAAGTTATAGGCAGAGTACAATAACATTTTTTTACTATATTTACTATATATTTACTTAGTGCCCACAATATGTCACATATTGTTCCAGTCCAAGAATAATGAATAAAACAAAATCTCCATGCAAATACACTGCACTTACACCTCACATAGATTTTTTGGTTGTAGTTTTTGGGTCGTAGAACTAACTAGAGCTGATAAGGGAAGAATTTGAACTGAACCTTGTTTAAGAGTCAGAGAGAAAATATATGCGGTAAAAGGAAAGAAAAAGGGATGAGATGAAAGGTGATGTGCTTACAAGAACTTTAAAGCCCATGAGGGGACTCATTTGACTAGAATAAAAAGGTTTGTGGATGAAAACAAGATTGCCTATGTTAACAGCTGTCAAATTGCTAAGAGCCTTGAAAGCTTGACAAAGTTTTGTTGCTTTATCATCTATGTAATGGACATATAGTCAGGGAAAAACCTCAAAGGTTACTGGACTCAGAATGACCAGGTGAAGGGCCATATGTTAGGAAGTTAGATGAAAGAGCAGGGTAAAATATTTGGAAAAAGATTGGGGTGGGACTGTATGGTGAGGGTGAAAGACCACATTGCTGTCCAGGTAGGGAATGGAAAGAATTTGGCCTTGAAAGACAGTGGAGGGGATGAGAATGAGCGATATTCCAAAGACAGCATTCACAGGTTGTGATGACTATTCACATGTGCTAGATAAAAATCTACCAGATATATTCAAAGCATTAAGCCAGGGGTGGATGGTGGGTAATGATGAGAGGTTTGGAGTGACAGTAGATTTAAATAGTGTGGGTTATGGATGACTAAAAACCTGCATAGTCTGTGTACCCACTGGACACAATCATAGAATATTTGCAGTTAACTTTGATTCAGGAAATGTAACCCATGTTTTACAGAATGAGTTCTCAAATGATAGCTGGAAAAATCATTATATTACTTTTCATGATTCCCTTTAATCATTTCTGAAGGAAAGATCTTACATGCCAGAAAATTAAGACTAGTGGGCTTTCTCTAATAATCCATGTGAGAGATGAAAATAAAACTATGACATCACCAGGGCTTCCTAATTTACACTGAAATGCAAGCTTCTTGATCACTTGTATCCTCTGTAAGCTTCTTACCCAAAAATACTGGTGGCAATCTAAGGACTTTGAGTATTGAGGGATTAAGGTTTTTTCTACTCTCTCACTGCACAGAAGAATGTTGGTAATTAATTCCAGTTTCTAGGAAAGGTGAAAAATTATACAAAATAACAAATATGTCAAGTGTATACTCTATGTCAGCACCATGCTAGGTGCTTCCCACAGTAAGGTTATATTAATCTCAAAGTAAGTCTGGTAGAATTATTTGTGTCCTCATGTTACAGGTAAGGAAGCAGAGTTACAGAGTGGGTAATTAACTGTGGTCCTGGGCCTAGTGACATACAGTTAACCAAGGTCATTATGTTGGCCATAGAACCTACCTTGAATATTCAGAAGAAATTTTGTAAAAAGTCTTTGTTTCCTGTTCCTTTGCTAAACTCACAGTGAAATCAAGATGGAAATAAGGATCTCTCTTATTTCAAGTGTGGTTTCAAAAGCTACACTAAAGATCAAGCAAAATTCTTGTCTTTTACACCCAGCAAGACATACTGTTTGAGCTTTCTCTGACCAGCGAGGGGACAGCGTTTTCCTCTAGCCTGTATTTCCTATTCAGCTCCAGATGTAAAACGGATGGGGGTGGTGCAGGTTAGTTACCAGAGAAATAAAAGCATTTGCTGGGTCATAATGCATCCATCACATTCACATGTGAGGCACTTTAATCACTTCTCCAGTGAAATACTAACTACAGACTTCTCTCACAACACAGACAGGACGTATACCATGCAAGGATTTCAGAGGAGTAGAAAAAAAAAATACTTTCTTTAAGCAAAAATCAGAATCAATGGTAATCTGTGTGGAGAGCTGTATTGTATAATGGCTTTTATCCTCGGTGTTACTCAGACAGAACATTGGATTTTTTTTTTTTATCCAGAAGGAAGGTACAAATCACATTTAAATGAAGAAAACTTAAGGTATTTAAGGTATTAACCAAAACAGATCCTTCTTTTTCCATTTAGTTACAATATGGCAGAACTTCTTAGATAACACTGTAAAAGTAAAATGGTGTTTTATTGTTTTATTCTAAGTCCATATTTTCACTTTCCTTTAGCTTTTGCTTTTTAAGTTAAAAAAGTCTGTCATTCTTGGTACAATGAGTTTTTTTTTTTTTTTTTTTTTTTGCTAAGTAATTAAAAACCAATTGTGTTTAAACCTTTTGAGATACTTGGTTTCTGCTGTATAACTCAGGATTTGGTTTCTAAAACCTGAAATTCAGCATCTCAAGGAAGAATAGTATCTATGGCATGTTTGAAAAAATGTTTTGAAATGAAGTGATGGGCATTCAAAAATAGAATTCAGAAAGCACACAACTCCCTCGCATCTTTTTTCATGGGGAGAATGACACATCTGCATTGTGCAATTGTGCAGCTAGAATACAGTTTCCTTGAATCTGTTGAGTTTCACAGTGAAGAGGGGAGTTACAAAGACCACTCATAATATAGCACAGCCACCACAAATATACAGTTTGTGCAACTCATACACTTCATTCACAAAGCAATAGAAATGACTAGTGCATCTCACTAACACATCGCCACCACAACCTTTCTTCCCTGCTTCCGTATCCGTACCTCTAAACCTTCCTAACCATCACAAACATGCAGAGCTTTAATTCAGCACCACTGCTTTTTCTTTGGTTACTGTCATCATGACATCGGCTATATTTCAGATTTCAAGAACATTCAGTAATTAGATAGAGAATATGGAACTTTGTGGGCTAGTCTTGAAGCCTAATGTTCATTCATAATGTTGTCTCCTTCTAAGCCACGCTATCTCAAATAATTAACCTAAAAGTGACATTTTGAAAGTTGACATAATCCTTCATTAATTTCACGTTTGGCAAAATCATAATAGGAATAAGAACATTATAGGGTGAAATCACACAAAAAGAATGGCCTCAAATAAATGATTTTTAAAAAATCTTCCAGTAAATAAATGTTCAGAAAGCACCTACTTCCCAAACAAACCAATTCCATTACTGTAAGCATTAATCATTAATATGAAACTTGTCTTTTTTCAGTACTCATAAAACCTTATTGCTGTTTCATGATGTGTTCCGAAAGTCATTTAAAAGTGTACTTAGTGGGCAGATGTAACTCTTCACAAATTCTTTAAATTAGTAGCTAAGGCTTCAGATATGTTGTAGTGTCAAAGAGGTTAGAGTAACCTGGTCCTCTTACAAGGAAGAACCTGGGACCCACCACCAGAAAATGTGCATGCACACAGCCTCCTACTAGCAGCTCTCTCAGAGTATCTCTCCCACACAAAGACCAGCGTCCCTTGGGTGTAAGCCCTTCCCAGCGCTGCTTCCTTCCAGGGGCTGAGCCAAGCAGTAATACTTGTTCTAGAGCTCCTCACAAGGTTGGCAAAGTTTCTGTCAGTCTGTATCATGGCTAGGCTTTTCTTTCCACCCTCTTTCTTTCACAGGTGTGTATTTCAAATAAACACCTTACATCCCAAACTCAGCACTATCTGCTACCATAGAACACAAACTGAGACATTATTTTAATTTGCATTTTCTTTAACTTCATTGTATCTAATCGTGGGAAAATGCTTGTGTATGAACAACTCTTGGGAATTTTCATGATCCTTAACAGCAAACTTTTCAGAATGTAGACTTCATTTCATTTAATGAAAGGGGAGAACATATACAGATTTATCCCTGCACTTCCTAAATGGTACATATAAGAAGCAATTATCAACACAAAATTCTTTTCTCTGTGAAGATTAAACTATACTTCACCTATAAGGTAACAAACACAACGTATCATATACTCACACAAATATTCATTCAACTAATTAATGAATAACTTCTTATACAAGTTATATAAATGAAGACATAAATGAAAAAGGTAGTGAAAGAGCTTCTATTTTAGAGGAGTTCACATTATAATGAATATATTAATTACTAATATGTTTATTAGTAATTAATACAATGTAATGTATGGATTTATGAGGAAAATAGATCAGTGTGAGAGGGTTGTTAGTAAATGATTCTAGAAGCATCTACTATTTTAAAGTCACAAATAGGGTAGACTTATTGCAGTCTGTACATTGCTTAGGATTACATAGTTGCATAGACATAGACAGAAGTTTCCTCAACAGTATATATTGTTCTTATACTTGTGATGAATTCATCACATTCAATTTTACTAAAATGATATTTCTTCTGAGTTGTGAGTCCACCTGCTGCATGAAACACAAAGCCTTAAATCTAAGAAACAGTTCTGTCATGGGGAAGGAGTAGCACGAGCCATCATAAGCCAGAGTGAGACACAGCTGTCTCAGGCGGATGGCTTTCATATGTAATATTATAAGCCTGCCAGATTTTTTAAAATATGAAGGGGTTTCTGTTCCATTAGTACTTCATGGTTGACCATCCACAAACACCTGGTATTCAGTGTGAAAATGTAACCATGCATAGTTTTAATGCTAAACAGTGTACATTATATTTGTCCAGAGGATTTAACACTTACGATAAAAGGCACATGTGGAATGAAAACACTTCCTCAAATAGCTTAAGTAAGATGACAAAATCAGGATCAAAATGGACTTGGAGCAGTGGTAGGGACAAATTAAGTTACTTTGGTCCTTTCCAATACTCAAACTACTTTGTTGGGAGTCAGGGCAGGAATCCTGAAGCCTTCACAGACCTCTGTTTATGCCATCATTAGACAAGTTAATTAACACAAATGACAGTTTCTTTCTGAGAATTGGGCACATCTGTATTCTTGTTTTTTTCTCAGAAAGTAGCACATAACATGAATACCAACACCACTCTCAAAGTAAGATTCAAACCATACCTAACTTGCTGAACTCTTGTTAGAAGGCAGAGAGACAATGTGTATGATGTTGGGAGAAACAGTTCAAATTCATGTATCACAAAGCAATCTAGTAGCTTCTTAAAAGATTAAATGGTCTCAAGGTTTTAAGAGTTAGTGTTTATAAAAGGGAGACAATATTTAGCCAGTTACTCCATAAAGCCAATAAAATGAAATGTTTTAAAGTAATTTGAGAAATACAAAATGATTTGCAAATGTTAAGTTGCTTCACAGTAGGGCCTTATTTGTTTGGATTTAAATGTTAATATATTTTTCTGATACCATTTTAATTGATTAAAATACTTTCATTCATTTTAAGAAGTGCTTATTCAATATTTTGCATTTTATATTATGAAGAATATAAAAAGAAGAGTTATTTCCATTATTAAGGAACTTATAAGTCACATTTGAGAGAAACCATGGGAGAAAGATGTGGTATTGGTTTTTGCCACAGGCACTGTGACAAATCTTGTTAAGAATGCTTTACGTGTGCTAACTCTTTTAATCTTCAAAAACCTTATGAAAAAGATAATATTTTCATTTTCCAGCTGAAAAAGGTGAGGCCCAAGAAACTCTGAAACGTGCTTAAAGATGAGATCCTAGTAAGTACTAAAGTCAAATCATATACTCAGTAGGTGAGCCATAATGTAATGGAAGATATTAAGTGGAACAATGGACACACACACACACACTCTAAATAGTCACTAATGCCAATTCACATTGCTTAACAGTAAATGACAAATATCATCTTGGGGAAGAGTGGGCAAGGAAGTCTTCATAATATGAAATGTGAACAAAATCAAACTTTCCTTGAAGATTCAGACAAAAGTAAAAGACAAATAAGAATCTCGCATATATAATTTTGATAGTAGATAGGTATATGCTTTATTGAAAGATAGTATACATTTATAAAATGTAAAAATCCAACATAAAACATTTGAATTACTTTACTGAGAATATATTCTTATACACTGAATTTATTTCATAAATTCAAAAAAGCAAAGAAACTGTCTTAATGTCTATCTACATACATATCAATCTTAACATAATTATTTCTTCTCCAAGAATTACAATTTAAGTATTTTACCTATAATCCAGATCATTGAATTTTTTAATGGAAAATAACTTAAAATAAAATAATTGATATCTTTCTACAATAAAAATGTCATTAAGCAAATTACTTTCCATTTGCATGAGAAGCATTATAATAGTTTTCATGGTATAGATAAGCAGCTGTTTCAGGTGCCCCTCTGGATTTTTCTACTTGCTATAATTATATTTCATATACAGAAAACAAAACTTGTCAGAGCTATTTTTCTTTTTTGCGGGGGGAGGCGAGTACTGAGGATCTTTACATGTTGCTACATCTCCAGCCCTTTTATTTGAGACAGAGTCTTGCTAAGTTACTATGTTGTCCAGGCTGGGCTCAAATTTGTGATCCTCCTGCCTCAGACCCCTAAAATCCCGAGATTACAGGCCTGTGCTACTGGGCCCCCGCAAAGCTATATTTCAAAGAATATAAGAAACACTAGGTTAGCCTGGGCTCCAAAGTGAGTTCAGGACCAGCTGGGCTACAGAGTGAGACCCTGTCTCAAAAAAAAAAAGAAAGAAAAGAAAAAAAAGAAAGAAAGAAAGAAAGGAAGGAAGGAAGGAAGGAAGGAAGAAAGACAGACAGACAGACAGAAAGACAGACTGTCTGGCAATAATTACACTGTTCATTTAAATTTCCAGTGGAATGCATATACTGATTGCTTTGTCGGTCCTGTGTGTAACCAATGAAACTTACCAACCGACAGGTCTGGGCTTTTAAAATGTTCAGATCAATGAAGTTTTCTTCATTATCTGTCTCCTCTTCCTTAGGGAAATAAAAAAATTACAATTTAAAAATGTATTTTCAGTTTTCATATACTTAAACACACTAATTTATACTAACCTTAATAAAATTAAGATAAACTAGGTAAGGTATATTTAAAAGTTTAATAAGCACACAAAGTGGAGCACAGTATTAACAGCTCATACATTCCTTGAAGTTTTGGCAGTCCCATTTAAGTAGGGTTTTTTGTTGTTTTTGTAGTCTCAGTGAAGAAAATAAAGGGAGAGAGGAAGAACAAAAGCTATGATGCATAGCTATGGGAAGCACAGCCACAGACAACAGCTGCAAATGACATGCCTGAAGTAGTGGAGGGAGTTAATAAAAAATTTGAACATGATTGAAATGAATAAAAATGAAGGGCCATAAATTCAAAGCAGTCTCATTTACTCGTGGGACCAATCATATTGCTGCGTATTTTTTAAATGTCTTGCATGTTCAGACTTGATAAAGTAATGGTTACCAGGACCACCTAGCCTATGTTCCTTAAGTCTATTTAAAAGGATAGTTAAGATGTATTCAAGCTCATCCTGACCTGTAGACCAACCCCTACAGCCAGGATTCATGAGACCAGGAACCAAGTGGTGGAAATGGAAGTGGCACTACATCTAGCCCATTAGCAAAAATTGTGCTGTCTGTTTCTATGACCTGATTCTGTGCTGGCCTAGGGTGGGGGGTTTTAGTTCCAAATGGAAGAATTCTTCCACCAAGAGACGTAGCAATGACTCCACTAAGCTAGAAGATGGCAGACTCCTACGCAGTCACTTTGAGCTCCACAAATTTCTGAATTAACAGTCAAGGAGAAGAATTGCTATGCTGGCTGCCATGAATGATCCTGATTACAAAGGAGAAACAGACTTCTTACTCCACAACAGAGGCTAGAAAGGGTACGCTTGGAATACAGGAGAATTTTTTAGTGCCTCTTGGTATTATCCAATGGAAAACTACAACCGAATCCAGAAGGACTACTTTGGACCCAGAACCTTCAGGAATGAAGATTTGAGTCACTCTACCTAGTAAAGCACCACACGCAGCTGAGATGCCTGATGAAGGCAAAGGGAATACAGATGGGCAGTTATAAATATTAGCTACAGCGAAGTGACCAGTTCCAAAAAAAAAGGATTGCAGCATTGTCATGGATATTTCCTTCTTATCATTATGAATATCAAACAGACTACGTGCTCTCTTGTGGCTGGACCTCAGTCCATTTCAGGTCTTAATTAGAACAAAAAAGGCTAAGACAGGATTTATTCTCTCTACCAGAGCACCAGTTTTCTCTTGCCTTCAGACTCAAACTGAAATTTTCACATCAGCTTGGCTCTGCTGTTTCTAAGGCCTTCAGATTTCAATTGAACCTATACCATCAGCTCTCCTGGGTCTATAGCTTGGTAAAAGAAGATCTTGGGACTTCTCAGCTCCTGTAACCATAGCAACAAATTCTTAAAAATAATCCTCTCTATAAAAACACATATATGTGTATGTATGCAAGTGTTGTGTGCATGCATGTGTGTGCGTTTGCTATCGATTCTGTGTCTCTGGAGAACCAAACTAAAATACAGAAAAAGGATTTAAATTACTGAATTTAAGAGAATATCCAAAAGGAATTCAAGTAATAAAGAACCTTAAAAAAAAGTTTTTAAACATAAATTAAGATTCTAATCTCAGTAGTTCAGAAGACACACAACAATTTCCTATCACTTATTTGATTAATTTGCACCTTTTTAATTCTCTTGCTACCAATTACTAAGGATATAATTATATAAAGTAGGTGAGAATATTCTGTGATATGACCAAATACTCTTCAATTATCAGTACATCCTATCTTGATCTGGCCAGTTTAAAGCTGAAAGTTTCTAGCTTCTAAATGATTATTGCAGAACACTGGTTGGTAGAAATGATTTTCACTATTCTTCAGTCACTTCATAAACTCACAGAACAGTGTTAATATGCCACTTTAGAAAGGGTTTTGGCATTGAGCCAGCTCTCCTTAGCAGAAGAAGAAGAAGAAGAAGAAGAAGAAGAAGAAGAAGAAGAAGAAGAAGAAGAAGAGGAGGAGGAGGAGGAGGAGGAGGAGGAGGAGGAGGAGGAGGAAGGCAAAGCAAAAAACAAAACCAAACTATAAAAGGGCAGATGAAAAAGCCCCATAGAATATGAAATAATAAGAAAGGAAAGAAAAATATTCAAGAGATAAGGAAACATACAGCTTTAAAGGTTTAAAGGTAATGGCCCTGATGAAGGCCTTCATTATGGTTTTATGACAGCAGGTCTTTATCACATAAAAAAGTGTGAAGAGGCTACATTCTAATTTGTTTCTCCAAGTGTACATATTTAACAATACTGGTTTAAACTTTAAAAGATTCCTAGAAAAAATATGCTATAACTTCTAGAAGTTACATAAGAATGTGCTGACAGATTTTACGGTCAAATGTTTAACAAAAACCTACTATCCACTAAGCCATCCCCAAATAAGCTAAAGATACAAGTTATTGACAGAAAAAGTTATTGACCTAAGTTATTGACAGAAAAAGGTTTTGCCCTCATAGAGCAGGGAGTATTTTTTTCTCCCCCAGCTAGCACTTTTGAGTTATATGCCTTTGAAGTTAAAATGTTGGTATACTAGGATCAGGTATTTGTCAGCAAACTATTAATAACTAAGAAGATGAAATAGGGAATAAATTAGGTGAAAAACTGGGAAAATGAGCTATTTTTGAGCTTAAATGAAAGATCAATTACAGAGGGAATAAAGTCTATGTTTCTTAAAATGCCCCAAATATTTAAGCTACCTTTGCTCTCTCTAAGCAGCGCTGGCCAAAAGAATTTTCTCTGCCTGTTTTCCTCCAGTACTGAAAAGTGAATCCAGTGACTCACACTGAGATACATTCCCCAACTCATTTTTAAGTTTTTTATTTTGAGACAGGTTTCACTAAGTTGTTAAGTGACATAATCTGGGCTTGACCTTCCGATCCTCCACCCTCAGCCTTCCAGAGTGCTGTAATTACAGTCCTAAAGCTCCTTCCTGCCCTAGAGCTGTACCACCAAGGACTTAGTCACTGCCTGCTACATAATAGTCATTTTATAGACCCAGATGGGGGTGATAGTGGTAGTTGAGGGGGAGGGGGCTGGAGGGTCAAAAAGGGGAAGAGGAAGGACTGTAATTTTGGAAAACAGCTATGCTCACCACTATACCAACACTGACAGAGGTTGTAATTTTGAAGCGATATATATGTACACAAAATACTCAAGTTCAACGTAACACTATGTATTGATAAGTAAAATGGGAAAAATTATGTATAGCAGAAACAGATAAACTTTGCTTTTACTTAAAAGTTATCACACATATATAAATGTACATAATCTAAACCAGTTTATAGTGATCTTTTTACTTCTATAAATAGTAGAACCACCTTTTTAGCATATGACTAAAAATGCTTACTTATTTATACACCTGATAAAATATGTATTAAAAGGACTGGGTACGTAGTTTAATGGTAGAGTACTTGCTTAGCATGTACAAAACCCTGTGTTCAGTTTCCAGAACTGCTAAATAAATGAATAAATGAAATAAAAATTGGTATTTTAAAATTTTGAAAATACGAAGAACCACTGGAAAGTAATACCAATAATTAGTCTAACGATTTCTAACTGTTAATATATGGATATTATTTGTTTTCATTCACATTTTATACAATTGTGTGGTGGCACAGGCCTGTAATCCCAGCACTTGGGAGGCTGAGGCAGGAGGGCTGCCAACTCCAAGGCCAGCCTGGGCTCCACAGTGAATTCAGGGCCAGCCAGGGCTACAGAGTGAGACCCTGTCTCAAACAAACAATCACACAAAAAACATTTTATACAACTGAAATCATGATATGAAATTTAGAATCTTTTTCTCAGTTAATTTTCTAATAAATTATCGCTTTGTAGTAATATTTCTTTGCAAACAAGTTTTGGTGGCTATATAATATTATATTTGGAGATAGCCTAATTTAGTTAATAGTTATTTTAGCACTGCATTTGATGTTAAAAGAATTCAGCAACTAAGATTTTTGTAGCATATACTAACTTATTTAAGCTGAAGTACGAAGCATATCTATTTATACAAAACAAATCATCTAAAAACCTTAATTGGTTTATGAAAGCAAAGTACTACAGTTTTGAGTTTTTTCCCCTATAATTTCTATCTCAGATCACATGGTTATATTCTGAAATCCTATGGATAAACTCATTTCTAGTCCTGAGAAAAATCTCTTGTCTCTATCATCTTAACTAGTCTAATACGCTGCAGAGCTGACTGTTACCTTCAGGCCATGGGTGCAACGTTAAGCCTGGGAAAAGATACAGATGCTGCCGGACCACTTAGATAATGTGGATTATTTAGAATCATTTGAATTTTTTTCTGTAGGGCAGTACTCATCCTAATTTGAGAAGCATACAGGAATTCCTTAGAAATGAATTGTATTCATCTGAAGCAGAATCTATTAATCCTAAAATCTATTCTTCTGTTCTAAATTCTTTGTTAGTCATGGTCTACTCAAGATCATAATGGCTGTTAGTTAAATATTTAAATATAGTTTTTACAGTTTAAGAACTCTCCTAAAATTAGTGAACATAAACATTAACTTAAAGTCTAAACTACTAATATTCTTGGCACTGTATTTAAAAGCTTTTCTCTCTAGAAACAATGGAATAAATTCATACCAGAAAATGGAAGTACAGGTTCATCAAGAGAAAAGCACTCAAAAGCAGAAAATGAACAGAAAATTCAGCAAGCTACCTACCACAAACTCTTCATCCATTTTATTTAATGTTAATTCTGCATCATCTTCTGGAACAGTTTCCTCTTCTAATTCTTCTACAGGGTACGATGGCCTAAAACAGTTGAAAGGTTCTTTGTTTTTGTTTTTGTTTTTTTAATTTAGGAGGACAAAAAAATATGATGGTAGGAATAAGAATCCCCTCTGTGAGATCTTATCCTTTCTGTCCTTCCACAATCACTGTTAAATATTTCATATATTCTTCCTCAGACTTTCTATGTAAAAACATAACAAGAGTATCTCCAAATTTAAAGAATACATTCACAGAAATGAGATACTGTCATGCAACCCACATTCTTATCATTAAACCATAATTAAATAGCCATATGTATTTCTCTCCCTTTTATTATACAACTGCATGATATTCCATTCAACAGTGGTACTGTAATTCAACTGACAGCCTCTACTGACACAAGTTTTTTCTAGGTTTGTGCTAGACAATACTGCAAAGATCATCTTTGTACATATTATTATGTACATCATTTAGAATAAATTTGTACAAGTGAAATGGCTAGATCAAAAACTTGGTAGATACTGTTTTGTTACATATTCCAAAAAAAATTGGTTTCCAAAATGTTACCCCAATTTACACTCCCCACAAAAACAAAGGGCAGTGTCTCAGTATTTGTACACTTACTAATATGAGATATGTCTGTGTATTATATAAACACATATATAAGTTTTTGTCAATCAGTCAAATAAGAAGATCTCATGCTTAGTTTTAAATTGCATTTCAGGGGTATTGGGAGTAAACATTTTTTTCATACTTTAATTGGCTATTTATGCTTATTTAAAAGTGAAATGTCCATTAATGTTCTTTCCCTTTTGGCTTTTAAATTAAGAAAATTAATTCTTTGCCTAATCTGTGTGAAAAATATCTTCCCTAGTTTATTACTTATAATCTTGGCAACTCAAAATTGTTATTGTTGTTACCAGATTTGGCAAGTTTTTCTTGCACAGATCCTAGATTTAACATCATATATATAATAAAGCTTTCTGCTACATCATACCCCCAATACGCATCTGGTGTTTGAATATCAATATACTTGCATTTTTCAATTTTCATCTCTGTGATCAATCTGAGGTTTATTTTTATATACAAAATGAGTTCTATTCTTATTTTCAAAGTCTAATTAGTGGTCCCAGCAAAAAGTATTGAACAATCACTTTTTGTAAATATCAATTACATGCATTTCATATAATACAAATACCTAAGTGTACTTGGGTTTTTTATTGCAACTTATTTTGGAAAAATCCATATATCACACATTATAAAATTAAGATTTAATATTCTGGAAGGAAAATACTATGAATGAAATCAATCTTAAAATTTCTAATTTTTCATTAATTAAAATTAAGTAACACCTCAAAAGCAATGTTCTAGGATTTGTTTGGCATATTTGGGCTTAAAAATTAGCATCTATGAATATGAAACTTCTATATAATTAATATAGCTAATATATTCTCTAATGTTTATTACTTTTCAACTTTCCTCTCTCTTTCTTCCTCATGGATAAACTTCTTCTAAATTATCAAAGTTACAGTGTTTCTATGCCAGGAATAAGCTGTTCCTAGCAACAAAGGAAGTGGAAACTTGGTTGAGATACTAAGAGCTTCTGCTGAAATTAGAATAGCTTAGGCTCCACAGTTATAGTGACTTTTAAAAAAGTGACAATCAACAATACAACTCATAACTTTTCTTGAAATCTAAAAAGTATTAAGAGTCACACACTCATTCTTTATATTGTACTGAGTAGAAATATTTGGTTTCAATAAATGAAGTTGGCATGTTTTAGCTTCAAAACAGATGAATACCAGTATTTTCATGATTCAACCCGATAATGATACAGTGTGTGCTGTACTATCATACAATACCAGGAAGATGGTAGCATTGCCAGTATTAAATCAAGACCAATAAATAAATTATCTCAACATCATAGAATACTCTACATTATAAGTAAAGCACCTTGAGGCTAGAAAAATTACTCAACAATGTCTAGAAGACTGTCTAGTGGCTTCTTCAGTATTATGTTTGCCTGACCACTAAGCAAAGGAGAAGAATCTCCTTTAATGTATTATATTTCTATTTTTCCATACATTTATTAACTATTAGCTACTTCCATGTGTGCCCATGTACTTACTATGCTTGTGTGTATAAATATATGCACAAACACACTCTTTAAAATTTTTCCTAAATTGACAGTGATACACAGACATAGTTAAATCTAAAAATTATGTGTTTGAACGGGGAGGGCACAATAATATCTGACATTATTTCAGAACAAGTTTTGAGACAGACATTTCAATTTTATCTATCCTGGCTTCTCTTAATCACCTGTGGCATTTTCAGTTTAGAACAGCCAATTCTTATCAGTTCAATTAAACAGCTCTTTGCCCTCAAGGAAAATGCTATGCATATAAATTACTGTTCGCAGGTTGAGTAATAGCTACCTTTTCCAAGTGAAACCAACATACTTTAACGCTTCTTCAGCTAAACAATCAAGAACATAGCATACATGTTCTCCATAACCTGACTTTAATTTTGAAGGAGGGAAATCTGCAGTTCTTCCCTGAAAAATAAGATAAAAAAGATATGTAGTTATCTTCTAAATGTCAAAATATTTTAAGCAAAGAACAAGTACTGCTTTTCTATTTTTCATATAATTTAAGTGTAAATTACACTGCTTCTCAGAGACTTATGTTTTTTAATCCACTGCTACATTTAAAAAAAAAAAACAAAAGAAAATAAAGACTTTTTATTGTTACAAGGACTAAATTAAAAGATAATTACATCAAAGCACCAGAACAAATCATTGATCTTTTTGGGGTGAAAAAAAAATTAGTAAAACCACCAGCATGGTAATGCATCATTAAAACAACTGTGTAAAGTATAGAGTGATCCGCTCGTTAAAAATAAATAATATTTATGTCAAAAATGTCATACTTCCTTTTCCCCAGGAAAAGAAAGAAATGAAAAGTACAACTGTTATGGTGGGCTATGAAATCAAAGTTCCTTTTAAAAATACCAAGTGTTTTAATTTTGTAGTGTTTTGTTTCACCATTCTTTTGAGGAAAAACTAGCCAACCATAAATTTACCTCTGGGACACACCAAGAATAAGAAAAATATTATTACTTTGGCCTATAAAAAGTATATACTAAATATATTCAGAAATAGCATTGATGTTACAACATCAGCCATTCTGGGGTTTTACCTAAAAACAAATCCAGTGGTGAGGATACATGCATGAAGATATGATACATATATTCACAAGTTACCTAGAAGACTAGAATTTGTTACCGAATTACCAATATTAAAGTTCATAACTTGAGAGCATGCACAAAGGAGAGTGTTTGCACTTACAAATGACCGAAGCTCAGATAAGATGTTAGATATTGTTGCATTAGGATCATCGTATTCTTGGGGCTGATCAAAAGAATGTCCAGCTTTATTAATCAGCCAAGCAGCAAGAGTACAAAACATGTAGAACTGTTCACCAGGGTTGGTAGGCAGAGCAAAATAGTGTCTGTTCCAAAACAAATGAAGATGGGGGAAGATGAAATAATGTAAGTGAGTCTATAATAACTAGTGAGGCCAATTCCAAAATTGCCCAAGAACCTGCCTCTCATCATAGACTTCAGTATCAAGACACCAATAATTCACTCTTTAAAGTTTCCAGTAATCCACAGCATTCAACCAATAAGAATATAGCAATTCTAATGTAGACATACTATTAAATCAAAGACTTTGTACCCAGGAAATGTAATGCCATTTTAAAAGACAAAACATGTGAAAGTTATACTAAAATTACTTAAGTAGTTAATAAATGATAAGTGAGTATCCTCTGAAAATGGTAATTTGGTATTACAAACAATGTTAGCAGTTTAAAAAAAAAACTTAAGGATTATTCACTAAGCATTTTTATTATTTCTAAACTTTCAGCTATGTTAAACAGTTGCTTTTATCTTGAGAAAACAACCGAGAAGCTGGTAAAAGTATTGCCATCCGACTCAACACTGCTCCTTCCCTCATGGGGAATGGATTCACAACTTCTGGGAGTAGAACTACTGTACAAATACACTGCAGGTGGCTCTCGGGTTTAAGACAGAATTAAGAAACTCTGTCACATCCCCCAGTTGACTTTTGCTAAGTTCCCTACTCTACTGAAGACAGCTCTGACAGCTGCATAATTTATACCAAAACATAATAAAAACATTTTGATCAAAGATCTTATTTTACTTTCTTCATGTAGCTACCACTGTCATAAGAATCAGTGGTCATTTGTCTTTGTGTTTCCTAAACTTTTTCCTTCAGGGAAAGTGTAAACATTCTAAAAAGTATCAGAAAGATGGGAAGAAAACAGAACGTCATGTGGTCTTAGCAGGTACACGCTTACAACACTTTCAAAGCACCCCCTCACCAACTATTCAGTTTTTTCTTATCAACTAATAACTTAAGGACAGAAGAATAGATATCATACTGTAGACTTAGGGCAGTAATTCTCAAAAATTCACCTGCATCTGAATCACCTAGAAGGCTTGATAAAACAGACTGCTGCTCCATTCCTAGAATTTTGAGAAAAGACAGATATGGGAAAGGTCTTGAGAAATTTCATATCTATATTCTCAAATAAGGTCGATGCTGCTAGCCTGGTCTTCTCATTCAAAGAGCCACTGAACCAGCAGATTCACAAATCCCTGACCCACAGTATCTTGCTCACCCCTAAGGAAGTAGTAAAGAGATATTAATTGGACTTTAATTCATTTTTCTAATAGTTTGATAGATATATTTGGGAAAAAGTGAGGTGTTTTAAATTATCATGATAAATTCATTTTTAATAATATTCCCCATCCTACCACTTTAATCAGGAATCAAGCTGAACTATTTTTTTCTTGCAATGTTTCTTCTATTATGGATCACCTTATCAAAATGGAAAGTTTACAGAAAGCCTACATATCTTTAAATTTGAGTTAATGGAAGGGCGCACAGGAGTTCAAAACTGTCAAAGAAAATTATTTGAGCCTATTTGTATCTATTAAAAAGTACTCTAGATTCTTAATCTTATTGACTTTTACAGAATAGATGTATTTATTAAAGTGAAGGAAAAGCAGTAAGTTACTTCTCTGGCTATCACCAAACTACAGTGAACAGGAGAAAGTGCTGCTAGTTTGGTATGATCTCAGGAGCCAAATGCATTAACCAGGTAAGGCACTTCATGATATTATGAGCTTTTTTCACTAGACCAAATTCAGAACCTAAGTTCTACGATAAAAAGACAATTCCACTATTTGTCATTTCATTTGTCTTTCCACTTCTATAAGTACGGTGACGGTAAAGGCAGAAGTCTTTGAAACCTTTGCAATTAGTCCTCAAGTTTACTAACTGCACATAAAGCACTCCTTAGGAAGGCCCTAGGGACCCAACGCCAGCTACAGGGCAACGTTCAGCAAAGGTAACAAAAAGTGCAAACATATTTACATGGTAAAGGCATTCGCGCACAGAGATAAGAGTATGGGACATGCTGAAAACTTTCTAGATAATTGCTTGTGCTTTTCTGATTTTCTACCACGGGTATTTTTCCTACCCGTGTAACACTGAGTTTTGTGGAGGTGAGCGCGTGCCTTTAGCAGGCAGTCCGTCTTCCGGCCTTCTTTCTCTTCTACCAAACTCCCAACCAGTGCTCCCCAACTCCGGGAACCGCAGGGCTCTCCCCGGGAGCTCTGGGTGCAGGTCCCTCCCCGGGCGAGGAAGATGGAGGCAAGGGCTAGCTAGTCCGCGCTCGCTCGGCGCTCCCAGTAAGACAGAGGCGGCATCTGGCCGGGGCCGCCGGCACCCGCGCGCGGACACCAGGACACCCACCTGGACGGGGGCTTCAGGTTGCTCTTCCGGAGGAGTCCCTCCTCGTAGCGGAGCAGTTTCAGCTTCTCCACCAAGTCCTCCATCACCACGAACATGTGGTAGGCTGCGCCGGGCCCGCGCTCCAGCACCACCTCCCCGGCCCCTTCGCCCCGAGCGCGGGACACCCCATCCTCCAAGCCCGACGGCGTGACCACGGCCGCGGCGGCAGCCATTGCAACGCGCACGGAAAAGGCCGGCGCGGGCTCCAGCCCACAGACGCCTGCGGCCTACGCCGCCGGAGCTGCTGCAGCCCGGGCCGCCGCGACCCGTTACCAGGGGAGCCGCTGGTCACCCGGGAAACCGGGCCCCGCCTCCTTCCCGCCCTTCATATGTCTCCCAACCAGGATGAAAGCGGTGCGTGACGTCACACTGTGCCCGCCCTTCAGCCCTCCTGCTGAGATTGGGCCCTTCAGAGGCGGCCCCGCCCCATGGGGGCGTGGCGTCCTGTGTGGCTGACAGGCGCGGAAAGGGAAGGCAGGCCGCTCCCGCGATTTAGTTGTACGCAGTTGCACGCTAGTCCGCTGATTCCTTTTTATTTTCTCCAAACGGAAAGTTATTGTAGTTGTTGGTGATAGTCGATATTACTAGTTTCACCTTAACGCCAGAAACTTTCCAATGATTTTTTTTTACAAAGTTTAATCGTTCAATAGATAGTGCTGTGTTTAAAAGGATGAAGATTTCCTGTTTTAATGTCCCGCTGTCCCTCCAGAGCTGGGAAATGGTAGGTTGGGAGAGGATGGGTAAGACAAATGATGAAACCGAGAGCTGGGAAGGATTTGGTTTATTTCTTCAGAAGCAAGAATGCTAGCTAAGCTTATGTCCTGCTGATTAATCTGTTTCAAGCCTTTCAATGTAGAATCAAGTTTTAGGGTACCTCCTTATATCCAACAAAAGAGACTATCTTTTTCCCCCCATTTTATTGATATGTATTAGTGCAAGATTTAAGGTTTACAATGAAGTTGAACATTTTGTGCACATATGTATCTTGTCAAGGTGACAAGGACTTTCCCACTCTCCTTTTGTCCTTCCCCCTACCCTCCCTTCCCTCCCTCCCCGTCGTCCTACTCCCCTGAAAGAGACTATCTTAAATGGAATCTCTGTTGTAGCTCTAAGTGTGACTAAAGACAGTTTTACTTTTGTATTTTGCAGCTGTTGACCTTGAAAACTCCAAGAAATTGGACCTAAGTGACCTCAGAAGGGGCCTCACTTTACTTTACAGTGCTCAAAAAAACAGTATATCAAGCAATTTTTCTAACAGAGCCATTTTTTTAAAAATGTGAGATGAGGGGTAGCTACCTGGTTGTTTCCAATAAGAAGCTGTCTTACCGCGAGAGATCGAACACGTGTTTGTGTTTTCAGTGTGAGTTTTAAAGGATCTTCAGTTTCTTGTATCTGCCTCTAAAGAATATAGAAGTCACATTTTTGACATACCTGAGATTTGAAACGTCCTTGTAATGTCTTTGTGATTTTGTTATGAGAAATATTCTGTAGTACACTTTTCTAAGTCTACAGCCAACTTGTTTCTTGTCCTCCTACAGGTGTCAAAGTGAAAAATAAAAATGCAAATGACATCTATTCATTAAATAAATGCCACATTAAAATCAGTGATTTATGCAGAAAAGAACCTACGGGGGAAGCCCTTTCAGAATTGCTTTTAAATAAGTAACTTTGTCTACTACAAGTCTTAGCCACATACTTTTAGTAGAAATGAGAGAGAAAATTGACTTTACCCTATTGATGGTCTTTCCTTAGACTTCTGAGAGCACTGACTCTTCCCCACACTTGTACACCCAGCCACCACATGTCAAAACTCAGGGTGTGTATGTGTGTGTGTGTGTGTGTGTGTGTGTGTGTGTGTGTGTAAAACTTTCAGAATACACATGGATGTATTCAGCTTTTCAGGATAAAAATAAGAAAGTTCAGATATATGTTTTTTGGGTCTTTGATTAACCATCAAGCAACCTGTGGCTGTTAAAATGACTCTCAAAGTCTCAAACTTCAGTGATGAATTAGTTATTCCCAGGGAGATAGTTTTCATGCAGGGCATGCTGCCCATGAAAGATATTTTGACAGTTTCAGAAAGTTACATAACACACATTCAGAAATAGTCAAACATTGTATTTTTGGCTGATAAGAAATCCTCCAAAAATGTGTGTGTTTTGATTGGAAGGAAATAAAACCTCTCCCAGAACCTAGCCATATCCTTCCAGGTACAGTACTAACTCAGTCTGGCTTGGAAACAGTGTAAAGAATTATTTTGTCTCCTTTAAGTGTAAAGAAGGAACAAAAAAAGACTAAAATATAAAGTGTCCTGAGTAACTCTGGCACTAAGAGAATGAAAACCAACTGTTCAACACTGTGTGTTTTCCCACAGAAACAAATAAGATAGAACATTGAACTGTCATTCACTTTTGTAGGACCCAGGAATAATTTTTGCTGATTCCTTGTTTACCCCAGAATAGTTGGTAACACACCAAATAGTCTTTTCTTTGGTGGAAGCAGTTTCCCTTGTGTGTGAAAATGCAAAGGCAAATGTTTACTTTTGTTGTTGTTCTAGATGTCTTAGCCAGTTGGAAGTTTGGAATAGATTTGCAGTATTTTTATGTCTGCATCTATTTAATTTTTTTATAGGATTAGCTCAAATTCTTTGGCTACAGAGTTAGCTAGAGCTCAAAGAAAATGGAATGTTGAGGTTCATGCATCCTACAAAGAATCTTACATTTATCCGTGGCAGTACTGTATTGATATCTACAGTTGAACGGTGATATTAACTTGTATTTGTTGCAGACCATATGTGAAATGGTTGAATGTAATTTTTAAGACCCTTAAGGTCTTTCAAAGGATGAGCTAATCTGAAAACTAAACAGAATCCTGATCAAAGCTGACTTCAGTTAAATGGATTTCCCTGAAAGGTACTTACCAAGTCTGCAGGCAGAAAGGGGCAAATTCAAAGACAGAGGAAGTCTTCCTAGAGCATCTCCAAAAAAGTCATCCAAGAAGATTTAACAAGCTTAGAGAATGAACTGAAGCCATGGTTTCAAAATAGTTTATTTTCACCTAAACTCATACTGAAGCTTGTACCCTTATTGTTTGTAAGTGGGGCCTAGTGGGAAGTGTTCAGGTCATAGGGACAAAGCTCTTATGGTTGTACTAATGATTTTCTCATGGGAATGGGTTCTAGTGAGAATTTGGCCTTTTTTCTCTTCCATACGTGCCCACTTCTGCTTTCTGTCATGAGTTGAGGCAGCCCACAACCCATCCCAGAACATGGGCATATGGACTTCCCAGCCTCCAAAACAATGAACCCAAATCAACTTCTTTTCTTTATAAAATACCTACTTCCATGTATTCTGTTATAGTAGTAGAAAACAGATTAAAATACCTACTCTGTGTTGTAAATGGCTAAGTACCATCAATTTGAGATGTCAAAAATTTAGAAAAACACGAATGAAATAAAACTCCCCTGAATCTCTAAGAGAGAGAAAACATTTCTTCTGCAATCTTTAGTTCTGTAGTTAGACCTGAGAATTAAGTTAACATAAAGTAGCTTAACAGGAGAAAACACATAAATTTTATTTGATAATTTTACATGTACCCAGGAGCCTTTATAGGAAAAGTAAAAACTGAGAAAGCTGTTAGGACCAAGAGCTTACATATTTTTGTAATAAATACAGAGAATAATACACTTGTAGAGAAGCAGCAAGACAAAGGAAAAGAAGTTTAAGCTAAGAATGATGAAGTGTGGAAACATGACTAAGAAATATGTGGTTGAAATATGTAGAAGGTAAGGGTTATTTTGATGAGTTGGTTCATAGGGACTCATTTCAGCATCAACTCTCAGTGTTCAGCAATAAAAATGTTGTTGTCTTTCTAGTGCACGAAGGAAAATTTTATGACCTAATTTTAGGTAGGAAAGGTGACTTCAGAGAAGGCCCTTCCTGTACCTACTATTTCTCAAGGACTGTCAGCTCAAAACAATATGCCACAGCAGTATATTCTGGGTGGCATGTTATAACTCCACCTTCAATCTAATAAAAGTATCTGCCAAATTCTAGAAAGAAAAAGACATTTAAATATGAAGCATCAAAGGGCTGCCTTTAAACAAGGTGAAAACATCCACTTTTAAAGTTGTACTGGAGATCAAAGCCAGTATATTGAGACAAAACAAGAAAAGTAAATATTGTGGAAGATAAACACTGTAGCCATTATGACTAAAAAAACCCATGGAAATATACAGATAAGCTATTAAGATGAGTGAACCAATTTGACACATGTCATATTGAACAAAAGAAAAGTTACTGCAGAAGAACAGTATGTTCAAAAAGTAGTATCCAGGAATAAATCTATTCTTAATTTTATGGAGAAATTGTAAAACATTGGAAAGTATGGAATAATTCAAATAGAAATGCAATTCTTATAAATGAGCAAAGATAGTATCTTTGCCCTATTTATAAACTCAGCATAGTTTCAACTAAAATTTTGAGGTGGCTGATTGTAAAATTCATATGTAAGAGTACAATTTAAGGTAATACGGGGAAGAAATTATGATCTCAGACATGAAGATTTCGAATGAAAGTGTAACTAAATTATGTCATAAGAGTAAAAATTAACCTGGAAAAGATGAGAGTTTATACAGAACCTCAATATGCAACAGCAATGACATTACTAATTATTGGTTAAAAATTAACTATTCACAAAATTCTATTTAAACTATGTCCTATCCATATGGTAATAATATTATGTTTATAGCTTCTATCACGTAAATTCCAGATGGATTGAAGACATAATTGTGAAATATTTATAATACGTTAGAAGAAAACAAAATACCATCTCTTTAACCTCAATATAGAGGAGATTTTCTCTTTTTAATGCAATTATCAGTGAATGTTAACTGAGCAAAATAATGGGTATCTTTGTGACATTTTCATACATGCATATAAGATACTCTGATTGTTATCCACCCTCTTCCACCATCTTCCACTCAGGTCCCCATCCCCTTCCTTCAGAGTCCATACAAAGTTTTTTTTAAAGGAAATAACGAATTTCATAAGCAAAAGCTCATCAAATTTTAGGACCCTAGATACAAGATACAGAGTTCTGTACAATAATCAGCACTGAATAAGATACTTGTGAGCAACACAATGTCAGTAGATGCGTCTCTAGGATGTACAAATTAATTACTGGAAAGCTTCTGTGCTATGTTAGAGGATTCTAGGTGTGTTTCTAGATCTGGATTTCTCAAATTCTGCACCACTGACATTCTTACGTTAGATAATTCTTTGCTTTGTGTGTATGAGGAGGCTGTTCAGTACATTGTAAGATGTTTATCAGCATTCCTGGCCTTCAGCTGTTAGATACCAGCATGCATTCTGGGTTGTGATGCTCAAAAATGTCTCCAGGCATAGCCAAATGGATCTTGGAGACAAAATCACCCGTGTTTGAGAACCACTGTTCTAAATACATGAGTTGAAATTGCAGAAGACTAAAAGGGTCTCATAAACATAAGTAAATACTGTGTTAGTGTGCATGTACTACGTGCATGAGTGTGTGCGTGTGTGTACATTATGAATAACTAGAAAACCATCTAAATGAGAGACTATTTTTGCCACACAGGAACAAAGCATATTTTTGTCATGAGTTCTAGTTCTGTAAAGATATCAACCTGGCATCACGTGTCACTGTGAGATTCTAATGCACTTGAGAGTTATCTTCTACACAGAAAACTTGTCAGGATCTACTTTAGTCATCGCAATATTTGATTTATTAAAGAATTAAGGTTTAAAATTGACAACATTTTCTTTTAATTAGACGTTGAACTTGAGGGTTTACAATGCTAGGCAGTTGCTCTTCCACTGAGCTGCATCCGCAGACCTATTTGTTTTTCAAGTAGGATCTCAAGTAATTTCCCAGAAAGGTGTTGAACTTGCAATCCCCCTGCCTCAGCCTCTCAGGTATGAGGCATTACAGATGTGTATCCTTACATCTGTATTAGAAAACTTGCTCTCAACATTATAGTTTAATCCTCAAATTTTCTCAATTTATTAAAATAAATTTAGTACAGCCAACTCTATGGGAAAATTTACAACTTAAATTCTTGAAGAGGTTTTTAAACTCATTATATTTAATGGTATCTGAAAAACTGTCACAGATACTTATAAATATCCTAAGTCTAAAAATATTTTAAAAGGGAAAGGAAATTTTATTAATTATTTCAATACACAAACTTAGGTTTCAATGTAAGTTGAAGTTTAAATAAGTTACTTAATTACTGCTATGGTTCAGTCTCTTGATATTGAGTGTTCTCTTTTCCTCTGCTCTCTATCAAGAAATGTTGCAGCTTAAAGACCCCTCCAGACGTTGTTCTTTCAAGCCTTCAGAACTACAAAAAAAAAAAAAAAAAAAAAGATGAAGAAGAAGAAGAAATAAAGATAGGAAGAAAGGAAGAAAATTTTCTTTATTAGTTGTCCAGTCACAGAATTCTGCAATGGCAGTATCTTATTTACTTTTTCCTTTCTGGAACAGAGTTCCTGACATCTACAGCTTGAGGGGAGGAAAGATTTATTTCCCTCACAGTTTCAAAAGGCTGCAGTCTATTGATAGATATCTGGCAATGGTAGAAGCATGTGGCAGAGGCCGAAGAGCTGTTCATGGCATTGCAGACAAGAGAGTAACGAAGGGCAGAGCTAGCATATGCACGTCCAGTTCCTGTCCCAGTAATCTACCCACCTGGGTCAAGCCCGGTGATCCGTCCCCTTCTTGTGAAGCCCCAGTACTCCGTCCTTTCGATCCAGACCCCCACCTGTTAATGGCACACTGTTCCACAGCTATTCCAAAACATCCAAATGCGTGAGGCTGCTGGGGAACATTCCAGATCCCAACCATAACATACCACCTCTGGTGCCCAAAAGACTTGTGTCCACTTTCTTACAAAAAAAAAAAAAAAGCATTTATTTCTTCTCTAAGAGCTGCCAAAATTCTTAACAGTGGCAGGATTGGGGAAAGATCTAAGTCCAAAATCTCTTCTGAGATTCAAGGCAAACTCTTAGCTATGGGCCCCTGTGTGGGACAAAAAAAGTTAAACGCTTCCAACATACAATGCCACCAGGTAAATATTACCATTATAAAAGGGAGGATTAGGAGGATAGAAAGCAACTGGACCAAATCAAGTTCTCAATTCAGCAGGGAAAGTGTTAAGTCTTGTAGCTCCATTGAATTCTCTAGCTCTGCGTCCAGTACTCTTGGCAAACTGTGTTATGAACTCCAAAAGTTTTGGATGCACCTTCCCTACAGCGTTGCCTCTGGATGCAGCCTCCATGGCTTCTCTTTTGGGCTGGCTATGCTCTCAGCCTGTGGCCTTCCTCAGCAGATGATCCATGCTTCTGCCATCTCCCAATTTCTGGGGTCTCTAATGCTCCTTAAGCTACTCCTTCACAACTTCGCTGCTCTCCAAGGGGCACCCTTCCTTCCTCCAAGACCTTCTGAAATCTGAGTTGAAGTCTCATTATTGTGGTTTGGCTTTAGAATGTCCTCCAAAAGTCTCATGTACTTTAATGCTACGGATTGTCTATGGAACCATGTTCTGTTGGTAGATTAGGGCCTAGTCTGGAGGGGTGGATTACAGTTAAGTTAGGATTAAAGGCATGTGAGTTAGGATTAACGGAGTGGGTGTGTAGTGGCCACACCTTACACATCTGGATGCAGGAGGGGCTAATCACTGGGCAGAGACCTGGAAGGATATATAAACTGCTTCCTGCCTTCCTTGAAGGGGACTGGGACTAGTTTCAACTAGTCTCAACTTGCCCTCCCGTGTGTGATGTTGTGAGAAGCAGCCTCCACCTCTGCTTCTGCCATGTACTTTGATTGCTGCCAGCTGCCCCTGAGTGGACTGTGAGCTTCTGAAATGGTGAGCTAAAATAAACCTTTCCACCCCTAAATTTGTGGATGTCAGGTATTGAGTCACAGCAACGGAAAAGTAACTAAGACAGTCTCCATGACTCCACAACTCTTGCATTCTGAGAACCTGTGATGCTAAAACCACATGGATAACATCAAGGCCTGCCACTGGGTGAACCCCCAGGACCATGGCAGCCTGAGTAGCCTCCAAGAGGCGAGGGTGGATGAACTCTAGGCAGAGGAACTCTGGCAAATACTGTCCTCTTTGGTGTTACAACCTACCCTGAAGTACTCTTCTCAGAGCAAAGTCTTTTGCCTTTCCATCTTTGAATAGGTAAATAGTAGGGTCTTGCTGATTCCTGAGACAACCTTGAAGTATCATTTTTTTATAATGCTCATTTCAAGTACTTGGCTTTTTAATGCTAACCTTACAGCCACATGTTCTTCTGTCCCACATTAACAGTCCATTACAGTCTGGCAAAATTGCAAAGTTTGGGCATCTTTTTCCTCTGCTCTTTTTATTTTCTCTGCTCTTCAATATAGAGCTGTCTAAAAGCCTCATGTAGTAACTACGTGACAGCCTGAACATTGGGCTGCCTTGAAATTTCATCTGCCAGATTAAATGGTCTAGTGTCCTTAATCTCAGTTTCAGGCAAATTCTCAGGATGGAGACAAAATGCTGACAGACTTTTTGCCAGAACATAGTATGCATAGTTTCTAGACCAGTTATCAGTAAAATTTTTCCTTCCTGTCTGAAGTTTCTTGAGCCCAGTCTTTCCAATCTGCAGTTTTCTAGGCCTCTGATCTTCTGAGCTCTGACTAGAATCTCCCACCAAATCCAGCTCACAGTGTTCTAAGTCTTTCCTAGCAAGCATCTCTAAACATTTCCAAACTCCTCCCTCAAATCAGTTTCAAAGACTTCTAAGCCACACAGGTACAGTCACAACAATGATCTTATTTATCTGGCATTAATTTCCGCCTTCGTTGCATTCTCATTACTGAGGCAGAACACCCAACATCCCCAACTTAAGGGAGAAAAGATTTATTTTAGTTTATGGTTTCAGAAGGTCTCAGTTCATTCATGAGTGGTGGTAATAATGGAAGCACATGGCAGAGGCCAGAGAGCTGCTGACAACAAGTAATTAAGGAAGGGTGGAGCTGGTACATACCCTTTCAGGACCTGTCCCAGTGATCTGCCCCTTCCAGGTCGAGCCTCAGAGTCCCAACCCCTCTGAACAGGCCCCACATCGTAACGGCACATGGTTCTGAGGCTATTCCACAACATCCAAAAGTATGAGGCTATTAGGGGATATTCCACATCCACACTGTAACAGGCACATAGAACAGAAAAAGGTAATTACACATTTGAAATTGGAATAATAAACTAGCTTGTTTTTGGCTGGAAGAAAAGTGGGGGTGGGGTGGGGAAGAGGGGGTTAGAGATCTTATCTACCAAGTATGAGCCTTGAGTTTGACTCCCCAGCACCACATTAGCTGAGTGTGGTGGTGCACACCTGTAATCTCAGCTCTCCAGAGGCTGAAGTGGGAGCATTCTATTGAGTTTGAGGCCAGCCTAGGCTATACAGTGAGTTCATGACTAGTCTGGACTACAGAGTGAGAGCTTGTTTCAAAATAAATAAATAAATAGGCTTATTTTTCTACTAGAACAAACTTTCAAATGTTAAAAACTTAAATGTCAAATACTCATAAATATTCTTTAACATAATTATTACTACTAGGAATTTGATTTTTATCATTACTATATTTAGTGTCACGACTTTTAAGGACTAAAAATATACTTGACCTGGAAAACAATTATCATTAAAACCTGAGACTGAAGTTTCTCATCCAATATATCAACAGATTCTTGGGTCAGACTTAAAAGAAAATTTTGCCCCAAAACACTGATGGGATGCCCTGAGTTATAAGTTGCTAGAACTAATTCCCTAACCAGAAAAGGAAGTGGTTTTGCAACCTGCTTTTCTGGGAACAATTGTACTAAAATGTCCTAGGTGGCACCTAGCATGGTGAAAAATTGATAGCAGATTTTAGGAAGTAGATTTAGCTGAACCAATAAGCATATAAGCAATTGGCACCATGGGATGTCTTCTAGGACATGAATGATCATGCAAAGTTCCCCTTTTGGGGACAAGAAAGATGACTGTTAAGTTATTATCTCACTGGGAGCTGTGAACTCCCTCATCCTATTACCCAAAGAAAATTTTATGGAGAAGGATGAAGTCGTGAGCCTTGCACATGAAAACCTCATGTCCAGTGCTGGGGATGGACACCTTAGCCTGGTGACAGAGAACTGGCATCTGCAACTTCTACTATAATGGCTGACACTAAAATGCAACTACTCTCAGATTCATTATTTGGAATGTACAGCAAAATACCTAGGATTATATTTTAAAATGATAAGGTTGTATATTATTCAGTTTTCTTTTTCTGAGACACAATACCTAACACCCATAGCTTAAAGGAGGAAAGGCTTATTTTGGCTAATGGTTTCAATCCATGCATGGCGGCAAGATGGCATGGCACGGCATGCAGGGCATACAGGTGAGGGAAAAGGTGCTCACCCCACGGCATCCAGGAAGCATAGAGAGGGAAGAGCCAGAAACAAGAGTCAACCCTCCTTGGTCACATTCCCAGTGACCCGCCTCCAGCCAGGCCCCACCTCCTAACAGCACTGTTAGCCACTCTACTGGTCATCGGATGAATCCACTAATGAGCAGAATGCCCATGATCCAAGCACCTTCCAAATGCAGGAGACTTTGGGGGGAACACTTTAGGTCTAAATCATGAAAACCTGCTACAGGTATACACCATATGAACTGTCAGAAGGGAAAGGGGATATAAATGACTTTTCGTAAATATTGAAACATTCAGCCGAGTTTCACTGATAAGACTTTCTTCCCATCATACAGATGAGAAACACTTTGACTTGGTACATTTTGGGTACTAACACAGATTGGTCTGGTCCGTCTGCATTTTGAAAGTTAAATAGAAATGGATTTATCATTTTATTCTTTTTATTGTATTTATTTTTTCATATACATAAACACCAGATACAGAATCACTTTGAAAACATATGGCTTGGACAATTAATGACCATCTACACCAATTTTGGCCCCTCTTTCCTTCTTTGGTACCCCTGCCCTATGCCTCCCCCCATCATTCTGAGAGACTCATCCTTTCCTAACAGTCCATCACCCCTCTTTTTACTCTGTCTCTTACTTTTTAAAAGCTAGGCTTAAAGAGATTGAAATTATTTCATAACCTGGGGTAGCATTTTGCCCCTAAAGAAAAGTTAAGTTGAGTCACAGAGTAAACAACAAATGTCATAGGAAAGAGCTCACTTAATGGGTCTCCCAAGAGACTAATAAAAACAAAATCTGCTAGCTACCACCTCAGTTGCAATTATGATATACCTTCAGGTACAACTCTACATCTCAGTGTTTAGTGTTCCAGACTTTCTGATTCCCCGTTTCACAAATAATTGTTGAAACTTTGTCTTGAGGTTTTGGAAACTACAGCCCACACTATTATATGACAATAAAATGTTAAATCCAAATGCCTTTATTTCTACTTTTTAGTGGTGATAAAGTAATATTTCATACTCACACATTTTCTTCCTGAGTGGAAAATGCACAATACATACTTCCTTGGCATAAGGTAAAATTCTGACATTGAGGGAAATGGATTTTTTATTCTGAAGACCAAATAATAGATCCAGATCCAGGATCATTGTTCTGATCTTTAACATTGGAAATACTTAGAGTAATTTTCCATTTTTTTTTTCACAATAAAATTTGAGTACATATAATATGTTAAAAAGTGTAGGTACTGTGCTTGGTTAATATAATGGCTCATGAACCTGACCACTGTGCCTAAATGATGCAACTCTCTATTGCTGAGATACACATAGTTAGCAAGTGCAACTGTAATAGCAGAGAAGCAGCATGAATTTTAAAAACAGTCATAGTCCAGACTTTCTCTCTCCTTTCCACAGAACATAGTTGACTACTTTTCCAATATTTCCCCCATACTTTTGATACCATTTCTCTGGAAATCCTGTTGCCTTCTAGGGTCCAAAGGATCAGGAGGTAAGAATTAGGTAGGGGAAACTGGTAGGAGAAGCAATATAGTGCTCACAGAACCAAAGTTGAGAGCAAAAGAGATAATTCCCAACCACTGTGTCTGCTGCGAAACTGGTGACCTTTGGCCTTTGGCTTAGGTGTGTAGTTTATGAGTTGACCTTCTTTAATGCTTCAGTAGAGAGTTTTCCATATGTAGCCTTATATTTCCAGAATCTACAAATAACATGTACTAATGGTCTAGTCTCTAAAAATTTGAGTATGTACTCTAAAAGACTGTCCCCCAAATAGCCTTCAATCAAAACATCAACTAAGAACTCCATATGTGTGTGTGTGCGTGTGTGTGTGTGTGTGTGTGTGTAAGTAACAATTTGTCATTTTCACTAGAACTTCTGTTTGATATACATGACCAGGATGCACTTATAAATTTACAAATTTGTAATGACAGACTTCAGAGGAATACTCATAAATTCTCTGTAAGATTTTTTTTCCTCCCTAGTATTCCAGAGCAAAATAAGCTTTCTGAGGAATAGTGAACAGCTAATTGTATACAGATAGTGTGGTTGTGAAAAACTAGATTACCCTCTACCAGCCTGTTTGTTTTCTATTAATGTGAAATATTTAAACTTATTAAGTCCATTTCTAGACATCGAACTTCAAACTGTCCTCAGTAAATCCCTTGGCTTATTCTCATGCCTATAAAAATGTTTCCGTAATGATTAAAAAATGATTAGCCTTCTGGTAAAACAACCCACTCCTTCCGTTTTTCAAGTGTTCTTTTAGTTTAAATCTCTTGGTCTTCTATAAATTATACATTTATTCATCCAGATGAATCCTAAAGTTATTGAGTACTAAAACTTATTCTTAATATACATTTAAAAATAACATTGAGTTTACTATCTAGAGACAGCATATTCTAGAAAAGTCTCTTTTTGGATGAAAAATGTCAAAAAGAAACTCCCTCTTTTCTATTTTTAGAGTGACAGTTAATTCTAAAACAGAAATACTTGCGGTTTTCTTTGTGATAGTAAGGTATTGCTGTTGTATATGAAAACTCCAGATTTTTCTTTTGGAAGGCAGGGTCAGACTATTACAGTGTGAAAGAATTTAATCTGTTCAGCTTCTTGGAAGAATAATACTTCTGAAATGGAGTGGGGAGGGAGAGCTTTTATAAGTAAAATTAGAAATGCCTCAGAGGATCTTGCTCTTTCAAAGGAAATACCACTTCCTTTTGTAAAGTAAAAAGCAAAAGGTCTTTATTCTTGCTTGAAATACAATGATGGCTTCTTTATAGTGTTCCCTTTAGATCTGATATTCTTTCGGTCTCTTGTCAACGTTGTTGCCAAAGTAAGCTCTCTACACATGCAAATGTGGACACGCTGCTCTCCTGCCAGGCGTCCTTGCCTGGTTGCCTTATTTGAGTTAATATCCAAATTCCTCAGTTTGCTGTACAAACTCCAGGGGCGCATTCAGGCTTTAAGCTTACACAATTGAAGGAAGGGTCATTCTTCATAAGAAATATAAAATTTTGAATTAAATTCAGTTACAAGGCCTAAGAAGGCACTGTGCAAATGAATTCCCATAAGCATAAAGTTCACTAATCCTCTGTGTTTCTGCCTCTATCCAGGGAATTGTTTAATTATCTCAAATGAGCTGAGGTTACCAGGCTAATAAGTGACTAGAATACACTAACTGTCCCACAAGCTGAGGTTGCTGATATTTCAGAGAGCTCGAGCCAGACTAAAATTTCAGATGGCGCCTATGGCTAGGACAGGTGCTCCTAACAAGAAGCATACATCCTAAGCCTTTGTTGTAGACACCATGAAATAAGATTATCACATAAAGCTGGATGTGGTGATGCATGTCTGTTATCCCTGCACTCTGGAGGCTGAGGCAGGAGGACTGCCATGTGTCCAAGACTAACCTGGGCTACACAGTGAGTTCAGGACTAGCCTGGGATGCAGAGAGAAACCCTGTCTCAGAAAAACAAAACAAAACCAGAAAAACCATAGACTTCCAGTTGGTTTCAAACAGGTTTCAGTTTGACTCCCATATTACTTGCTTCACTCTCTAGCTGAGATAGCTAACCATTTTTCTGTCCTTAGCCACAGTTCATACTCATATTTTAATGTGGCTGATTAGGTTCTGTTCTCTTATGCCGCTGACTCTTTGTGGGTAACACAGCTCAAGTCATGCTAATGGCACCAGTAGTTAACTTCCTCGTGCCAGGTGAGGCCTATTTTCTCCTCTGTTGAATCTGGAGAGGAGTGAATGATAGGAACTGCTCTGCACATTCCGTCATCATTTTTCCCTTCCCTGGATATTACTCCTCATTCTGTAAATTCTGGTCCGTCCTTTTATTTCTTCTTTTTTGCTTCTTCCTTAAAAAAAGTAGTGATTATTTCTTCAGTGATTTTTCTCTAAAACATTTATACTAGTCTGGGTCTTCTGAGAAGCAGAGGCCAAAAATAGGTTTAGACATGAAAAAAAATTTCTTAGGCTGCATAGCTGGGATAGAAAATGGGAAAGGAGTTGGCAGAGACTGTAGATGCAGTCACATCTGGGGACAGACTTTGCCAGCGAGGAATAAAGGGAAGGGAGGTTGGATAAAAGCACGCGCTCTACGTTGTCACGTGACCTGAGAACCTCACTGACAGGTGGCAGCCTTCTTCGTCATCCTGTGTATACACCTAATCAAGGTACTTGAGATATATTGCCTCCAGAAGCCATAGAGGCTTTGCAAAATATTTTGTTTCCCTTTTTTTGTGTAGCAGGCACAAGATACAGAAATTTGTCTTTTACTTTGGAGCGGTTGACTCAGCATGCTTTTGGTCACTGGATTCTCAAAACTTCACAAATGTGACTAGCACCTACACCAAAAGCATTGTAGGATGGATCTCTCACTCTCTAGGATATTTGCATCTTTTGGCCCCCTGTGTACTTACCACCTCTTTCTCAATCAGCATTGTGTCATGGCTGTAATCAATTGATGCAACGTTCTATGGGCTGTCCTAGATGTCCAGGTCCCTTTGGCTGTGTTATGACAGAAAACAGAAGAGTTAACATAATTCTAGAGGGAAAACTGTGACTTGTGTCTAGCTATATGAACACAAACTATGTTTCAACCTCTTTTCTATTTAAGATTGAATGTGGTTTGCTTATAGATCAGCGACTGAATTTTTTTATCTCAGGCCATATTAATATTTCCTATGAAAAATTTCATGTCTGGCATGGCAGCTGCAATCTGAGATACTTCGTAGTTGCTTTATGATTCTCCAGAGTCTATTTTTTTTAAGTGGATGGAGTAGCCAATTAAATTAAAGTGATAGGCCCCATCACTCCTACATTCTTCAATGTTCAATGCTTACACACATTTTTGCCTCATTCTTCCATGGGTTACTGTACTGTTCTTAAATTTACGTTCTGGGGAGAACAGTTTCAGAGCTTTCCATTTGGCTGTTACACTATAAGAGGTCTGGCTACACAGGCTGGGGACATGGTATAGAAATTATGCCACATAGCTAATGTATCATGTAATGCATACATTTGCTTTTTTCATCATGTAGGGTTACAATAGTGAAGCAGAGTCTTTCCTTGAAGGCTCTAGCAGTTTACAGATGTGAAAAATTTTGCAGTCAGAGAACTGAGCAAGTGATGATCAGGACTTTGTTGGGCAGGTGTCCTGCCCCTCCATTCTTGTCTTTATTTGATTGCAAAGTGGCATCCTGTTAGCGTTCCATCACTTTTATCCTTAGAGACACCATGCTTGGCTGCCTCTTGGCCTTGCCAGTCATTTTGGTAACTGCACAAAGTGAAGGGTGAGTACTGACATTCTGGCCTGTATTATTTGTAGGCCCTGTTGTACTCAGACATGTTAATTAGCCTACCTGTGTGACTGTTTTTAGTGTCACCATCTTTGGCCTAAAGGGAGTCAATACAGAACATTTGGGGCACTGACATTTCCATCACCAGTGCATTCCCAATGGTCTTTCTGGGCCCTTCTGAGGAAAGTAATCTTCTGGTAGTTCTTCTGGCTTTATGTCACACATGCATCCCACATAACCACTTTCCTCATCATCTTAACTCCTTTATGTACTTTCTGCTAGGACACCTTGGATACTTCTGTTTCATAGTGAACTGGTCAAGCTTTCAGGAACTACTGCAGCTGTGAATTTACCTATCTCTGGAGTTCTTACTAGGATATTATTCTGAGTCTTGAGAACATGCCCACATGTGAACGGGTTCTTGCTTGTTCAGTGATACATCCTGGCCCCTTGGTCCAAACATTGTTAAGGCCCACCCCCAGGAGCAATTCCGAGAGTGGTCTTTGCTCTCTACGGTGTCTGTGCTTGTGCTTCTCCAGTTACACCCTCATTTCCGTGGTTACTCCTGCCTCTCAGCTATGCTGCCACTCCTACTGTCCTGGATCTATACACATACATAACATGTTTCAGCATATATTTTAATTGCCGGTTACTTTCTTGTTCTGCTCTACCTGGAACATAGTACTTAAAAGGCATTGGATCAATGATTTTTCCCTTTGAGCACAGAACTTACATGCGATTGGAGCTCATATGATTCAAATCCTACCAAAAGAGCTAAGTGTCTTTTATCTTGCATCTGAATTAAATCCAGACTAATGAAAAGTAGAAATTTTCCAAATAATAAATTATAGGGAGCTGTTTCAGGAATCTTTCTTTTTTTCTTAGGTGGTTGTTTAACATTTCAACTGCAGTCTGACATGCAATTCCAAAATAATAAAGCCCTGACTTTCCTCCAGAAATGGCCTTTCTGAAATGGGAATTAGGGAGTAGAATGCTTATCCAAAAGCAATTAAATGGCCTTCAATAGGTAAGTAATGGTTTTGTAAGAGCTTCCTCAGTGTATTCAAGACCAATGTTCCTACACTGGCAAAGAATTGTCAAGAATGATAGCGCTTTGTCCCAAAGGATGCTCAGGACAATTCTTCAGCCGTTTACCAGTCATATCTCTGTTTAAAAATCTTACCAAAATATGAAGGAATACCAGATAATAAAATGGATTAAAGCATTTAATTTCTGTCTTCACAGTAAAGTGTAAAATAATAAGAAACAAAGGGAAATGAATGAGACCAAATAAAAAAACATCTTATGACTGTGTGTCAAATTGCCCTTGAGTTTGTTTAATCTCCACATGATTTACAGTTGAAGAGCTAGCTAATTTGTGATATTGTTTGGAGAACTCAGAGGTATCAGAGTGAAGCCAGTTTTTCCAAAGTAAAATTAGTTGGGAAGATAAGAAAATCCACCATTTAAAATAAATTGGCTCAGGGACTAGCTGAAACTCAGTACAAATCTATATTGCAAATGAAATCCTTGCTGGAAACTTTGCTTTGACTTGTAAGTAAAAATGAAATTCTCATTTTAGTCTTGGGAAGAAATAGATACCAGTTATTTCTAATTTTGATTTTGCCTTTGATGATTTGCATCATTTAGTGATTTAATAAATTTACAGAATTTTGAAAAGAAATATTAATGTTAAAAGAGCTCAGTTTTCCCACAAATCCGTGCATTTTATAATTGATTTAATAGAGCAATAGACTTCCCTTGAATTGTACAGTGTCATTATTGGACTTAGGCCTGTCTTTCTTGGAAATCGGTAGGATTACATCTTTATCTCTCCTGTATTTCCTTTGTTTGTGTAGTCAGACTAGAACAGAGCATATTGCCTGCTTCTCCACGATCTCACTGTGAGCAGCCCTGATCAAAGAGAATAGGGGGCCTGAACATAAAACTTTATTGGTGTGGCATAAAATCTACTGATTGGAAAGTTAAAGTTCTATAAAAGTACTATGAATCCAGGAGGGTTTGGTAGGCAGGTACATCTTGATTCTCAGTGTGGTGGAGAGAAGGGAAGCAAGGCAGTACATCTAACATCAGTTATGTTTACAACAATAAAGAGAAGCTTCTGTTTGAGAAATTAATTTGAATTACCCGAGTCTTAAGCGAACACTCAGAAATGCACGTATTTGCTTATGTTTGCATTTCACCCATGGTTTCTTGCCATAACGTTGCTGTAATTCACTGAGAATCTAGACTTCTAGGTTCCCAGAGTCACATCTGATGGTCCTCCTGACTGGTCTTTATCAGTCAGCAACACATAGCGGAAGCGATGCTGGTCAGCAGAAGCCTGGCCGCGCTGCTGCTGGGTGCACTCCTATCCCGCACCACCCACCAAGAGGGCCGTTTTGACGTATGGTGTTTGAATGGGACCTGCGCATCTAGACATCTACAATCTCTGTGGCTGAATCGGAGATACAGTCACAAGATATATCGTCCTCTGAAGAAAGTCACTGCTTCTGTCTTGCATCTTGTTGCTGTGCATAAGAAATCAGAACTACTTTCTTGTCTCTGAGTTCTGCCTGTTGGATTAACCACCCTGCCCTGTGACATTTTGCAATGTGAATTTTCCTCCGGAAGTTGGCACGTCACTCCATCCTCTCATGTTACAACTTGATACTAATGTCTTTTCGCTTTACATAAAGATTTTTATTCTTTATGAAGAAGAAATAAAACCAAAATTATGCAGGTCTATCTTTCACCTGATGACTTTCTTTAAAAAATTCTTTATTTTTTCAAACAGTGGGACCTAGTCTATCTTTATTACTGCCTTATCTGCCAAACGTAGTTTTAACTTCTCAATGAGTTTTCATTGTTTTGGGTTACAGCTGGCTCCCAAACTGTAACTTGAATTATTTAATTTATCTATATGATTCTGTGTTGAGGGTATAGCTCAGTGAGAGAGAGAGAGAGAGAGAGAGAGAGAGAGAGAGAGAGAGAGAGAGAACTGGCTCAGTGTGGTAGAAGCCCTAAATCTGATTTCCATAACTGCAAAAAATAAAATAACATAAATCTACATTTCTCTTTTCTCTGCCGTCCTCTACCTCCTAAGTCAGGGTCCCAAGCCCAGGGCCACGGGCGCTGGTCAGCACTTGCATTAAATTCTAATACCTTTGCTGAGCTTGCAGGAGGTGGAGCTTCACTCTACATTCCCTGCCTCCTGCTGCAGTTTCAAATCCATCCTCCAGTGACCTGCCACGAAACAAACATCCCTCTGTCCGCCACCCCCCCCCCCCCCCCCCCCCCCCCCCCCCCCCCCCCCCCCCCCCCGCCCAATATCTCTGTCATTGGGACAATGGTCTAAACCATTCCTTGGTGTCAAGAAGGTTGAGGAGCACTGTCCCAAGACATTCAACAGCCAGAAATGAAACTCTGCCTCCCTACGGCCTACGCTGTCTTTTACAATAACGGACTTACTGATATTTGAATGCTATGAATGTTTTGAAATAAACCTTAATATCTGGAATTTTTCATAAAGTGTTTGACATTTCTTTCCTTGGTTGCAATAGATTTTGAGGTGTTTTAACCTTCTCCCAAAGTTTCTATTACTTCTAACTTCAAGAAGCACTAATTTATGGTTTGAGTGAAATTAGTTCAAGAGGAACATGCACTTTCCTCCAAAACAAGAACTTCCTAAAATCCCTGCTTCATTCTTTTCAGAAAAGTTTGTCAGGCGAATCAAGAATTTCGGTATATATTCTTTTTCTCAATATTCCTTCTTCATAAAACATTCTTAGATCAAAGTCATTCAAAGTTTTATGTAAATAGATTTTTTTCTATTAGTTTCAAGAATAGAAAAATAATTGGAATCAACAAGCATGTCTGGTGGTACATAGTTAATATTTCTTTGTATATGGGGTACTTATTTCTGCAACTTAAAAAAAGATATTTTAAAATATTTAATAACATGGAAAAAGACTCAAGCTATCACAAAGTGGTCTGAAAATTGCATAAATAGTGAAGTATCAGTGTTCTAAAAATATATGCATACCAAAAAATCAGATTAATCATTATGTTAACAATTATTCTGATAATGCTTTAGATGCATTTAAAACTTTTCCCCGAGACCTTATAACTATATGCTATTTTAAAAACAAGAAACATTTATTAAGTCATTTTTATCATGTATATATTTTGTCATGGATATCTGCTTAGCTGGATATTTACACCCTGCTGTAGAACCTGTATAATCATGGCTCATCATGGATAAGGCAGATGACAAAAGGAAACAGCTGCTTTCTAAGTCACTATTTAGAATCTCTTTCATGACTATTGTATTTTGAATATTTACTGTAGGCTAGGTACAGTGCTACGGATTTTAAGTACATAATGTTTTGTGTATCCAATATATGTACTACTACACTTACGTCTTAAAAAAAAAATCTGGTGCTTTGTAGACAAAGACACTGAGGACCAGATTGTCCAGGACCACACAGATGGTAGGCGGTGAGCTACATTTGGTCCAAGGTCCCTAGTGACAAGCCATAGTCATTTTGCTACAAAATGAACACTGCTATACTCCTTCCATAGTACTTAGATGATGAAATATCCCCTAACAAAATTTTTTGTGTATAATAAAATTTCCCCATTTCCAAGCTCTCAATAGGTTTTCTCATAATTTTTGTTTTAAGATATTTATAGATTCACATGAAGTTGTAAGGAATAGTACAGAGAGATGTCATGTCCCCATTTACCCAGTACACCTCAACGGTAACAACATTTTGTAAAACAGCATTATGGCATTCACACAGCCAAGATATAAAACATTTCCATAACCACAAAGATCCCTTAGGTTAACCTTTTGTACCACAGCCACTTTCCTCAATATCTTATTTAACCTCTGGCAATTACCATGCTGCTCTGTTTACATAATTTGTCATTTCAAGAATGTTACATAAATAGATTCAGACAGTATGTAGCCTTTTGGGATAGGCTTTTAAAACTCAACACAATTCTGTGGAAATTTCATTCATATTGTCATAGCAATTGTTGGTTTCTATTTATTGTTGAGTGGTATTCTGAAGTATAAAAGTACCAGAGTTTCTTTAACCATTTATTTACTGAAGGATATCTGTATGGTTTCCAAATTGGAACTATTTTTAAGAAAACTGCTATGAATATTATTGCATAGAATTTTGAGTGGCTCTAAGCTATCACTTCTCTAAGAGAAATGCTCCTGGATGATGTTACTCAGCTGTATGATAAATACATGCTCTGTTTCAAAACGAAATGACCAAGCTGTTTCGGGGAGTATCTGTATCATTTTGCATTCCCATCAGCACTACAGAAGGGATCCAGCTTCTCCACACTCTTGCTACTGTTCCATGTTGTCCTTACTCCCTGTAGTCATTCTGATTGGTGTGTAGTAATAATATTAGTAACATCACATTGTGGTTTTGACTTGATTTTCTCTGATGCCCATTAACTTTTTTCATGGTTTGTTATTTGTATGTGTTCTTACATGCAATGTTGCTTCATGTACTTTTTCTTGTGCCTTATTGTACTCTTTGCTTTATACTGTTGAGTTCAGAAGAGTAGTCCTTTATCAAATTCGTAGCTTACATTTTCTTTTAGTCTGAAGATTATTATCTTAATTACTTTTTGCTGTGACAGAATACCAAAAATACACAAATTAGAGAAGGAAAAGTGTATTTTAGCACAGTTTCAGAAGATCACTGTCCATTCATGTATGACTGGCAACAGTGGAAGCACATAAGGGAGGCAGTGGTGGAGGTAGCTCCTCATGGCACTGCAAACAGGGATCCAAGTCTCAGAAGGAAGGGAGAAAGTGGCACACATTGTTCCAGACCCTGTCCCAGTGACTCACTCTTTCCAGGTCCAGTGTCAGTGTTCCTCCCATTCCAGATTTAAGCCCCTAACCCACCACATGTCTGTAATCTCTAATCCACCACATGCCTGTCTTCTACCACACACCCATATCCACCCCTACAGACTATGCCCTCATCTCCCAATAGCATGTAATTCCACAGATAATCCATAACATGCAAGTACATGAGACTTTTGGGAACATTCCAGATCCAAACCACAATTATTGTCTTTACATTTTCTCAATGTAGTATTTCATAGGACAGTGGTTTTAAATTTTGATGAAGTCTAATTTATAAAACTTTACTTTTTTGGATCAAAGTTTCAGTTCAAATTTTAAAACTTTTTGCTTATTCCTAGTTTTCAAAGATTTCCTCTTACTTTAGTCTAAAAGTTTTTTTTATATATCTCACTTCTTGAGAGGAATACATCTGGAGAAATGTGTCATTAGGCAAACAGCATAAAGTACATTTATACAAACCTAGATGGTATAGCCAACTCTATAAAACTAGGCTATATGGTATAGCCTATTACTTCTAGACTACAAATCTGCACAGCAAATTACCACACTGAAAATTATACACAGTTGTAATAATGCAAAGCTGTTTGTGTATCTAGACATAGAAAAGTTACACTAAAAATGTAACATAAAAGACAAAAATAGTACAATTTTAGGGGACATTTACAAAGAATAGAGCTTGCAGTCTGGGAGTTACCCTGGATCAGTCAGGGGATGAGGGGTCAGAGAGCACAAAGGCCTAACATATAATTAAGCCTGCTGTAAACTTTATAAACAGCACAATTTGGCTACAATATATCTATAAACAAAAATTTATTCAATAATTTACCTCAGCTTAATATAAACTTTTGCTTTATAAACTTAATTTTAACATGCTTAAACATCATACATTTATATAAAACATTCTTATTTCTTCTGTAAGATTTTTTACAATTTAACTTTTTTTAAAGTTTTAAATGTACTTTGTAAAAATTTGGTTTAGAAACTAAGACAAAACCACACCTTAGTATGGGTCTTCCCAGAAGTAAGACAATGAAAATCACGTTCTTCCACCTACAAGTCTCCTTTCACCGGAAGATCTTCAGGGGCAATGATACACTTGAAAGTGACGTCTCCCATGGTGATACTGCCTTCTTCTGGAGTATCTCTGGAAAGACTTGTTTAAGGCTGTTTCATGTTAAGCTTTATAATCAGTAGGAATATATAATGAAGCAGGCATACCCAACCTATAACCAGCTGTTTTATTGCCTTTATTTTTAAAAAATGTTACAATAAAGATTTAAGAAGGAAATTTTACTACTTATATACCTTAGCTTCATTATATGCCTGTTATATTAAGCCCAAAACAGTTCCAATTCACAAGGACAAAGAAATGGCTATCTATAGGTTGGTCACACCTGACTAAAATAAAGATAAAGATTTCAATCAGTAAGTACATAAACTAGCAATGTAATTGTTTATTATCATTTTTATGCACTTTGTACTATACATTATTGTATTGTTATACTTTATATATGACTGAAAACACAGCAGCCTTTTAAAAATATGTGGATTATTGCAAACACATGGGAGATACATTGAGTTGTAACATTAGTGGTGGCTTTAACATCTTTACACAATACTAATTTTTCAGCTCCATGATCATGTTATAGGAACATCATTATACATACAATCTGTCTGTGATCAAAACATCATTGTGCAGTGTTTGGCTGTATTTGAGTCTAAGATCATCTTGGGTATTTCCTACTCCAGTGTTAGAAGCAGCCATTCTCCAAGGAGCCCTGGTTGCTTTTATTGGAGAAAAGAGATGGAAACCAAGACTTGAGTGCTATCTGTGCTCACCAATTTTAAGTTCTTGTTATGGCTTTCAGGTTCTCTCAGTTGAGAGAACAAAGAGGTATGTATCATACTAATACATGTACTAAAGTTTACATATATATGAATGTAAATATTTTATATGCAAATATCTATATTAATCTAAATGAATTCACTCTAATGTCTTCAGTTGTTGTGATTTGGATCTAGAGTGTCCCCTAAAAACCTCATTTGCTATGAATTCTGAGTACAGTTGGGAATGGGGGCCTGGCTGGAAGGGGGTCATGCCTGGGGCTTGACAAGGAAGGGTACGTGCCATGTCTGCCCTTTCTTCTACATTTAGCCCTATTCTGTGGTACCATGAGGAGCGCTTTCTTTGGTGGCCACCCATTTGGTTATAAAATGCAAACTTCTTATTATCTCAAGACTTAAAGCAGATAAGAGAGGTCCTTGGGGAATGTTTTATAAGGAGAATAGTCCCACTAATGAGGGTTTCTTCATGATCTAAATTAATAGTCTATTTGGGCTGCTGGTCCACATGTGAACTCTGATCTTTTGAAATTGTGAGCTAAAAATAAATCTTTCCTTCCTCAAGTTTTGCATGTTGGGTATTTTGTCCCAGAAACCAGAAAGACAACAACCATAAGCTGTCAGCGCACTGATTGTTCTACAAGTAGCTTCCTCTCTTTGTTTACTTGCAAATTCTCAGAAAGAGGAACCCACTTTCCTGTTATACACCACCTTTGTGCTCACTTCTTTGGTTTCAGTGTACCAAAGTACTGTTGTGCATTGTTAACAATATGCACCCTGCTGGGAAACAACTTCAACACCTAGAGTACCGTCCCTTTGTGTAGTTTCTTTTGCTTTAATATCAGAGATTCCATTCATTTTCAAAGTGACTTAGGTTAGTGCGTATTCCTCATCCTCTTCAGTAAGCTTAGTCCATACAGTATTTTTGGTCGCAGCCCACAGTCATCCTAAAATGTACAAACTTCTGATTTTGAGCAATTATACTCTTTAACGTGATGTGGGTTTTGAAAAAATGAAGTATTGTGTGTCCACAATTGCAGATATTATACAGGACATTTGCCTTTAGAAAATCTCCTGTGTTTCACCTACTTGAACGTCTGCTTTCTTCCTGATAGCTATTAATCTTTTTATTGTCTCTGTAGTTTTGCCTATTCACAATGTTGTAATGACTAGCATCAGATAGACTTACAGCTTTCCTCAGACTGGCTTCTTCTATAAGCTTCATCCCCATCTTTATGTGGCTTGTTAGCTCATTTATTTTTAAGTGTGACTGATATTCCATTGTATGGACACAACACAGCTGGTTTACCCAGTAACATACTGAGGAGTATCTTGATTGCTGTCCTGTCTTTAACACGATGAGTAAAGCTCCTGTAGACGTTCACATGAAGACAACTGTGGAGGCATTAGTTTGCAAATAAGCTTGGTAAATAGCTACAAGAATGATAGTTGGATTCTGTGGTGAGACTGTAGCTTGGCTTTGTATGAAGCTATCAAATCAGCTTTCAAAATGACTGTACCTTTTTGCATTTCCACTACAATGGACAGTTTCTTTTGTTTCACATCCTCACAAACGTTGGTATTGTCAATTTTTTTAGCCATTATAATTGGTATGTAGTAGTTTGTTATATTTTTATTCTTAAAATATCTACTGGGAGACAGGTTATTTTGGCAATGCATGAGAATTAAAGACAATAATGTTTAACTATGAATAACCACTCACCTTGCCTCCCACCTACAGAATCAGGATTGGCCCTACACCCTGGAAATTTGCTTCATGACTCATAATGAGTATATGTATATATATATTTTTCTTTAAATTCATAGTTCTTGGCTCTATCAGAATCACTCTTTCTTCCTCCTTGCTATGCCAAAATGAAATTATAAATAATACAACCTAATTATACAATTTAAAAACCAACATAATGCTCTATTACATAAAGGAGAAATTTTTTAAATTTTAAATAATTATATATGCCAGTATGTAAATGTCCAGTCATAAAAAATCATTAAAATATAATGAATTTTTCAGATGTTAATAACTTCATCTAGAACAAGTAGGTGAGGATATCTAATGTCACCCCGTGTGAGACAAACAGAAATTGAAGCAGGGTTAACTTAGTCTATTTGGGCTGCTATAATAGAACTGTCTTAGACCGGGTGGCCTAACGAAGTATTTATTTACTTATTTCTTTAGGCATGTTGTGAAGAGGAGACTTTATTGGGAAAAATGCAGACAGACAAGGAAAAGGGAGAGTAAAGCTTCTGCTGGTCAGAAGGGGTCCAAGAGAGGTGAATTGTTTCCTAAACAAATATTTATTTCTAAAAGTTTCAAAGGCTGAAAATTTCAGATCGCAGAGTGCCAACATGGTTGGGTTCTAGTGAGGGATCCCTTTTAGGTTGCGAGATGCCAACTTCTTACTGTCTCAAGACTTAAAACAGAGTAAGAGAGGTCCTTGGAGCATCATTTATAAGAATAGTCCCATTAATGAGAGCTGCTCCAGGACCTAAATTAACACCCAGAGCCTCTATCTCTATACACTATCACATTGAAAGTTATTATTTCAACATATGAAATTGGGGGTGGGGTTTCACAGACACAGCACATTGCAAATGATGTGGGTAGGCACTAGGATTAAATTTAATAATGCTTCCATATATAAGAAAAAGAGAGCTTATTTTTATTTGAGCAGAATAACCCCAGCCAAAGTAAAAATAACATGCTAAGAAAAATTATAGGCATTTGAAGTGGAAATAATGAGGATATATGATTCTTGCAAATGATCTCAGCATTATATATATGGTGTTAAAATTTCTTATATTATGATGTATGGTATGGTAGTGACAAAGTGTCACATATCTTGTTTTCAAATCTTATCACATGTTGGGGCATATGTTAAGTTGCAACTAAAAAGGCATAGGAAGCTATACTCTTCACTAGGCAACTGAAACTATAAAATTGATTGGAAAGAAATAATAAAAATAAGAAGCTTTAGGGAAATTTGTGTAGGGCGAACTACTGGAGACAGTATTGGAGTGAAAGTGAACATACGCAGTTCAAAAAAAAAACCCTTTTAATGCTGTTCTCACAATTTAAGTTTATATTCTCGTAGTAAAAAATAATGTAAGATGGTGAGAATATGCAATTTTTAGAAATTTTTGCAGTGAAATACAAAGAGATTCCCATGTGTTCTGCTACTTTAGTAATATTTGGCACCACATCATTAAAAAAAAAAAAGTCCTGAATCTATTATATATTTGCAATCTGCTCTGTAGTTTTGCAGTAATTGCACATCTGCTCTGAAGTCCTTTTTAACTAATATGCACTTGGAAATGCTATCCTACACCGAGTAGGTAAAAAGCATGAAGTAAATTATTCAGTAGTTTCAAAATAATATCCTTATTTCATTTAGACTTCTTTTTATAATATATAACATCTTTGCCTTATATTAGTTTCTTACATATATATAAGTTTTACGATGTGCTATCTATAAAAGTTCTGATTAATTTTTATAGTATGTTTGGCATTATGGAGATTAAAATTTTGTAGTTTACATCTTCCTTTATGAGATTTTCCTGCACGCTTTAGGATATCTAGCATCCTGACACCTACTCACCAAAAGCCTCATTTTTCATGTTTCTGTCTCTAGTCATCTGGCAACCAAAAATGCTCCCATCTGTCTAAGCTATCCCCGAGTTTATAGTACCTCTCTTGCTGAGAATCACTCAATCTAAATCTGTGATTCCTTCCCTTTCTTGAGAAGTATGATGTTTCAGTTGTTCAGGTCTGTAGAATAAAGCTTGCAGAAATAGATTTTCTAATGACTTACTGGTGGCAGAAGAGGTCATGATATTTTTTTAAAGGGAAGTGTCTTTGAGGAGTAAACTAGTTATTAGCAAAGAAGACTGCAGAAAATCTGGGTCAGGACTAAGTGTGCGATTTTGTTCTCATTCTTGTTGTTCTGGTTAAAAAAAAAGTTACAATGGTAAAATCAAGAACAAGAAACTAATAGGTACCCATGTACCACGTGCCAAGGGCAAATCTAATCTTCCCAAAAGGTCACTTAATCCTCATTTAGAAATAGAGGAACTGGTACACTGAGAAATTATGTTACTCTTGTTGCCTCTGTTGTAAAACAAAATCGTTCCGAAGGAATAAGAGAAAATTGGATGTTGGAAGTGCAGGAAATTGTAATTAGTCCTAAGGTTGAATTGGCAAACAAGGTGAAAAATATTCACGTGTTTTTTGGAAAATGGAAAACACTCAACGCAATGGTAGGTCTGGGCATTCTGTGTCTCCCACCCTGATCTAAGGTCTTTTGTTGACATTCTAAGAATACTCAAATATTCTATTTTGCTACCTAAGGGTAGGAGCCAAATACACCTTCCAATAATTATGATTTTTGATTCAGGGCTAGTCATGGGTACACCATCATTAAATAATGAGGTTTAACTTTATTAAATAACTGAACATTTAAGTTTGAAAGATGGAGAAGTTCCCTTAGCTCAAATTAAATATTAAGGGAAAGTGAAGTGAAATATTTTTTAATATGGGCAAAAACTTTAGCCTAAGTATTTACTTTGTATGCTACCCTAGGGAAGATCTTTATCTAAAATCAGTGAGTCTTGTGCTTTAACTATGAAGCCTTGAAGGCAGGGAGTTGGAACATGTTGCTACCAGCTCTTGAGGGTTCATTGTTAAATTTTAAGTTTTGCCATCCGTTGGTTAAATCATTGACACCCTAAAATCATCCAAGAAGAGAATACTTACATCACAGAAATCAGCAAATCCTACAAATAGAGTCCCCAAGTCTCCTACTTATAACCAACTGCTAAACATTCATGAGCATACTACTCTTTAAAGGTCATGAAATCATTCCAGTATGGTCCTTGACACTCATGCCCGAGGGATCTTCACTTACTCATGGTTTATTTCCATGGCTTAAAATACTTGGCCATAGAGTACCTATTGAAAAAAATGATTTGCAGCCCAGCCATAACCCACGGGGGGGGGGGGGGGGGGGGGGGGGGAGTTGAGGAGAAAAAGTTACTCATTTTGGGAGAGCTCTCTAGTGCAGATGGTGCTGTTAATCAGTTTCTGGTTCATCATCATTAAGGCTTTTACTATTTTCATTTATCCTCATTCTTTACTCCCATTGCTCTCTACTGACACTGGCCAACATTTTAACTGATTTAATGTTGTTAACTTTATATATATTCTCATAAAATGTTTACTGTTCTGTGGGTGTTTATTAACTTTGAGAAATGGTGTATCTTATTCTATTTTAATGTATTTTATGTTTTTTACACTTAGAACTAGTTTTAAGAATTCTTACTTTGACTACATAGTGACCAGTTGCCCTCTGGAAAAATTGTCCTAACTAACTTTTGCATTAGCCATTCTTGAGGAATTTCATATCCCCACATTCCCATAAATCCTTAACAACTATATAGCTTTCTATTTTCAGACTAATAGGTAGAAAATGATGTTTTCTTTTACTTTACATTTCTCTGATGACTAATGAGCTTGGGAACAGTTTTCTAGTTTTCTATTCTTTCTGGCTTTTTGGGTTTTCTTTGCCACAAATAGCATGTGGATATGTACTTAGCATAATTTTTTCCTATTTATTCTAGATAGTAGTCTCTTTTCAACTTCTCATCCTTCAAGAATTTTAAAGAAACAAATTAAATACTTTTAAAACAGAGTCCCTAAAATTAGAAGCTCATAATTTTATAATTTTGGGAAATTTTATAATAAAATGAAAACTGTGTCCATTATCTTTCCTTCCACCTTCCCTGTTTATCCTCTCATCATCCAAGATTAATGAGATTATGTTGTGTTACCAAATCTTCTAGATCCAAACAAGTTTCTTGCCCAATTAAAGAATAAGCTTGTCACTTTGTGAATCAATGGAAAGGAGGCAGATTACAGTCACTCAAACATCTTCTCAACTTAAGAACTGCTGGTTATTATGACAAAGGGAAAAGAAAATTTTAGAGATACTAGTACCATAATTTAAGTTATTAAACTGCCCACAGACCATTGGCCAGGAGGGGTCACAAGGCCTCACCCACTTGTAAGAAGTCTAGGAAGCACAATTCTGCCATTACCTCATAAAGCAGGCAGGTGAAAATAGTAAATTATCAAGGCACTAATACCTGCTCTTCTGTGCACCAAATGTGAAGGTCATCACTTTCCTTCCTGTAAGAAAACACATGTACTACTTCTTGAGAAATACATCTCAGAAGTCACTTCCAGTGATTGCACCAAACATCTCGGAGTGAGATACATAATTTTTTATATTGGAGACAGGTGTTGGTCTTCATTATCTAAAAACCTGTGAACCAAGATGTATTAGTGTGGGTCCTTTCAAAAGACAGGATTTACAGACCTTAGCACAAAAAGGTCTCTTAGGAAGGCTTACAAGTCCAGTGATAGTGGTCCAAGATGGCTGCTCAGCCGTTTAGTTGATCTCCGTCCGGGACTGCAGAACAGCCAGTGAGGTGAGAATCTGCTGTGATCTAGGGTGAAGACTGAAGCCTGAAGATCGGAGTCTGAAGGGCAGCAACGGGCAGACAGACTGGGGCGAATCTGTGCTGACGGTCTGCGGCGTCTTCGTCCACAGACAACCGCCAAGGCGAGAGCTTTCCCAGAGGAAAAGCTGTAACAATTGTCCCTCTTCCTCCCTTTATAATAATGGAGTTCTACTTGGCCCTCCCACATCTGGGTGGGTGCTCTTCTCTCATTGGCCAGCACACAAATGACTCACACACTAATCCCGACAAGTTCTTGAGCTCCAGTCTAGCGTGGTTGACAAATCCCAATCCTAACAGAGGTGTGGGTCCTAATTTCATCAAGTTGACAGAATCCCATCAACGGACACACAAGATGATGAATCCTTTGCTTTGTACAGTGTATGTAGGTGGAAAGAGGAAAGCATAACTGCAGTTAAGGAAGGGTCTCAGAGGCAGTGGAATGCTGTTCCCTGATCAGTGCTGGGTTGTGCTGTCAGGTCCTTACTGCTGAGATTACTGGATGAATCCATCGTCAGGGCTCAGAGCTGACTCCTGGGATGACATTCCCACTTCACTGTTTTCCAAAGTCTTCAGCCTCACTCTTGGGGGCATTTTTTTCTTCTTTATTATCTCTTTAGGCTGCATCTTAGTGAAAGTTTGATAGTATGTCTTCTTTTGGGGGTGGAGAAACTTTCATAGTCTGTGCTTTAGGGCCAAAATACATATTTTAAGTTTCAAATAAACACCAAAATTTCATCTAGGCTTGTGGTTCCTTGCAATTAACAGGTATAATTGGGTTTTCAGCTGTTTACATTCAAGAAGCAGCATATGTCAATAAACAGGTAAACCATTCTTTTTAAGACTGGGATACTTTTAATTAAACCTCCAGCTTGAGTGTACAAGGTTTTGGTGGAGGAATCATGACCTTTGTCTCTCTTTACTGAGCCTGAATGTCAACTAGGCACAATGCAGTGGGTCCTGTAACTTTAAGTAGATCTTTGCTCTGACATAACTCTTCAGAGGTTTTAAAATTTGACGACTCGTTTGATTTGGTTCTAGATGTAAACTTAAACTCTAATAAAATGTTGTGGTTCAAACTCTCATCTTTTCTTTTTCTATCTGGGAATGAGGAACAGCGCCTCTTTTACTCTGGCAAGTCCTAGATTTCTGAGCCCTTCCTTTTCTTTTTCATTCTTACTTATAAACAGCCAACTCTTTCCTACGTTACTGATCTCTCATTTGTTGGCATACATAGCCAATGGTAACTATTTTTCCCTTATTCAAAATTTCCTCACTGGTGGAATTTTATCTAGCATATTAATCTATCCTCCAGGGTATCACAAGTGACAATTTTTATGATTATTTTTTACCACTCTACAGTACGGATTGTTATTCTTCAAGCCTCCAAGATTTATTGACTAATACAATTCCATACAATTCCATGCAATTTGGGATTTTAGTTAGGGCTACATGCTCATTTCTGAACTCTTTACTTGTAACATAACCCAGTATTCTTCTCCAATATGAGTGATTAGTGTGGCAGGTAACTGTGCGGTTTTCCTGGTTTCTGAACTTTTCTTCCATGTCCCCGAGTCAGAAGGATAAGACAACCAATTGATTCCTTTTCCCCAAAGGGCAAATATTTCTAAGTCAATTACCCAAATACAACATCTTAACATGAATTAATATCGAAATCAAACCCATCGGTATTGCTTAGAGCAACTTGAAATTAATCACGACTTTCCTTCTTTCTAGACTTTTTCATATTGGTGTAAAGAATTGATAGAAAATTTGATAATAGTCATATTTTGTCAAAATATGCTTTCATAATCATAAACTATTAAGGAGTTACTTTAAGGCTATTAAAGCTTTATGGGCTTGCCCTTTGAGTGGATTCTTGAATGTTTCTCTACATTAGTGTACTAGAGTACAGATTTTTGAGAATAAGAGAAATTAGTGATGCATCTACCCAAGAGCCATTGGAGTGGATTGTTACACAAAGCTTGGGCCCTGGAGCCATCTTTGTGTTTAGTGTTTATGGGCAATAGGGATCATGCAGCACTGCCAGAATGCATAGACTGGGGGTAGTTAATGTAAAAGGCTGGATAGGCTAGATAAGACTTAGATAATCCCTAATTAACTATAGCAAGTAACAACGTTGACATCAAGCTGACTCAAGCTCCCTACCTAAGCAATGGGTACAAGAGTACTAACTCCATGGAATTACAGGTGGAGAGACCATGTAACACAATCAAAGGGAAGCTTAGGCCAGCTGGGGACTCTGAATGCAGTGTGAGACTTAGCAAACATTTTCTTTCATGGCCAGATTGCAAACATCTTAGATGATGCCGTCATATATAATTTCTGTCTTTTTCCTTCTTCTTCTTAAACATTTAAAAATAAACAATATTATTAGGACATATCTTGCCAAGGGACATAGTTTGTTCACCCCTGATCATTAGGCGGGTTTTCATTACTATGGTGTAATATCTCAGATAATCAACATATGGAGTGAAAAGTCTTATTTTAGCACATAATGTTATAGTTTTCAGTTGATGATTGAATGGCTACATAGTTTTGGGACTATGGTTAGGAAGGAAATAATGACAAGATCACATGGCAGAGAAAAAAAATACTGACCTCATGGCCAGGAAGCAAAAGAAAGCAAGGACAGAGGTTCATGCAGGGGTATCCCCTTCAGGAAAATCTCTCTTGATGACCTAGAGACTACCTGTGGGGCCCCACTGCGAAAGGTGTCGCCACTTCTCAGCAGTGCTCCCTGGGGAATTGATCATTCAGCACACAGATGAAGTTTTGGAGGAGAGCAAGGTCCAAAATATAGTGCCTCGTGTAATAAAATGCAGTTGGATTGTCATAGAAGCACGGTGACTGGGACACTACAAGGGAAACAAGAGGCATCATCAGGAAAAGCTCACGCCATGTGATAGAGTCCTTCCGGCCAGTATCCACACTAAAGGATCAATTTCTCTGCACCAGCAGCTACACAGAGGTAACCTGGAAAAGATGTGGGGTGCCCGCTCTCCCTTCAGCTGAGTAGCGTCAGTTATGAGCAACTCAAAGAAAAGGATGCAGAGAAATATTGTAAAATAGCTTTAAGCAGAAATGCAATTAAATGATTTTGGACTTGGCTGGAAGTCATTATTGAACTGAACTACTATTTTGCTGCTGAGCAGAAGTGAGACTCAAGAACTAAGATGAAATTCGTTATAGAGAAAGAGTTTCTATTATGTTCTCTCCAATTTGGCTTTCAAATCTATACCTGGCTTATAAAGAAGTTTGAGCAGACACCAGTGCACACTAGAGGCAATAAACACACATCTCTCTGCCACTGCCACTTTGAACTGTAAAGTGTGCACGCTGCCCATTCAATGACTCTTTTAGTCTGTGGAGAAAACTTTTGTACTTCTTTCTCCTTGTGTATATCCAGATCTCTGGTGACAAACTTATTCAGAATCCCCAATTATTTTTAATCCGTTTTTTACAAAACAGATAAAGTGTACCTTTAAAGAGTAATTTCTTTCAGTAATTATTCTAGGCTTTGAAAATCATGTACTTTTCAAACCAATCCCAACAACACAAAACATATAGACATATACTATCAAGGTTTATTTGGTTAAAGTTGAACACAGCCTACAAGAAAAAAAATTAGAAAACTCAATTATGAATATCAGAATCATTCACATTTTAAAAACATAAAATGTATTATAGTGTAATTGTAAAAATAAATTTCAAACTGTCCTATATAATTGCTCTTATGATTTTCTTTCTCCTTCCTTCCTTCCTTCCTTCCTTCCTTCCTTCCTTCCTTGCTTCCTTCCTTCCTTCCCTAGGGATCTGCTGTGGATTTAATCTGAAATGTCCCACAAAAGCCTCCTGTGTTTGGATGTAGTGGGTTAACTATCACACCCTGTGCTAATGGGAGGTGAGGTCTAGCTGGAAAAGGAGGATGCTTGGGGCTTGATCTGCAAAGATTGTGTCAACTTGTTGCAATTGGGGGGTGCTCAGGTCAAAGTTCTCAGGTCTGAGCTATTGCCTTATAAGCCAGGAAGTGAGAGAAGGACACCCACTCCTAGGATGCAAGGGACCAAGTGATAACTTGAACTAGTAAAGAAGGAAGAGGAAACATTGTTGCAGCTTCTTCCTGGGGAAGTTCTGGCCTTACCTGAGTCTCCAGACATCAACTCCACTCCTGCCTCACTTGTTTTTTGTCTGCAGAGCTTTGAGCAGCTCTCTAGCCTCGGCCTTGTGCCTTCATGGCTGCCTCATGAATGGACTGTGTGAGACCTTAAGAAACTGTGAGCTAAAATAAATCTTTTCTCCATTACATTTTGGATGTCATGTATTTTGTCACAGCAATGAGATAAGTAATTAAGGCAGGATCCACAGAGCTGTGATTCTTGATACAAGAATCTGTGGGACCAAGATGCCTTCAGATCTTGAGTTAATATCTATAAAGTGTTGTTTGTCTCTTTACTGCCCATGTGTGGCCCTCTCCCATCTTCTGCCAAGAAGTAGCAGCAATCATGCTCACCTTTGGGGAAGTTAAACTCTTTTAATTATAGCTCATGTGTAATAATACTAGGAAAAGGCCTCTTAGAGTTATCAGAAGTCATAGTCTATGTGATTTTGATCTCTGCTTTTGAAGGTTATACTGAAGAGTTTTGCCTGATGCCTTTCTAATCTTTTTCCGATAAATATCAGAGCCAAGTGATACAGGGATCGACTCAGTCTGGTGTATGGAGTATAAACCAATTTGAACCTCATGGAATCCCTATGGCTAAGATGACAAGAATCCCAAGGATGAAATATAACTGTCAAGAGAATGTGTATACATCAACTTCATATAGTTTTACCTTTAATTCCAAAGTGGTCCCCTTGCCCAATTCTATTTAGACTTCATGGCATTGCAAAAATTGTATTTAAAGAACATTTCTATTTTATCTCTTAAATTAATATCCAGTGAAATTATACTCTTGGGATGAGTAGGAGAGTGTCTTTGAGGATTGTGCCTCTGACCACATCTCAAGCCAAAGCCTAGAAAATGGCCTGGTCCTCTCCATTAAGAGGAAACTTTGACCCAATCAGGATCAAATATTTAAAGGGCTCTTTCTCATAAGTCATTGTGTACCCACTTAAGCTAATATATCATTTTGTATATTGGATGTTAGGCTGATAACTGGTGTTACATTGCAACATATGCTAGTTGTGGGGTCTCATGGCTAATAGGCTTGTAAATGTAGAATGGGCCTATATCCTAGGAGAACTGCAAGGATTTTTTGGCTTATGCCAATGAGGACAAGAAAATGAGTATTCTTTTTGCAGATTTTTATGATACTTCATCAAATGTACCAGAATGAATAAATAGGAATTTATTGACTTAGGAACACTCAATGTGATATAGTAAAGGCTCTTGTGTTGGAGCGAGCATGCTGATAGGATAATTGTTAGAAATTTAGGAAATTACTGGCCCACACTGTACAAAGTGAAAATGCCATCAGACACAGAGAAAGAGACTTGAAGGGTAAGCAAAGTGGGCTTGTTGAAATGAATATATTGTTAGAACCAGAATGCCCACCATAACTTTATGTTTTATAGGAAAACTCAGAAAATGTACTATTCAGAAAGGCCATCACATATGTGCTAGAAAAAAGGTTACTAGAATTACTGAAAAATTCAATGATTGCTGTCTTCTTCAGGCCAAGGTTGGGAGAAGGAACGGTGGTTTTAAGAATTGAGCTAATTAACAGCAATTATATTAATTGGGAATAATAAGGACAGGTAATGGTGCTTACCTGTCAGAAGTTAGGGGGGCAGAGTTATCTTAACAATCTTCAAGGTTAGAAGGACAGCTAAGGGAGCGTAGTGTGCAAGGAATTAGAATGTCCCTAGGGATAAGATCTACTAGCCAGTAATGGCAGTGCTGCCTAGAAAATAGCAATACAAACCAGAGATGAGAAATACCTAAAATGACACCAGACTGAAGATAGTCACCTCAGTCTCTAAACTTTATTACTCTTACAAAAGGAGAGTCCTCTGGTTCTTTTGAGAAGTATCCTTCCTACAACATATCTTTTGTACAAGCCCATGCCAAATTCTGATTTTTTTGTTTAGATAAATTTTGTACTAAAAATGAAGAGGAATAATGCCAATATGGATATACAATAATAATAATACAGACTCTTGTCAAACCTAATCCCTTACCCAGAGTCAAATCATCTTTGTGACAGAACGAACATGTGGTCCTATCAAGAGCGTGTTACATTTCCATCAGGGTATTTTTCTTGTCCTAAGTAGTGATATTCTCAGCAATTGGGTCTTTTTTTTGGGCTAAGAGGCAGCTTTGCTTCAGATTCTGCTTAGCTTGTGCAACTTCTTGCCACCCATCTTGCAAGGGAGCCAGTGCCCACACCCTCTCTTGCTACTTGCTTGTCTGGACCATTCCAGGTGGCCTTTGTTAGGTTGTGTCCTCCAGGAAGCAGAGCAGGCACAGATAGAAGAAGGCATGGATTTATTGTTGGTGGGACCTGTGGACATAAAGGGGAAAACAAGCAGGAATAGGAAGTCCTTCCGAATGTGCTGGTCTGACCCCTAGGAGGAAAAAGGTCAAGGAAAAAGGGAGGATTGAAGAGAGAGAGAGAGCACAAGTATGAGCACAGCCACAGAAGCCTTGCTCAGCCTTCCTTACAGAGAGGTCCCCAGGAAAGAATTACTTTAACAACCCTGTTGTTGTGTGGGAGTTGTCTGGGAAGGGCTTGACTCAGACACAGTGACAGATCCTAAAGATGTTGTAGCTGAGTAGTGTGCTTCTGAAATTTTGTATATATCTAAACTTCTGAAATTTTGTGCTACCAAATTAGGTATGGGTGGTAAACTGAGTGTAACAGTTTACCTGTTAGCACGTTTATCGGGGATCATTTCCCATCATACACTAGTGATTCTGGTTATAAAGGAAAAGTTTTTAATGCCCCTTTTCTGGAGAATCTCTGTAGGCATAGATTACTATTGTCTTTTCTCCTTACTTTAAGATGTGTTATGTCATTGTCTTCTGCCTTTCATTCTATTGCTGGAAATTTGGCTACTGTCAGGGTCTTGAGAGCCCCTGGCTGTCATCGGCCACCATCAACCAGAGATCTGATCTGTAAAGTAGATCAGGGTCTGGAGTGGCCCTGAGTATGGAAGAACCTCTGGGAGACTGAATCAGTGTGACAGCTCCTTTGTTGTCCGCGGGGGAGCCAGGCTTATAAGCAGTTGGAGGGAGGAGGGTCAGCCAGGGTTGTAAGGCGTGGGCCATTCTCTGATTGGAGGAAGCTTGGGGCTGAAAGTCACCCTCATTTGCATGGACTTTCAAAACCTGATCAAGTGATTTCTGATAAAGGTCACAGGGCAGGGGAAAACTGGGAATTTGAATCAAGTGAAACCTGAGCTGCCCACCTTCCCGGGACAGGAGGGAGTGGACCCACTCCTGCCAGTCTCAAGATGAGAGTGTGGGTCGTGGCTGCCTTCTACCTTCTGTTATCCCTGGCCAGTCAGGGTCCATAGGCTATAATAAAAATTGCTTTTATTTGGTATATCACCTTTCATTTCTCTCTAATTTACATTTTTTTCAGTATTAGGGAATAAACCAAGAAGGGCACTCACATTGCACACATCCTCAGCCTTCCGCTCACTCCTACCCACATCTTCACTTTTTTAAAAAAAATTAGAGATAGGATCTTGCTACATCACTAAGTTGTCCAGGCGGGGCTCGAACTTGCAGTCCTCCTGCTTCAGCTGCCTAGATTGCTGGGGTTACAAGCTTGTGCGTCCATGCCTGGGGTAGAATCTTTAGCATTTATGTTGTGTCAACGTGTGATTTTTGTACTGATCTCCTTGGAATTCTTAGGAATCTTGTGTTTTTATGATTATAAAAAAATATTAGCCACTACCCCTTCATCAAACTCTCAAGTCCTTTTGAATCCAAATTGGACATGGGCTAGGCTTTTCCTTCTGATTTTCATAGGCCTTATTGTCCCTTTTGTATTTATACGTCAATTCTCTGGATATGTTTCAGAAATTCCTTCCAATGAAATTTTCAGAGTAGACAAAACAAAAATGAAATTAATCAGCTTTTAGTTTGTGCTTTGAATTTTACGTTGTATGTTCTGTATTCTTCCTCATACATATTATCTTGATTGATTGTTAAAATCTCTTTGTTCTTCTTACTTAAAAACCTTCCTTTTCCAGCTTATTTTCTAGGTTCTTCTTTCTTAAATCATATTTGTTTTTATTCTGATTGGCAAATTTGGTGTCTGATGCCTTTGTGGATCTACTTCTGCTGGTTCTCACTCATGGCATGTTTTCATTACTTGGTGATTTATATTTTGATATATGTGGAGATGTTCAATTTCATTAGAAATTTATCTGTGGGAATTCTTAGAGCTCTTGCTTTCTGTTTAGTTCCTCAGAGGACATTTATTTTTCTCAGTAGCCTAGGGGTATGACAAATCCAGGACGATTTCAAATTAAATTCTATGCTTGGGATTTTCTTGGACCACACAGGTAACTTAATTTGAACAGTAAATCTGAGGACTAGTTATGATTATATTTTCCCAGAGAAGAATTTATTTTCTTTTTACTACATCTATAACAAAATTTGAGAATGTATGCTTCCTTCGTTTCATCTTTTTTTGAAATATTTTTATATCCTTATATCCTAAAGGAGTCAAAATGTCATGCAGGGATCTCCTGTTAGACTCCTAAATGGAAGAAGCGATAAGATTTACCTTTGCTTTCTCTTAGTAGCTCATTTAAAAAAATAACCTCAAGAATCTCCAGAGATTAGCAGAAACTGACAAGTGCAGGATTGACTCAGTATTGGCTCATTGGCAGCATTCCTGATCTTAAATAATCGGAGGGTTTTTGTTTTATTTCTCAATTTTGTACCAGCCTATTGCCACAATGTAAATATTTTTGTATTTCTATTTATTCTCTTATAATTAATTAAGAAAGTTTGTTTAGGATGTAAAATCTACCATATTTCAAAAATGTAAATATTGCTAACGCTGGCATCTTTTTCTTTTTCAACAGTATTCCAATTTTTAAAAAACTTTTTCTTACTGGAAAGGAAGAGGGCATATTTTGGCAACCAAGTTCTTTACAAAAACCATTTTCCCCAAATTATTATTTTATTAGCATTTATTTGCTATATAAAACTGTTCTAAGAAAAATCTAAGTTTGATAACAACACTCCTGTAAGAAAAGCATCCTGTTGAGAAGAAGGAAATAAAATTGACATAATCCAGGAATCAATTTGGCACCAAAAGATGCTTTTTTATTTTTCACAGCCAATTTTCTCTTTGCCTCTTGTATTAGTTTGGGTTCCTTTCAAAAGATAGAATTTACAGATCTTAACACAAAAGGGTCTATTAGAAAGGCTTACAAGTCCAATGATAGAGGTGGTCCAAGATGGCTGCTCAGCCAAGCAGTAGATCTCCCGTCCAGGACTGCAGAACAGCTGGCGAGGTGAGAATCTGCTGTAGATCTCAGGTGAAGATCGGCGACTGAAGGGCAGCAACAGACAGACAGGCACAAGTGGAGACTGGAACGAATCTGTGCTGGCGATCTGTGGCGTCCATAGACAATCGCGAAGGTGAGAGCTTTCCCAGAGGAAGAGCGGGGGCAATTGGCTCCCTTCCTTCCTTTTATACTGTTGGAGTGCCAGTTGGCCCTCCCACATCTGGATGGGTGCTCTTCTCTCATTGGCCAGCCCACAAATGACTCACACACTAATCCTGACAAGTTCTTAAACCCTAGTCTAGGGTGTCTGACAAATCCTAATCCTAATGGAGGTGTGGGTTGGGTCCTAATTCCATCAGGTTGACATAATACCATCAATGGACACACCTCTGTTATCTATACAATCTTGATCTTAACACAATTTTCATGCTTTCTGGTTTAGTCATACTCTGTTGTTCTAAATATCCTCTGTTATTTTTTCTGCTGATCTCTCATCTGTTCCTCCAAGAGGAAAATTTTCAGGCTGCCTTTCAAGCTTTTCGGTTAAGGCAGCATTCAATCTTTTGGAAAGTGGAAATTACATTTCTACATTTCTCATTTACCTTATCATTGCTGTGAAAAATGCTAAAGGACTAAGATTTTTCCACTGAACCTCCCAAAACCTGAACTCCAAGTGTTCCTCTCTACCTGTCTTATTAAACCCAGGCACATCATCAATGCTTTTTAAATCTTGACTGTCTCCCACCACCTCCCCCCCCCCCCCCCCCCCCCCCCCCCCCCCGAACACTGAACTCACGCAGTCATGTCGCAGCACTTTTGATGAATACTTGTGTGAACTCCTTTTATTGTTCCTGGTCTGCTTTGTTTTTGAATACTGTTCGGCATGCTTACATTCTGTTTTGTTAGAAAATAAGCTAGGTGCTTGGGTTCTAGCAAATCTTGAGTCTGTGAGGAACTAGAAGATTCAGAAGAAGTCTTTTGTAATATGTACATAGCAGGTCAGGAGACTGGTGACATAGTTTTACTTCAAAGAGTCACTTGGGCGTCTTCCATGAGTTACATACCTGACTTATGTTAACATTTAATCTTCTACATCACGGTATGAGGTAGATAGTTTTAATGACTCACAGACAAAGAAACTATGGTAAAGAAAGGTAATTCACTAAAATCAGTACTGTGGCAGTGAAGCATTTCCACTTCTGGGAGGACCAAGGTACTTGTTCCTGTCTTTCTACTAAGTACAACAAAAATCCTGGGCATTATGTATAAAACAAATTAAGGGTCTGGATGGTAGAGAGAGGCCAGTATGCTAGGACCTCTTAGACCAGGAAGTGAAACTATAGAAAGTGCCTGAGTTTCCTTTTAGTTTCATATATTCCAGAATTAGAGCTGCTAAGACCTTGAAATGCCAATGGATGTAACCAAAGGTCTTAACAAAAGCCTTTCCGTTCTGCCAAAATGATCCAGAAAGTGGAAATCTAATAAGACAGAAAACCTTTAGACAACAACCTCTTTATTGCAACTAAACATCCCAGAAAAACTGTGGTGGACAGTTTAGATTGTCACTTCTTGGTTGCTATAAGGAAGTGCCATCCTTGCCCGCAGGGATGGTGTCAGAGGAAGCTGAATTAAAGTTGAATTTTTATCTCTAGGTAATAACAAGAGCTCTGCCCTCTCCAGAGTGTCAGTGACAACTGCAACTATGCAGAACCCTGGAATTCCTTCTCCTTTCTTCTACTGTGAAGTGTCATCCACCTCTCCCCCCACTCGTGCTGTGTAAGAAAAAAGCCAGCCAAAATATATATAAAAATAAGATCTAGAGTCTCATAAATTAAAAGCTTTTATTTTGCTAAAGTGTCTGTTAAAATAATGCAGAGATAAGACACAGACAGAAAATATTGCAAACTGCAAATCTGCCAAAGAACAAAATCTAGCATGTGAAATGGAAAGTACTTTCAACACTCAGCAGTACAAAGACAATCCAATCAGGAAGTGGACAAAAGGTACAAGCCGACATTTAATCCAAGGGTATACACAGATGATAAATAAGCACATGAAAAGATGTTCAACATTATTGGACACCAGGGAAATGCAAATTAAAACCACAATAAAATATTACTCCACACTGATAAGAATGACTAAATGAATAGTGATGCTATTAAATTCTAGTAGGGATTTAGAGAAACTGGATCACTCAGATTGCTGGTGGGTCCCCCATATTCCTGGTGAGAATATAAATAGTAGAGACATTCTGGGAAACGTTTGGCAGTTTCTTAGAAACACTAAACATCTCAGCAATTGCACTCCTGGGCATTTCTCCCAGAGAAATTAAAAAAAAAATCTCATGTTCACTCAGAAACCTGTACGTTGATATTTATGGCAACTTTATTCATAATAGCCCCAAACTGAATGTAACGTGTTGTCCTTCAATGCATGAATGACTGAACAGCAGGACACCCTTACCGTGGAACACCAGTTAGCAATAAAAAGAAATAAACTATTATTATATTCAACAGCCTGGATGGATCTCCAGAGAACTAAGCAGAATTTAAAAAAGTCAAACTCAGAAGGTTGTATACTGTCATATCATTTATAAGACCTTGTTGAAATGATAAAATTTTAAAGATGAAGAATTAGTGATTATCAAATTTTAGGTGGATGAGGTGAGGGAGGTCCAGGTGTCTATCAAAGGGTGATATGAAGAATCTTTGAAGTGATAGAAATATTCTATATCCTGACTGCATCACTACTAATTTTTAATTAGTATTGGCTAAAATGTGTCTCCCTTCCTCCAATGTACAGGTTGATGTCCTTATGACCAAGTCCTTAGAATGTGACTGTATCAGGAGATAGTACCTTTAAAGTGTAGTTAAGTTAAAATGAGACTTTCAAGGTGGGCTATGTTCTGAGATGACTTAGAAGAGGTGATTTAGATTCAGTCATATACAAAAATACCCTATGAAGATGCAGGGGAGAAAAGAGTCATCTTCAAGCCAAGTTAAGAAGCCTCAAAAGGAACAGCCTTACTGCCTGCTGCCACCTTGGTCTTAGATTTGTAGTTATGAGAATTATGAAGAAGTAAATTTCTGTTGTTTGATTCAGTCAACCTGTGGTATTTTGTTAAAGCAACTCTAGCAACCTAGTTATGATACTGTGCTATATTCTTGCCAAGTGTTACCTTCTAGAGAAACAGAGGGCACATAGAAACTCTTTGCATTATTTTTACAACTATGTGTGAATCTGCGCTTACCTAAAATAAAACATTTAAAAATATTCCTGAGGTTCAAATGTAAGTCTGCTCATTGTGAAAACTTGCACTTAAAACTGACCCAAACCTTCAACTTGGTCCTATCTCCAATGACCTTCAATTCTGTGTTCAATAATTCAAGCTGTGACTTCAGACGCAGGAGGTTGTTCTGGGTGCTGACCTACAGTCTTATTAGTGACAGGGTGATATGCAACATTGCAGGGGTTTTTTCCTCATTTTCTTTATTGTGATCTAATACTTCCTGCTTGCTTTCTTCTACACAGTAATGACCCTTTTTTACCGGCCCAGAGCTAAGAGTAAGGAGTGACCTCAGTGCTGTTTTTTCACTTTTAAGTAAAATGACCTCAGTAAAATTGACACCACTTGGTGTTCTGTGACTTTCCAAAAGCAATAATGCATAATTTTGAGGGCAACCATTTTACAATGATTAGGAACATATTGCTTTTAAGAAGATATTTTTGGTAGCAGATAACCCTTAAATGTAATTCTCAATTGGGAAAATAGCAGTCACAACTAAAGAAATGGTAATATTTCTAGGCTTTGAAATTTTCAAGAATTAAAAAAACCTCTCTTTTGGACTTAGGATGCTTCTATCTGTTTCTTTTGTGTTAATAGATTTTCACAAGAAATTTTTAGAGGTTAATTCTGACTTTGGGAGTGTTTTGTTTTTTATGCTGACTTCAGAAATTAACCTCCTCATAAAATCCAATCCCACTTTGCTATTTTGACACTTCTTTTGTCTGAAAGTATTCATTAGCATTTCACATAATTGCCCTGTTTCCAGAGCAAGGGTGTAATTTCCTACAGAACGAAGACTTCATAAAGCATATCCAATCAAGTCCACTATGTCTGCCATCGTTGACACCTTACCCTTATCATAGGCTCAAAAGAGATGTTTCTGTTGTTGGTCCCATTGGATCCTGCTGAGTTCTTTTCACCTGCACCATCAAAAGGTGACTAAGAGCCATGACCACTTGTAATGTCTACTATTCTTCAGCCATTGTTGCCTCTTTCTTACAAACTTGAGGTTCTTTCAGATGATTACCAAGTCAGCAGACTGACTAGAGTGCTTTCATTTCTTTGCTTTCACCACGCTAGTCACGTGAATAACTTTTTAAAATTTATTTTTATTTTTGCAGAGCTACAGATGGAACCGAAAGGCCTTCAGAGTGTGCTACCTCACCAGCCCAGGTTTTGATTTTTGATTTTCAGACAGTGTCTTGATGAGTTTCTAAGTTACCCAAGTTGGGCTCAAATTTGTGGTCTTCCAACCTTAGCCTCCCAGAGTACTAGAATTGCAGTACTGCTCCACTGGGTCCACATGGCTAAATTTTATTAGTAATAATTATGGAGAATAGGAAAGCCGTCATAATATGTGTATAAGAATTTACATCCTAGTGAAATATGAAGCTGAGATGTGGTTATAGAAACAAAAGTATTTCATTTTACTAAAGAATGAAGCCCAGAGTTTCAAGACTAATTAAAAAAACTTTTTTCCAATTTATTAATATTATCATAAAAATGTACTCAGTTAATGCAGATAAAGCCAATGTAGAGTGTTAACTCCTTCTTTGGCTATTTGCCAGCACAGCACTGGCCTTTGAAGGTCCTCTTACTTTTCCATTTTATCCTTGCATTCCTTTCATTGTTTTCTTTAGTCCCATACAGGCTGTGTCCTGTGAGCCTATGTTTGGGTTTATGTTTCGTTGCTTAATCCAAGGATTCATAAACCACGCCAAGGCCAGGCGTCTTTCCACTACCAAAATGGATTCTGAATCCTAATATAAAGATGACAGCTGGTGCGGTTGTACACATTTTGACTTGTTTGTCCGGAATTTCCATCTGGGTGCTGTTGTCTCCCCAGCGTGAAGGCCACTAATGATGACTATGCATTTGCTTCCTCGGACGTCAACTGGTCATGAACTGCTTGGCCCCCACAGATGCTGCGCTGCTCATGATGGTGGCTGACTTTCAGGCATCCAGGGAGGAAGAGTGGCAAAAGGAATTTTTAAGCACTAAGTATACATGTATTTTTAAACTATATATATTTAGTTAGGGCCTCAGTCTATATTCCAGGCTGGTTCTGAACTCACTATGGATCCCAGCTGGCCTAGAACTCATGGCAATCCTCTTGCCTCAGCCTCCTAAGTGCTGAGACTATAGGTGTGCACCACCACATGCTGCTTATGTAGTGTTGGGAAATTGAGCCTTGAGACTTGGGCTTGCTAGTCAGGTGCTTTAACTGCTAAGCTATTCCCCTAGTCCACATATTTATTTTCTGAAAAATAAAAGCAATTTGGAAACAGCTTTCATCTTCTAACATATTGTCTTAGTTACTTTTTCGTTGCTGTGACTGAATGCCCGACATCCACAAATTTAGAGGAGGAAAGGTTTATTTTAGCTCACAGTTTCAGAAGGTCATAGTCCATTCAGAGGCAGCTAGCAGCGATGGAAATACACGGCACAGGCAGAGGTGGAGGCACCTTCTCACGAAATCACAAGCAGGAAGCCAAGTCAAGGCAAGTTGAGTCTGGTCCTCCAAGGAAGGCAGGAAGCAGCTTATGTATCCTTTCAGGTCTCAGCCCAGTGATCAGCCCCTCCTGGATCCAGGTGTGGAAGGTGTGGTAAGCCTCCACTACATGTCTGTAATCCAATTTACATGCCTATAATCCACTCCTCCAGACTAGGCCCCAATCTTCCAACAGCACATGATTTTATAGACAATCGATAACATTCAAATACATGAGACTTTTGGGTGACATTCCAAAGCCAAACCACAGTATTCCACCTTGGCCCCCAAAAGACTTTGGTCCTTCTCCCCATGCAAAATGCAGTCAGCCCTTTTCCAAGAATTACCAAAGTGTTAACAGTTTCAACACCGTTAAACTCCAAGTCCACAGTCTTCTCTGAGATGTAAGACAAACTTGTAGCTGTGAGCTCCTATTAAAACCAAAGAGTTAAGCACTTCCAACATAAAATGATACAAGGTAAACATTTTCATTCCAAAAGGGAGGAATAAGGAGATAAAAGGCAATAGGACCAAATAATCCTTAAACCCAGCAGGGCAAGGGTTAAATCCCATAGCTCCGTGTCCAGCAACTGGGGTAAATTGTGGAGGGGCATGATCTCCAAAGCATCTGGTGGTCCCATCCCTGTAGAATTGCTGCTGGCTGCAACCTCTATCTTTTCTCCTTTCGGCTGGATCTACTAACGGCCTGCAGCTTTTCTCAGCTGACGATCCAAGCTGATGGCCTCTCCAAATTCTCCGGCTCTCCATTGCACCTTAGGCTTCTCCTTCACAACTTCACACACTGCCCTCCTAAGGGCACACTGCTTGGCCTCCAAGGCCTTTATCTGAAATCTGGATGGAAGCCTCCATGAACTCACAACTCTTGGGCTCTGCAGGCTTGTAAAGCTGGGACTGAGTGGACACATATTAACATATTAGGTAACATATCCCAGATCCAGAGCTAAATTTCTTTTCTCCACATTTAAAACCAAACATACTGCATCTCAGTCTTTAGTGACCAGCAATCACAGCAATGATTCTGCGCAAGCTTCTTGATGTCAGGGATCTGTCAGATATTAGGAACTGATCATTATTGGCTCTTATATCAGAAGCAGTATGGCCAACTGACGTCTGCACAGACTGCATTGAGTCACTCCCTCAAAACTGTTACTTATGTTAGAGTTGTCTTTTCTGAATCAAAAATAGTCTGGTATCAGCAATTTGTTTTGGTCCTGTACTGGTATGCTGATAGCAACATGGTACTTCATCTCAGAGGTTTCATGCTTCATTTATTTTTTTTCTCAATACCTTTATTGTACCAGAAACAAATACTGATGGCCATGCCTCATCTACAGATTTTTTTGAAGGACTTGCCTCCATTAATATATATGTATATCAATTTTATTACAGCAAGTAAATACCAATATTACTGCTATTATAAACCTCAAAGTTGCAAAGGTATAATTCTGTTTTCTTCATTCTGTGAGGCTATATAAAACATACTGTCAATATATCTAAAATATAAACCCATAGAATAAAAATCTCATTAGAAAAAGTAGATTGAGAAGGAGCCAGCCAGGAAGTTCATCGATGTGGAAGATTTATAGACTGAAATGTCACTGGGTAAAGATAGCTGCTTCCCGCTCTCTCCAATCGTCTGCAGAAGGGCAACTTCTGTGTTTCTTTTCATTTTCCCATATGCATCCTTTTTCTTAAACAATCACTACCTTAAAGGTAACCTCAATTATTTATTCTTAAGCATCTGAAGTATGCAAGTGATACAGAGCATCAACGGTTTATAGTTGGAATTCAAATATTAAATCTTCCAGCCTCTGTATATGATTGGAAATAAAAAAAGAGAATATTGAATTTTAGGTTTGATGATTAATACAGTAAAAAGAAAAATGGATCAGAAAATCGAAAGTATGTGTCTGTATCCTCTTTTTAAATGCAATTCCCCTAAGAAGCAGAGCCCGAGGTAAATCTTTTATGTGCGACATTCTTTTGTGAAATGAACCCAGGCAAGGACAGGGGAGGCCCTGAGACTAGTGAGACAGGAAGGAGAGCAAGCTAGGCAGAGGCTGCACTGGCGAGCTGCCTGTTCCCAGGGATAACAGGGCCTAATTCTGAGGCTGTAAGGAACCACACAGAGTGTCTCCAGGATTGCTGATCAGAGACACAGAGCAGGGAAGCAACCTGAGCCCCTCAGACTACCGTTAATACTGGAGATACTAATTTTATCTTTTTCATGATCTGGCTAGGAAGCAGTGAATCCCTGGGACAAGACAGTTGAGATGAATCACTACCATGAGCACCTCTGTCCAGCCAACCGCTTCAGATGTGTTCAGGGTAAAAAGGCCATATGGGAGGAGCATGAAATGTCTACGAAATGTCCAATTTTGATTGTTATTCATTATTGCAACCTTGTCCACTCGGCCTTGCTTCCTTACCCAAACAGAGGCAGGGTGATCATGTAGTCTGCCTTTTCTCCAGAGTGACCATTAGGAGAACACGTGGAAACAATTTGAAGGATAGCCCACCCCAAAATGGAGAGCTCTTAAGTTTACTGTACAGTTGAAACATGCATAAATATCAGAAAACATAGAACTAAGAGGCGGTCACAAGAACCATCCAGATGGCCAGAAGGCCATGGGACCACTCTACATGGATGTGGCATTTCTGTCACAACAGTGAGCAAGAAAAGAAGACATATATAAACAGCAACAGATATTACACTTAGCATCACCTTGGAAAATAAATGTGTGAATCCAACACACTGATTTTTTTTTTTTTACTGGGTGGAACATTGAGATATTGTTTCTTGCCATAAATAAATACTGATTGATCTGATTTATCAAATATCTAGTACACAAAGACTAGGTTCTGCAGTCTGCCTAAGTCCAATTTAAAATCTACATTTTAGTCATGTCTGCCTACTTCTCAGCTTCAGAGTTCAAATTCACTTTCTTCTGCAGTGTTTTGACAATTGAAATACACCACTTGCATTATTAATTTCAGCCCTATTTGATCTCTGAAGTATTCAGCCAGTAGCTACTCTCCCATCTCCAAGTTACATGTCAGTTATGTTTTTCTTTCTTCAGAACTTTTGCAAATTTAATAAGTGTTAAATGTCAGTGTTACTCTGAATTCTCCTCTGAGCCTCGGTGTAGGTGCATATGCACGATGGATGTAATCAGGATTCACAATGTTCCATATGGCACCTCTCCTCGAGCAACTTGAAGATGCTATGGAAAAACTCTGCAGAGGAGAGCCCAAACTGATATTTGAAGTGGTAACAGAACTTAGAGCCTAACAATTGAGCTCCCATCAGCTGTGGTCCTACAGACTTTCTTCATGTATTGTCTTAATGGTCCATCTGGCATCCTGTTAGGCATCCCTCCTTGGAATAGTTGTGACAAATGCACTGTAAGGAAAGGAGACATAATCTGCAACTCTTGATCTAATCTTCAAAATTGGCATAAATTTTATATTAACTCTCTAAGTAACAAAAACTTTGGAGAAGACTTTATCTCTCAACCACTGATATTTTAAAAAATCTTAATTCAATTTTTTCCTTCCACTTGAACAATCACTGCATAACAAGTATGTCTGTATGACTATGTTATTTCATCTTAAGACTTCAAAAATCTTCAAAGAATATCTAGTTCTTCTCTTTTGAGATTCTGTGAAAGTCTGTTCCCCTCACGTGTGTGCTTTAATACTTTAGGATCTTAGCTATTTCTGTGAACTAATATCACAGTGACTGTGATGTACCAGAAGTTACATGGCCCCTGGGATTCAGAGGTGAGAGCTGGGATTTCCTGCATCTTTTAAGGAAGTCTCAGTTTAATCTTATTTTATAATAGATCTTAGTATTAAAGAATGATAAAAGTTGTCATGGGTGGCTTCAAGGATCCAGGAGCCTCCCTGGAGCTTCTAACCCAGTTTCTAGCGGTAGCAGAAGAAGAAGGCTCACTGTGGATGGCTGTAGAGTAGAAGAAGGTGAAATCTGTGCTTGGCGACACAGGCCTATGACACCAGCACGACAAGAAGCTGAAATAGAAGGAGGATTACAAGTGAGAACCTGGTCTGGGCAATGTCATAGATCAGTGAGACCCTGTCTCAAAATAAAAATTAAAAAGTCATCTGATAACATAGGTCTCTGCAAAGGCCTTGGGTTCAATCTCAATCTCAAACGTAAAAGGGGGTGGGGGGGTGAAGGAGAAGAAGAAGAAGAGAAAGAAAAGAAGAGGAAGAAGGGGAAGAGGAGAGTATTTCCTTAAATTCACCTGTTCTCTCCTTTGTTATCTCTGTAGCAGGAGGATGAAGAGAATATGGTGAGTTGTGAACAAAAGCAGGGCCGTATGCTTGTGGGATGCGTGTACTAAGACTTGATCGGCATCTTGATCCAAATGGGAGAGTCCTTTTTATTTTTTTGTCCTCATAATGTGTTTTTTAAAACTTTACTTCATAACTTTTGTTACTATGTATTCAACTAGCAACTATTACCTCTACTCTGTGTTAGTACGTGGTGGGCAACATGCATGAGTCATGCCAGGATCCTAGCATCTGCTGTATGAAGGTGCATACATATGTAACATGGGTGGGACAGTGAGGGGACAGACAATAATTATAATAATTCATCTGCTAGCTAAAGTAAAGTAAGGGCACTACCAACCCTCCTTGTAGAGGGTAGAGAAGTGTTTACAAAGAAAGCTTTTCTCTGAAGCGGAGTTTGTTAAGCTTGGGTGTTCTAGCAACCAGAACTGAAATGAGAAACAGGAGTGTAGATGAACTGCGGCTTTTGTAGAACATGGCACTTTCGTATGGAACTGTCAGTCCTCATTGCGAAGAGCTGCACAATTTCCGGGCCACTCCGCAGCGAGCTGGAGGGGTTTATTGTGGACACATATGCTATAGGACAGGATCTTAGCCAGGAAATTGCCGGATTTGTTGGGGGATGGTGAAGCCTGCACACGCAGCATGGAAAGCACAGTGCAATACTCCACAGGTCAGCTGCTCCCTTACAGTATCAGTGACTCGTCTTTGATTTTTGAACTCTCAGATCTGTGCTGACTCAAATCGGGGTGGGGCTCAGTGTGAAGGAAGGAATCTTAGGTATAACTCTGCCTATTCGGTCTGGTAGAGACAAGGAATTAGACATCAGACGTCTGTTTCAGAGGGACTCGTTCTACTTTCTCCATCTCTCCTTGTCACACTTGAATTCAATTTACCTTATTGACTCCCTAGCATTTGACTAAAAGGTAAGGATTTCTTTTAAAATTTATACATGGAACTTAAATTTGGGTATGATTCAACAAAAATATATGGGCTTTATTTGACAAATTTTTTAATTAAAGAAGTTGTAAGTAGTTGAAAAAGTTGATGTAGTACAAATATGTATAGTGTACACATACAAAGCAAATACTTAAAGGATTCTGCAGATACATTTCAAATAAAAGAACCTTGTAAAAACTAGGAAGAGTCCTCATGTTCTTATAGTGAAGGAGGAATGAGGAGTGTTTGTTCTGGAAAGTGTTTTGAGAGTTTCTTTGAGGATATATTTTTTGCTTTTTATTGTTCATGTAGTTCTACTATAGGGGCTTACTAGCTGTACTAATGAGACTATTTTTTTCTGTCTCTGTAAGCAGGGGAAGGACCTGTAATAGTGATTTTCTAACAAAATCAAGTGATCTTTGAATGCTAAAAAACAAAATACAAAGGCTCATTAGTATTTCCATGGTCTCAAAGGACAGTCAATGACTATCTCGCTTTTACTGCCTGAAAATGGGTTAAATAAAGTCAAAAGCAAATTATTGTGAGGTTTCTATTGTTTGAGACTTTGGCTAATTGAAAACTACTACAGTATGATATATAATGTGTGTATGAATGTGTGAGTGTGCTGGGTATGACATGTGTGTGTTACTGGTATCTGACAAAGTAAACTTGAGTTTTCCCATCTCTTAAAATTTTGAAAGAGATCATTTTTGTCCAGAGCAAGCAATAAATTGGCATTGTGTACCACATTTAAATACTAATTTATTTAAAGATAATGTTAAGGAACAATGGTCAAGATCATAATCTCCAGAGTCTAATACTTGGTATGAATATTTGCTCCATCAGGAACGATCCAGTTGTATTTTTTCCTGAAATATAGCTGCCTAATCTGTGGAATGGAGAGGTTGAAGCTCCAAAGTTTATTCTGTAGAGTAAATTATATCATTAAAGTGCTTAGTCAGATGCCTGGTATATACAAGGTGTTCAGTAAATATTATCATTATTTTAGAATATAGATTTAAAACACAGACAAATAATTTCCTTTAACATAATACTGAATTATTGAATGTTGAATTATTAATGTTTGGTAACTTCCTAAAGTTTATGATTAAGGCCTTTGCCTGCTCTCAGTGTGTGGCCACCAGTGTGTTCTTTCTTTGAGAACATCAGTTGCCCTGAACTGGAGAAGGAGTCAATTTCTGGATTTAATTTTCCCCCTAGTGCTTAGAAGAGATCTCAGCTATCTGAATATTCTGGCTATTAACCAGGTCTCCTAGGTGGTTCCTTCTTGTTCTGCCTAGTTTATGTCATAAAGAAAGACATTAAAGATGGCATTTTGTCTTTCTAAGGCTCTCATATCAATGCAAAATTCCCAGAGACTTGCATAAGAGTAAAGATTTTATTCTAGCCTATTACATAACAGCCCCCTCTTTGAGATTTTAAATGAATTCATGTAACTGATATCCTTACCCAGATATGAATGTCCTGTCTCTAGCACACTGTACCCTAGCTGCGTAGGGACTACCCAACAGTCCAACTGTTTCTTGAATTACTTTCATTCCTGGGAAAACCAAATTGTGTGCTCAGGAAAAACTCAATTCTTCTTATTGTTCTTAGTCAGGTTACCGTCTCAAGGGCTGTAGGCTGACTTTTGTAAACAGCAACTACCAGGGCCAAAGTTCACTCCACTTCATTGAAATATATGTTCTAAAAGTCCAGCTGTTCCACGTCTTGAACTCTGACCTATGCCTTTCTAACACACACATTTTGTTGGAATTCAGCTGTGGTATTCATGGGCTTAAGATCCCCATTTTATCCCACTGTTCCAGTGTATAATTCAGAGCATCTTTTTCACCACCTTTAACAGCCCGATTCTGTATCTCTTTAGCCTGGTCTTTCCCTCTGGAGGTGTTCCTTTCTCTGGGTGCTCATTTCCAGGGAGTCTTCTCTTCAGTGCACCGCGCTGTTGTATCTCTTTCTATTGGAGACTGGAATGTGACGAAGCAGGCACCTCTTCCTATAACATCTTAGCTTCACAATTGTTGTGTTTTAAGTTCTCAGGGATTAGATATCTTCCTTGGCCCTTGACCTTGCAATCTTATGTTCTATAATTGTACATCATTCTTGATCAGCCATTTGGAGTTCAAAAATTACCTCCAAATGATAAGATATTAAGAAACAAAGTGGAAACAAGCAAGTGTGTGCTTAGAGCTTCCTAATTCTAAAGCTTTCTGTTTTAAGTGAATGTCTTCATTATGGTTACCCAGGGTCAGTTTGCCTTACAGTCCATCTTTGTTAAGCAGAAAAGTCATTCCTGTTAATGTAGATTAAAGGCATCACATATAACATCTTCAAAAGAAGAAACATCTCTTCTCTTTTCTTTGTGTCCCATCCTCTGTTCACCATAACTGTAAATAGTAGAATTTGCCAACAGCTATAATAAGTCAGTGTTACTAAGAATGGCTTTGATAATGCTTCTATATATAGTTCAGTAGGCCTAACCATCAATTCTCCTAAAATAATCACATTTGACTGCTAAATAATACTTTTAGGGATTTAGAAATTAAATGATTATATTACTAATCTGATGACAAATACACTCAGCCAGCAGGTTTGTAGTTATCAAGATCAACCTGACAACAGAGCAAGACATTAGTGTTGTTTTTAAAAATGCATTCAAATAGTTAAATCATTTTTTCTTATAAAAAAACCCAAGAACGTAACAGCTTACGTGAAAACGAGGACAAGTGATGGAGGCTGAGCTTAGAAATCTTAAGATCAGTAGTGTGGTGGGTAGGGAGAAAGGAGAGTATTAGAATGATAAAGGATTCTGTCAAAGTTAAGATGTTCTGAGTTGAGATTACAGGGCTGCAACAGAAATTTCTGGATGATAAGGGCAGGGATTCATCTCCAAAATGCGAGGCTGAGGGGGGGAGAAGGGACTAGTTTTGGAATTTTTCACTTTTTGTTCAAAGAGTTTTAGATTGTTAATTAGGATTGAAAAGGTGACAGAAACTGGCTCGAGGAACATCCGAAAGTCAAGGCAGGTAACAGTAGACACAGCCCTTCTACCCTTAACACAAGTGCTGGGCAGGAGCAAGGGTCACTTCAGAAGAAACTTAGTTCCTCCCAACAAGTGAGCTGTGGAAGCTGTGCACACAGAGTAAAGGCTTGGAAGAGCGCTGTTAGAGAAGGGACTGCTGCTGACAGCTTTGTTCCCGCAGGTCACATTCCAGTGTGGGAGGGAGATGAAATAAGCCGCTGTTTTTAAGGAAAAAGGAAAACGATGCTTTGGGGGAAAGAGTCAGGTTTCAGTTGAGTCAGGAAGGCAGAAGCAATCAAGTAGGCTCTTGGTCAGAGCCTTTCCAGGGGACACATTGCAGGCAGGGGTCTGAGAGGAGCAGGGGAACTTAGACGTTTGTGTAGGTCATGGGAGAAGCAGCAGCGAGGGGAATCTGGAGAAGAATGGGAGAAAACGTGAAGCAAGTGTCTCCTTTGTAGTGGCAAGAGCTGGTCCTTACAGAGACAGGAGGCAGGGCCATTCTTTTGGATCACAGGGAGGTTTCCATCTCAAACAGCAGAAGAGTTAAAGATACAGGCCTAGTGACCTATTAAAATAGTCCTCTCAGAGGAACCAGTGAGGGAGTGGGGGAAACCAGAGGGATGAGCGGAATGAGAGCTTAACCCAGGTCGACTCCCTGGCGTGCAAGAAGTGTTTTAGCTGTAGGGTCTGGGAAGCAAGTTTTTCTTCTTAGCAAGAGGTGCTGCTGAAGCTCCTGTTTCATCTGGATTGGGTGGTGTGTGGGTATCAGACTTACAATGTCCACATCTGTTTTATCCTGAGAGGCAGACCATCGACAAGGAACCAGTTCAAGCACCAATTCTGCATTAAGCTGCTCCAAGGGTACCCAGAATCCATTCTGTTTCCCAGGAAATTCCTTTGTGGTCCAGGCCAGTTCCAGGATTTTTGTTGTTGTAGTTATTGTTGTATCACATACAACAGAAATCTACATTATTGAAAATTTTATTTTAATAGTGTCATCATATTTATCTTAATGTACTTTAATTGTGAGTAACCAAAAATCACTAATAAGATAAAATATTTAGGATTAGCTTCAAATGCACCTGAAACATTTCATGGTATTACAGTGAAAGGGGAGAATTTCCTTCGGAACTAACGGGAAGGACAGATTAGACATTCACAAATATGTCTTCTCATTTATGTATTCTGATTTTGGGGTTAGTCCTTTTTCTCAATGTGGAGATCTAGGCTCTCCAAACGAACTTTCTCGCATTGAACTTAGCTTTTCATTTTATATGCAAGACTAGGTAGGCATTGTAGAATATATCTCTAATTCTTGAGCACTCCTGTGCTTCCTGTGTTAACTGTTGCGATAGAATTATAAACTGTCATAGAAGAGCTTTTTTTGTGACACTCTTGCCTCACTCTTTAGTCCAGACTGGTCCTGATCTGACTTCTATAGCCCAGGTTGGCTTGGAACTCATAAACTTACAGCATTCTCCTGTCTCAGTCTCCTGAGTGCTGAGATTACAGGTGTGCGTCATCTCGCCTAGTTTATGAGAGGCTGGGGAATTGAACCTAGGGCCTTGTACTTGCTAGACAAATGCTTTACCACTGAGCTACGCCTCCAGCCCCTTTACATTTTCTTTTACCACCCCTTCTTTTTGCCTGTGAGTTTCAGAGATAGTTTAGCAGAAATAGATCATTGAATACCAAGTGTACGCCACCAAGTATTTCCCCACTTTTGTTCATTTCCCTTCTGAGAATTTTAAGCACACTTGTTATTTTACAGGCACTTGCTTTCTTACAGAGTTGTATTTTTGCAATCTTTTTTTCTATTTTCCTATTGCAAACCAAAATTCTTTCCCCATGTTTTCCTCTCACACAACCTAAACTGTGCTGAATGTCCCCTCCCCTGCTCCTTGTTTCTGATACCCTGGTTTTCCTCCTTAGGCTAAAATCTGGAACCATATATTATGTCTCGCTAATTTTGAGGGCGGGCCACAGCAGTTTGACTCCAACCATTCTTCTCTTAAAAGGGCACCCAGGCTAAGGGCTGTGTCACATAGGCTCCTCTGTTTGGGGTCCCCAGCAGCATCTTTGTCACCTTCTCTTGGCTCTCTACCTTAGCCCTTCCTTCCACCACCTTCTCTCCTGAATTAATCTGAGTGACTCTTTTCTCATGTCTTTAGAACTACGTGACGTGTGAGTGTTGCTTCTATGTTACAAAAAGTAAAATTAGTTGATTGCACAAACTGAGGTTAGATAATGGTTTTGCACTCTCATTTTAGAAGAAAAGTTGTGATGTGTTACAGACTTAGGAAATAAAACGAACAAGAAGCCAAGATGTAATAATGTATGTGTTGCTATTTATAGGCACCATCTAATTTATTCAAGCATATACACTTCCTAGTTATATTGGAAAATAAATATTAATAAGATTTAACAGTCTGACCTTTTATTGTATTTATTTTATTGTATATAGATGAGGTTGGAAGGCAGAATATTTTATGTTGAGTTTTGCCACATGAGGATGGTATTTACTTTATAACATGCCTGAAACAAGTACTAGAACAACTAGAAACTGTAAACATTTTATTATACTGTCCAAGGGTCAACCTGTTTTTCCCTTAGCCTAACAACAATATGTATCTATGCTTTATTAATTATTTGATACCTCTCTCAACTTTTTTTCTGTAACAACCATACTTTTATTTGTTCACACTACAAGTGAGAATTCCTTAATTCTGACAAGCTAGGAATTCTATCCTATTGAAGGCACATAAGCAGAATTTTAAATTAGTTTTTCATTTTTCCTCATTTTCTATTGGTGATGGTGATGTAGTCATTTCCTTAGTATTGCTTAATCACAAGGAATTTCTAAGGACACAAATGGTTCTACTTTAGGTAGTGCTGTTACCTAGTTTTACTTTTGAAAGTCTACCTCACAGAAGAGATTACGCAACAGGAAGCCAAAGGAGAAGGAGGAAAGGGATTCACATAGCAGAAACGTAGTCGGCATTCCCTGCTGGGCTGCTTTCTCCGTTCTAGGCTGGTTCCATGAGAACAGCAGAGGCCGACAGGAAGAACAGCAGGCATGCAACCAGCAACCGCACTTGTCTTCTGTAGAGAAAGTATTTTCTCCATCCCAACTCCATATCTTTGTGGGGTTTTTAAATAATCTTCTTTCCTTTTATTTGAAATTTTTAATTGCTTAATTAGAATATGTGCTCATCCTGAGTTCTCCATATTAACTTATCCTGGGATGTAGACTTTGTTTAAAGAATGAATTTTGTTTTCACGTCAGATAATTTTTCTATTTTTAATTTTGAATCAGTTGCTCATTTGGGTGTGTTATTGACTTCTGAAACTTAACTTCACCTGATTATATTCATCACTTTCATCTGGATTTATCAGAACATCTCAAATCTTCCTTTATTGTGGTAACCGGCTTTCAGTGCAATCTTTTTTTTTTTTTGTATTTTGCTAGTTCCATATGGCTTTTAGTTCTCTTTAATTATTTTAATGTCTATTGAGTTTCCTTGGATCTGCAATCTTCTTTCATCTTATTCTTTTGTTTGGCTTGTTTTTAAGTATTTGTATGGAAGATTTCATTTGGTAACAAGGACTTCATTTGCAAGTGGACCAGAGGTTTTGTGTTTTATGCTCTGAAAGAAAATTTTGCTGAGTTTTCTCATGTTGTGAGGCTTCTCAGTAGATTAAGATTAAGGGAAGTAGACTAAATAATTTGGCAGAGGAAATTTCAAAGCAACCAAACATTCAGGTCTGGATATAGCTGGCTGCTTCAGCCAGATCTACGTGAAGATCAAGAGAAAATGATAGTAGCTAAATAATTTTAAAAGCTTGCAATCTGGTTATAAAGACAGCACCCCAAAGTTGGAGGAAAGGAAAGAATAATTCTGAAAATATTAGCTGAAAAAAAATAACACAAAACAAATATAAGATGGAAGATGCTTGAGGGTATCTCAGAAATCAGGAAAATCTCACCATCACAAGCTCCAAGGTGCCGATAAAATTTTGCTTTGAGAATAATGCCCCAGGGTATTCAGTTTATTCTGGCCTGCCCAGGAAAGTGAATCCCCACAAGCAACCATCCAAGAAACATTTGTAGCCATGGTTTATGCAGGCCCAGCTACAGGCCAAGCTGAGAGCACAACTTGGTGCAGGTTTTATAAACATGCAGAATGCAAGACTAATGGAGTCTTAGAGGCTTCCGGCTATATTTCAGAAGAAGGCCCAAGATCTAGGCAGTGTGAGTCTGAGAAGACAGTGCAAGAAGCTATGAGAGAGATTTTAAGATGTGCGATTGAGTCTCCATGAAGTTGACATACAAAGACCATAGAAAGTTTGCTTAGAAAAGCCACAGGCAGTGAGCAGGGCCACCCAGAGAGAGAGAGAGAGAGGCCACGAGGGCTGCAACTAGCAATGCCGCGGGAGAGGCTACCCAAATCTTTTAGAGCTCATGTCTCGTCACAATCTGTCTTAGGTGTTGGACAGGAGGTCAATTTCCCTACTGGGTTTTGATTTACTTTTGTCCATTTCCTTTCTATCTCTCTGCTTCTCCCCTTTAGAAGTGTAATGCTAAGTCTTAGGGTTTTGTATGTTGGAAGTACTTAGCTTTCTTCTTAATTTTCGCAGGGTTTCACAGCTCACAGCTAAGAGTGTGCCTTTAAGTCTCAAAAGAGATTTTGGACTTGAGCTTTTCAAAAAAGCTAGCACTGTTAAGACTGGAAAATCTTAGAGATAGACTAAATACATCTGCACAGCAAGATAGACATAAGCATTTTGTGGGCCAGGTCCACAAAATTCCCCCATTTTATTGACACACACACACACACACACACACACACACACACACACACACGTATTATATATGTGCATATATGTATGTAATATATAATGTTGACATTGAACTTGAGTATTTTATGTACATACATATTGTGTCAAAATTACATATCCTCCCCTCTCCTTTTTTGACCCTCCCACACTCTCCTGCTGTTATTCACTAGTTCCCTTTATCCCCCCATTTAGTTCTATGAGATGACTGTAAAAGGGGTTTCTCATAGCACAGAAACCACTCAATATTTAACCTTCTGCAAATGACTCACTTCACTGAGCATGATGCTTTCAAGTTGCATCCATTCACCTGCAAAAGCCTCAAACCTATCTGTCTCTATAGATAAGTAGTATTCCATTAGGTATATATACCACAGTTTATTTATCCATTGGTCTGTTGATGGGTATTTTGGTGTCGTTTACATTTTAGCTATTGTTAGTTGTGCTGCTGTGAACATGGGTGTCATGTTAAGAAAGCCTGTTAGATTTTTGCCTAATTTGTCTTCTAGAAGGTTCAGTGTTTTAGTTTTAATATCTAGGGCTCTGATCCATTTTGATTTGATTTTGGTGCACGGGGACAGCTATATGTCTAGATTCATTCTTCTGCATGTAAATATCCAATTTTCCCAACACCATTTGTTGGAGAGGCTTTCTTTTTTCCCATTGTATGCTTTTGGCTACTTTATCAAAGATCAGGTAGCTGAGTGTACTTGAGTTTGTCTTTGCGTCTTCAGTTCTGTTCCAATGATTGACCCGTCTGTTTTTGTGCCAGTACCAAATAGTTTTTGTAACTGTTGCTTTATAGTATGACTTATTGTTTGGGATCTTAATGCCTCCTGCCTTTGTCTTGTTACTCATGATTATTTTGGCTATTTCCATTTGGTTGCATATGAATTTAAGCATTCATTTTTCAAGTTCTGTGAAAAAAAGTTAGTGAAATTTTGATAGAAATTGCATTGAATCTGTGTATCAGTTTGGGCAGAATAGTCATTTTGACTACATTAATTTTGCATATCCAAGAACAGGGAATATCTTTCCATTTTCTGATATCTTCTTCAATTTCTTTCTTCAGTGTGATCTAGTTTTCTTTGTAGAGGTCCTTCACTTCCAAGGTTTGCTCCTATGTATTTAATTTATTAATGGGCTATTGAGAATGGAATTATTCTTCTGAGCTTTTTTTTGAGTAAATTCTTTGTTAGTGTAGAGGAATGCTATTACTTTTTTAGGATTGATGTTGTAGCCTGTAACTTGGCTGAATTTGTTTATTATTTCTAAGAGTATCATGGTGGAGTTTTTGGGGTCTTCTATATAAATAACCATATCACCTACAGATAAGAATAGTTTGACTTCTTCCTTTCGGTGCATATATTACTCTTTATTTCACTCTCTTTCTTGACTGCTCTGGCAAGGGTTTTGAAGACTATGTTGAATAGGGGAAATTCTTTCAATTTCTCCCCATTTACTATTGTATTTGCAGTAGATTTGGCATATATGGCTTCTCTTAGCTTGAGGTAAGGAAGGCCCTTCTATAACTGTTTTTCTCAGGGCTTTTATAATGAATGGATGTTGGATTTTGTCAAGGGCCTTTTCTGCATCAATTGAGATGATCACGTGATTTTTTGTTCTTACTTTTGTTAACATGCTGTATTATATTGATTGATTTGCTAATGTTGAATCAGCCTTGCATTCTAGGAATGAAGCCCACTTGATCATGGTATATGATCTATCTAATTACTTGTTGGATTCTATTGGCCAGAATCTTTTGAGAACTTTTGCAGATATTTTCATTGAGGAGATTGATCTATAATTTTTATTTTCTGGTTAAGTGTTTGGTCCTGGAATTTTCTTTATGGGTAGAGACTTTATTACAACCTCAATTTCCATGTGTGTTATGGGCTATTTAAGGTTCTTATGTCTTCTTGGTTCAATTTTGGTATTTTATTAGTGTTTAGGAAGTCATCTATTTCTTCCAAGTTTTGCAATTTGTTGGTGTATAAGTGTTGGAAATAGTTTCTTATAATTTTCTGAATTTCTGCAGTCTCTGTTGTAATTTCAATCTTCGTTTCTAATTGCATCAATGTGTGTTTTTTCTTTCCTTTCTTTACTTAATTTAAGTAGAGGTTTATCAATCTTATTTATGCTTTCAAGGAATCAGCTCTTTTTTTGAGACAGGCTTTTGCTTTGTAGCCCAGGCTGGTCCTGACCTTACTATGGAGCCCAGGATGTCCTTGAACTCATGACAGTCCTTCTGCATCAGCCTCCTATGTGTTAGGATTACAGGCATGTGCCAACATGCCCAGTTTATGTGGTTCTGGGGAATTGAACTCAGGTACTTAGCACCTGACTCAGTGCTTGCTAGGCAAGCACTATAGCCATAGAACCATTCCCCCAGCCCAAGAACTAACTCTTTGATTCATTGATTTTCTTTTTTTTTTAGTTTCAGTTCCATTGATTTATGCTCTGATCATTATAATTTCTTTTCTTCTACTACTTTTTGATTTAGATTGTTCTTATTTCTCTCAAAATTGAAGTGCATCATTAGATTTGTTTATTTGAGATTGCTTTGTTCTTTTGACGTATGAATTTATGACTATGGATTTCCCTCTTAGCGTTGCTTTTATTGTGTCCCATAAGTGCTGGTATGATGTGCTCCTTTCATCATTCAACTCTAGGAAGTTTTTGATTTCTTCTCTGGTGTCTTCTGTGACTCATTGTTTGTTCACTAGTAAGTTATTTAGTTTTCATGCATTTATATCTTTTCTTCTGTTTTCTTTGCTATTGATTTTCAGTTTTATTCCACTATGAACTGAGAGTAAACAAGAAATTATTTTGATTCTTTTGTACTTATTTAGGCCTATATTATGGTCTATTTTAGAAAACGTTCCCTGTGTTGCAGAGAAGAAAGTGTATTCTGCTGATGTTGGATGGAACACTATGTAGACATCTTTTAAGTCCAAGTTTTCCATAGTGTCAATTAACTGTAGTATTTCCTTGTGGATTTTCTGTCTAGATGACCTGTCCCTCTGCAATAGTGGAGCATTAAAGTTCCCTACTAGAATTCTATCAGACCTATATGGCCTTTCAGGTTTGATAAATTTTATTTTACATATTTGGGTGCTCCTGAGTTGGGAGCTCATATGTTGATGATTGTGAGTTCTTCCTATTGCATTGTTCCCTTAACCAGTATATAGTGTTCACCTTTGTCTCTCCTGATCTGTTTTGAAGTCTGATATGTCTGAGGAATGTATAGCTACCCCTGCTTATTTTCTCGGTCCTCTTGCACGATATATTGAATTCTATCCCTTTCTTTTCAGTCTATATGTAAAGTATGTCTCTTGCAAGCAATAAATTGTGGGGTTTCATATTTAGATCCAGTCAGCTCCTCTTTGCCTTTTGATAGGCGAATTGAGACCATCAACATTCATGGTTATTATCAAGGTATGTTTGCTATGTCCTGCCATTGTTAGGATTCTTAAGTGTTATTTGCCTGACCTACCTACTCTCTTGTCTGCATTCTTTTCTATCTGTTGTTTCCTTTTCTCTGGAGTCTTTGGTGCCACTGGTCTTCCTGTCTCTGTCTAAGGTTCCTTTAAGTATTTTCTGCAATGCTGGTCTAGTGTCTGTGAATTTCTTTAGGTTTTCTTTATCAAGGAAAATTCTAGCTGTATTTTGAGAGACAATCTTTTACATATACCAGTCTGGGTTGGGATTAATGCTCTTTTAGCACTTGGATTATATTAACTGATGATCTTCTGGATTTTAAAGTTTGTGGTGAGAAATCTGCAGATATCCTGATGGGCTTATCTTTGTAAGACACCTTCTGTTTTTCTCTTATAGCTTTTAATATTCGCTCTTTATGTTGAGTATAGAATTTTAATTATGATATATCATGGGAAGGTTCTCTACTGGTCAGAGTAGTTGTTTGGAGTTCTACATGCCTGCTGACTTTGTTTTTGTCACATAGTGGTTCAATGTTCATTTCTCTCCTTAGATTTGGAAAATTTTCTTCCATAATTTTATTGAACATGTCCTCTAAACATTTTGTCCTTGGTTTTCTCTTGTACTCCCATAACTCTGAGGTTGTCTTTGAGTTATCCATCATCTCTTTCTTATTTTTTATTTATTTGTTTTGTTTTGCAGTCTTCATTGACCATGTGTTCCAAATTATCCACTTTATCTTCCAGGCCTGATAACCTATTCTAAAAACATTCAAGCTGATTCTTTTTCTTTTTTCTTTCTGTGTGCTTTTCATATCTTGGAGTTTATCTTTCATTGTTTCTGTATCTCTGCCAAACTGTTCCCTAATTTCTTGAATTGTCTTCATTATCTATTTATTTCTTCCTTGTGTTTCTCTAACTTCTTATTAATGGCTGTCATTACTCCAAGTATGTCTGCTTTGAGCTCCCTGTGCATCTCTTTTATGTCACGTGTGAATTTCTGTCATGAGTAGAAGAGTCATAATGTTAAATTAGCTACTAGGCTCTGCTAAATGAGTTGTTAATATTAGATAGTATTGTAAAGGTAAGCCTTTATTCAAAGTATAGATACTGACATTGATAATGATCTTCATACACAAGTTACGTTAACAAATACCCTGTCTTTGGACCTTATCTAGTTCTGTATTCTCTTTAGCTCTCCACATCTTCCTTCTTCCACAAGCTGTCCCATGGAGAGTGCCTTGGGCAAGCCAACTCCTCTGGTGGGTTTTGCTGGGCAGAAAACTCAGTTTCCTACTTGTTTTTCAAAACTCACAGTGCTTGGTATCTTGGTCCATTCTGTGTTTACAGTGCCATTTGCCTCCTGCCATTTTCAGGTGCATGCGTGGTGCTAATAAGATGAAGGGCTCACCCTCCCTTACACCTGGTTTCAGTCACTGCTCCTGGTTTAACCACCGCACAGCGTTGATTCTTGCTCCAGGGCACAATTGGAAGCACACTAACATGCCTGTGTCTCCATCCCTTCCGCTGCCACCCACTTGGCTCTGTGTAGTCCTCCAAATGCTCAGTGCCATCCACTCTGGCTACAGCCACGTGCCATGCAACTTTGCCTTCATGAGCTCACGCTGCTGTGTGGGTGGGAGAGACTCACAAGGGGCTTCTCCAGCCTGTGAGCACCTGGATTTATATTTACCTCTACTCCTTGGATTATGTTACAGTCTGGAGATGTACTTGCTAATTTCTTTAGGAGTAGGTTTTCTAGGGCTCCTATTCTGCTGCCATCTTGACCAGAAGTCCCCAGAATGTTTTTGTTTATATCTGAAATATTCTCCTCATATTGCCTGTGTTTTGAAGATAGTGGATCACATGGGCACCATGTGCCTCAGCTAACTCATCTATTAATGAGATTAGTAGCTAAAATGTTGCCTAGGAAATGGGGCCTGGTTGAAGATGGGTCACTGGATGCACACCTGGAAATGCTGTATTTTTGTTCCCAGCTCCTGTCTTCACTCTCTGCTTCTTGGCCATTGAGGAGGGGACGGCATTTCTCTACTTTATTTTTCTGGAATGGGATTTCTGCATTGCCACCAGCTGAACTAACCCTACTGAAAATGTGATTCAAACTAAACCTCACCTCTTTTAAGTTGCCATTGTTGGGTATTTTGTCCTAGAAAAAGGAAAGTGACAGAGGTGGATATTTCTCAGTTCTTAGCTTCATTACATCTACAATATGTCTACTTTCAAATAAGGTCACATTCTGAAATTCTAGAAGGATGTCAATTATTTCAAAATATTAGTTGCCTCAATACATATACATTGCAAAGAGATTTTAAAACTTTATTTTTTAAAAGGCCATAAATCTAGTGGGTTTGAAAGTTAGCTTTGGTCTTTTGCTGAAGACCTGTCCTGCTGTGTTCTGTTCTCTGTAGGTCTGGCAAAGTGCTCTATCAGGCTAGGGGGATAGAGTACTAGCCCTCTCTGTTGCTAGTCTAGAAGTACAGCATCATCCTTGGTGGTTTCTCTTAGCCCTGTCAATAGACTCATAAATAATTACGTCAGACAAAATTTTTTTTCTATGCTGGAAGTTGCACCCAGGGTTTCACACACGCCAGACAAGGTACAATGAACTATATTCTTAGCCCTAATCAATTATTCTTGATTACCCAAATATGTTTTTATATTTTCTTGGCACAGGGACTCATGGCTGATTCTTCATTATTGTCTTACAATTTATTTTAGTTTTTTCAGATATATTCCTTATCATGTTTAAGTCTTTTACACACTTACATTTTTAAAAAACTTATTTGATGTAATGTGTGTTCTTTTGCAAATTGAACATGAAGCAAGGATCGAAAGGCAGATGCCTTATTCTAGGGGTGTGGGGAGGCGTGGGGAGCAGTGAAGAATCTAGTGTGGTGAGGCAGAAGGAAAGTAGAATCAAGGCAGGGAAAGATGGGAGGTTTTGTGATGGGGTGGATGAGGAGAAATTCTTCATGAATAGAAATTCTCTTGGTAATTATGTTCACTCAGCATGAAGGACATTTCTATGGACTGTGTAGAAAATTGTGTCTTTGTGTAGTTCACTGGAGAAGGGGCAGGGATTCACTCGCTTAGATCCACAGTTTTCTATTAATTAAAATTTACTATGCAAGAAGAAAACTGTATTATATACCCAAATTTTACCATCTAGTCCCTTTAATGATAGCTCAGGATGCCAAACTTCATGTCTTGCTGTATAGTGTTTTGTTCAATTCTAAGAGTATCAAGAGGATTCATACACTTCAAATCTGAGGCTGGTTAACTCAGCTCTGCCGTGACAGTAAAAAGGAAAGGCTTGAACCTCCCGGGAAGAGGTGAGAGTCTGAGGTGAAGTTTCTCTAGACCACTTGAGCATACCCCTGCAAGCAAAAGGAGCAATCCACAGAATTCTTTCTGTGCCTTGTTAGCAACAGAGCTCTTGCACAGAGATGCGAGAGGTACGGTAGGAACCACGTGGGTAACTGCCGTTCAATCCTGAAACCGTTATGAAGTCATCCCAGGATTGGTCACCACCTGCTCTTACAGAGAAGTCTCCCTGATCCTCCAGATTGGATGATCTAGAGTCTCTCTGTGTCACGGTGTCCGTGATGCGGTTACCCCTTTGAACCAGTGTAGTAAAATGTCTGCATTGTCCCAGAGGTGCCAATACCCAGGGGCTTCTTTGGGAGTACTATGTCATCAGAGAAAGGCTATTTTGTCTGCCATTCATATTTATACCCTAATCACCTATCTTGCTTCAAATAAGATGCTGGAAAAAAAATTCCGTTTTATAATGATGTGGCATTGAACATAGAGAATTAGATTTTTAGTTTCATATTAGTATATCAAATTTTAATTTTATAAAACTCTGAATCATATTTCCATATGTCTTATGATGTTATTTATTCGTTCCCAGGACAAAATACTCCACCTCCACGACTTAGGGGAGGAAGAAATTATTTTATCTCACTGTTTCAGAAAGTCCTAGTCTATTCATGAGTGGCTAGCAATGGCAGAAGCACATGGCAGAGGCTTAGCTGGAGGAAAGTTGTTCATGGCATGGTAGACAGGAAGCTGAGTGAGTAAGGAAGTGTGGAGCTAACATATATCCTTTCAGGTCTTGTCCCAGTGATGTACACATTTCTGGTCAAGACCTTCTGGGCCAAGTGACTCACCCCTTACAAATCAAGCCTCAGTGTTCCACCCCTTCTGACAAGACCCCATCTCTAACAGCACAAAATTTCATAGGTATTCCACAACATTCGAATACATAAGGCTTTTGGGTGACATTCCACATTAAAAGAATGACATTCATCACTGACCCAAAAGAGGTAGAATGTTAAAATCTATAAGTTTACTCTGAGAACAAAGAAGAAAATGACTAAGAGGTATTTTATTTTATGTTAGATTTTCATATTTTGTATGGTGCTGGGGATTGAGCCCAGGAACTTCACCCTGAGACACATCTCCAGCCCATTTTTAGTTATGTTTTTGAGGCAGGAATTTGCTAAGTTGCCTAGGCTGGGTTCAAACTTGGAATCCTCTAGGGTTAGCCAACCAGAGTTCTGGGATTATAGTCCTGTGTCATTGGGCATGGTGAGAGGTATTTTAAAATCCAAGTGGGCTTAAACTCTGATAGAAAGGAGCTAGGAAGTAGAATAGAGGAGAAAATGGAAAGAGAGTTACAAGTATGAGGATGTATTTTTGGTAAGAAAGAATTTTGTATGGGAAAATAAAACTAGAGGATTCTAAAAAATGACAAAGATAAAGTCAGAAGGTTACATTTAGTTAAGAACATCTGTAGAGAATGAAACTTAAAAAAGGAAATATCTATATATATATGTGTGTGTGTATATATATATATATATGTATAGCTGGTTATGATGAAATATGTTTTGTAAAATTAAACTTTGATATGATGATATGAAACTAGAATCTAATTCTCTATGTTCAACATTGATCTGCCTTTAATAAAATGTATAAAAGCTGGTTTACAAAACAAATTTTGTAATTTAAAAAAAATAATTTTCATGTTTTTTATTGTTAGGTTTTTTTTTTTACTCAAAAAAATCTGCCATTTGGACAATCTTGCATTTTAAGACCTGGTTTTGTCTTTTTGCTTGGAAAGAATAACTTCACTTGTATCTCAAGCAATACATTTCTCTGTGGTCATTAATATGATTTCCTAAGCTTGTAAAAACCCTGAGGCTATCTTTTGAATTTTAAAGTGATGTTAAACTATGTAAAATTATTACAGTTAATGTCATTTTAAATCAAAAAGATTAAATATTAGTCACCTGAGGAAAGTATCTATAAACAAAAGAGTCTTTGGGTCCTGACAGAATGCTGTCAGTCACACTTTGTCTTAGTTACTTTTCATTGCTGGGACAGAATACTTGACATCCACACCTTTAGAAAGGGAAGATTTTTTTTCCCACAATTTTAGAAGGTCACAGTCCATTCACTGGTGGATGGGTGGAAATGGCGGAACCACATGGTGAGGCCAGAGTTGGAGAAAGAGCTCCTGCTGGCATGGCAGGACAGAGCCAAGTCAGAGCAGCAAGATTATGGAGGAAAGGCTGAATCAGCACAACACAAATCCTTCCAGGTCAAGCCCCAGCCATCTGCCCCTTCCAGCCAGGCCTCTCCTCTCAACAGTACCCAGAGATACACGAGGCTTTTGAGGGATACTCCAGGTCCACATGATAACATAACCACGTGTTTGTTATCCATAAGATAACAGCATGCTTCTTATCTTAAAGTGCTGTATAAAAAAATTATCTTGTTAATTGATGAGCTCATCAAAATTCTAATCAGGACTATTCTAAGTTTTTATTATCTATAGTTCTGATTTTCTGGAAAAGACTTAACAAGTGGAAAGAGAAATTACATCTTTTTTGATTATCTTTCATAAATATTCATATAAATTTTTTCTTGGTTCAAAATTTTTACACAAACTAAATTTGTTTGCTCTTGTTGGTTTTGTTTATAATTTTCTTTTAACACTTTGTAACTTTTATCTCTTAAAATTCTGCAAAAGCACAACTCCGAAAAAGAGATCTGACTTCATGTTTTGAGATGTTAACTTCTTACAAAACACAGTTAAGTGTACCAATGAACTTCTGGATAATTTATCCTAAGAACCACTGCTTTTAAATCTCTTCATTGCTCAAATGTGACTGAAAAAAAGGCTGCAAAATTCACTATAAATCATCAATTACTTCCCCACCCAATTGGGATCAAATCAATTACCAGCATCCTGGTCATGAGGGACAGTAAAGACAAGGATTGGTCAGTGAGGACTTAAACTCTCCTAAGGACTAAGTGAGGAAAAATAAAACAAGACAAAAATGTGAGTTATAAATGTCATAGCAAAGTCACCTGTGACAGCCCCACCAAAAGACAGAACTGGGATGTTGACAGTTTTGAGGTCCAATGGTCAAGTAATTTGTAGACATACTGGGGCTTGAGTTTGTATTTTTCTCATGATTACAATGAGATTGTGCATTGTGTAGCAAAACATTACCTATAGATAGTATTTTTCTCATTGTATGTGGAGGATATTTGGTAGCAAGAGAAGTTAATGTCACCTGGTTGTGCCTGCTGGGCTTATCCACTATAACCTATCAATTTTTTCCCCCTCTTCCATATATTAGTTATTAGAAGTCCACCCTACATGGAAGGGAAGAAGGACTAAGCTCCACCTGCTGGAAACGGGTTGGAAATGTACAAGAATTCTTTGGAATTATTTAGTAAGAAAAAGTTATGAACTTGCTCACTTATGTGAACATGCATATATGAATTTAAAAAGTGATCTTTGATTTATAATGCAATCTTAAAATTTATTTTGATCTTTAAACTTTCCAGCATTGGCTAGTAGGCACTCATAGAGGCCAATGCCCATATTGTCTTGATGTTACTTCTACTTTTAAAAAATTATAACTTTCCTTTTAATAACGCCCCACCCCACATTTATATTCTCATACCACTTTTATTTACCTACACCACAGAGGATATGTTTTTCCAAAGAAACTCTAAGCTAAATTTATAACATACTTTACTCCCCCTTTTGATATTTATTTATAGAAATAATAAATCTTACATGGATGAAAAGCAGTTATACATTTTACAAATTACCTTAGGGGAAAATACCTGAAGAATGCAAAATTCATCAAAAGTGTCAGTTAATGCACTTGTGTTGTTTTCATCAATCATATTCTGTTGAAGTTAATGACATATTGTTCCCCTCTTGTTGGGAAAAAAAATCAGCTGGCTTAGTTGATTTTTCTGAAATTTCTTGGCAACTCACAATAATTCATTTGGATTATTGAGAGAAATTTTTATAGTATAATGATCTGAATTCTGATTCTCAAAAGTTGTTAATCACTGAAAATGAACTGCATTCCACATTCACGTTGGCAGCGAGAATGAATTTGCTTGTTTGTTATGATTATAGATTTGAGTTTTCATCTCAGCAGATATAGCACTGAATGCCCTTCTAGTGCAACTTCATGCTGATTTGAAAGCTCAAGAGACCATTTAAAATTTGGATTTTGGGGAAGATGTAAGCGCTTGGTGTTACATTGGACTCAACGTCATTTTCTCAAGTAAGTAAAGTCCTTCTTGAGAAGAGAGACTTTTCAAAATGGAACATTTAGCAAACAGTCAACATTTTGGCACAGATGAAGTTTAAGTAATTATGTGTTAATATACCTACACAAAATACTATTTCTTGCATAAGCTTTCACCATTCACCAAGATGAACTAGAGATTTGGTGGGAGTTTAAACTTCTAGACTTCACAGTTTGCTTTAAAGCAATATAATGGGAACACTTAGAGAATTCTATTGCTAATTTTCTTCACTTCACTAAATGGATATAAGTGTGGTTATGTGCCTACGGTGTATATATCCTTTAGAAATTATTTCACTCGTAGAAAACCTGTGGTAGGTGTTTTTCTCCTCCAGTTGTGTGATTTGCTAGTGGCATAAACACGCCTGGAGGCTTGTCTTTTTCTGTTTCGTGAAAAGCCTGTAAACAGTGAAGCCACCGGGGATGGCCTTAGTGTGAGCTGGCTCTGTAATCCCCAGTACTGATGCAAATTGGCAAAAATAAAGACACAGCAAACCTGCCAACTAAGTTTGGGCCTATGGTTAATTAGGCTATTTAGTGCCTGGTGAAACATTTGAAATGACAGCCAACATTTGGAAAATACCACGTAATATCGAACATTAAAAATTATGTATTCAGATATATGGAGAGATAATGGCAATTCAATGGTAGGATGTGTCCTGTTGAGTCAACCAGTGCCAAAATTATGGGTATAATGGCACTCAACTCTTGCAGCTATCTTCAAATCCTCCACCTCTTTCTTAGTTCTTTGCTCTCTTCTAAACCGAGGCTGGGAACGGGCATCAGGAGGAGTATTACATTTAAGGTTGGTCTTTTCTTCAGTTTGAGAGTGAGGAGCTAAGCCAGAGAAACAACATGTGGTACATATAAATTTGATGGCATTAAGTGGAATGTGGCCCACATTTGATTACTTCTATTTTAATCCAAAGAGATATAAATGTTTCCAAACCAGTTTATTCTAAAAGGCATGTCCAACCTGCTTCCCATCTTTCTCTAGTTATTTATTTTTTGCTTTAGTTTTTTCACAGTGAAGTGGAAATATATTGGATCTCATATAAAACATATAATATAGATAATGTACATATGTAAGTACTAAAACTTCCTTTTTCTAAACTTTGAATTATAATATTTTTTTGAAAAGGGCAAAAAACCTCCCCAAAACCCCAGTGGTCAATCATGTTATATAGCAGTGAAAATGGATACAATCTGGCTATTTAAGAAGCCTATAATTCACTTAGTACAAACAGAAGTGTACATAGCGATTGTGTCAGGACCTACATAAGGCTTTGTTTTTTTCCTGCCTTCCTCTACTCTGCTGTGTATCGTAAGGCACCATATTTTTCAGACTGCTTTCCTTTCTGGCTTCTGTGTAGTTTGGGGCAACAGGAAGCACAGGAAAAAGCTGGAGACCTCCAAGAGAGAGGAGAAGCCAGCTCCTTCCTACCATCCTTAATTCCTGAGGTGTCTGGGCACAGGCTACTTCTCATGCCTTTAGTGGTTGAAGCACTGCAAGTGCAGCCCTGATGTTTACACCACGATCTTCCATTGTCTCCCCGGTCCTATGGATGTGGTAGCTTCTTGTATTTGCTAATTACTGGACAGTCTCGCTCACTCCTTTTGCTTGTCAGCCACTATCCATGTGGCCAATATTCTGAAATCTATTTTTAAAGTTTTATTTCATTATAATCAATGGCTTCGTTTTTAAAAAATCTCTGGTTGTTGCTATTTTCTGGCTAGTCTATATTCTTAGTTGTGTCAGTGATCCCTGTTGATCTCATGCCCAGACCTTTTTGATGGCCTGTGCATCCCATCCAAGCTACTGAGAGTGCTGGCTGCTGAGGACACATGCGTACTTTGCATTTCAGAGGCTTTCCCTTGCCCTGTGACACCTGGGAAGCCAGGCCCATTCCACCTGGAAGTGGCCCGTGGCCGATGATGCCCACAAGAAAGAACAAGACTGGTAGCACTCAGGCTCCAGCGCGCTCTATGCTGCTAACGGAAACCAGATTTCAACAAAGCCCATCTTTATGAGGCTCCCTTTCACTCTGCACTATTCCTCGTGTCTTTACAGCTTTCTCTTGAATGCTCATTATCAGTGTCTCGATTGCATAGTAAACCCCATGACTGGCTCTGCTTTCTGGGAACCTGAACTAAGACCGTACTTACAGCGGTCGTGAGGAAAATCTGTTAATCGGGTGAGATAGTTCAATGGGGATTGTGAACCTCGATTTTAGTTCTCAGTAGTTATGCTCCTGGTGGTGAGAATGGAGAAAGCAACGGCTGAACGTCCTTGAGGAGTAAACAGTTGTGGGAATGTTTAAAGTTTTTAAACTGAAAAGAACGAGAGTCTTACTAAAATTGAGAAGGACTGGAGAGGCTAGAGTTCATGGTATTTATGATTAAAAAAAAAGAAAAGATGGCACTATGATTCTTACCAATTGAGTGTGGAATCCCAAGAGGTTTCAGGAGTAAAATATATAGGAGGTGATATAGAACTACAAGTCTAACAAGACTAAAAATGCAAATTCTATGAGATTGTATGAAGTCAGTGTTTTCAGACTTGAATCATATATAATTCTTTTGGGGGGGGATTTAGTGCAAATAATCTTCTAGAGCTACAAACAGACCTATGAGTGAGGATGAAGGGAGTGAGACCGACCGGGAATGGAGAAAGGAAGTCAACCCAAGGAAGCCATGCTAAGTGGGTCACCACCACCAGTGAGCACACTCAATCCCGTGGGGGATTTTCTAAGGAAATGTGTTCCAGAACCATTCAGTAAGAGAAAAGAGCGGAGCAGGTGTCTGTCCTGTCTGGGTTTCTGAGCTATGCATGCATGTGTTGAGGAGAGTGTGGAGAAAATTCCCATGGCTCTCTCCCTCAGGGTGTGCTGGGCAATGGTGTGGTCCAAAGGCGGCAGAAGTCAGGCTGTATCTACACGTAGCTGATTGGAGTCTTACAAGAAATGACTGCTATAGTGTGATGACAAACAGGTGTGCAACAGACATCCACATGGGACACCTACAAGTACCGTGTGGGCCCTACCTGTACATGCCACACTAATAGCAAGCGACTCTACAGGTAGTCTATGTGACTATTAGCCACATAGAACAGACCTCTTTGCCACAAAGAAATGAACCTCTAGGACCTTGGGCAAGTCAGTCCTAATTTACTGGTGCAAAAACTGAAGCTGATAGTATATAGGAACTGACTTACCACATTTCTCAGAGGTCATTTTTAAGACACGGAGTAGGAAGGGTGGCAGACCCTGTAGGTGGACTCAAATCCCAGAGACAATGATGGAGACAGAGATAAAGATTTTATTATCACAACAGTTTGCAGGAGATCTGTGGTTAGGGTTCAGCCTGCCTGGCTACCAGGAGAAGTGAGTTATTTAGACTAGAGGCAAAGGTGGAGCTGAGGCTGGGCAAGAGAAAGCTTTAGTTTCCCAGCTGAGTGAAATCCTTGAAAAACTGGCCTGTTTCCTAGTGAATCTAGGACCTTCAGAAGCTGGCCTGACTCCCAGCTGAGCTAAGGTTTTAAAAAGGCAGAAGCTCGGGTTGCAGGCTAGAAGACTGGAGGGCTTGCAGGCCAACACTAGCATTTTAACACTAATAGACGCAGTGAAGTCTTGTCAGCCCCTTACTAAACCTTTCTTAACTTACAAAGCATAATTCAATTATCTTTGAGAGGCAATGACCACTACATGGCAGAAATATTTTTTCTCTTCTGAGTGTCCATTTTCCTAGCATAAGCTCAGCACACATCATGTTATAGTGCATGGTGTATTGCTTTTGCTGGACTGCACTGCAGGGCACAGGTTGATTTTTACCTTTGTGCCTACAGTACTAGCCAGTTGGCAATAAAACTCTTTTACTAACCATTGTGCCCTTGGAAATAACTGATCTAAAAAGAGGTCAAGGGAGAAAAGACGTAAAGAAGGCTCAGAGAGCAGCTATAGAACTGCATACCATATTCTTGTGAGACTTACTCAGAGCAAGTCCATGCTCCCTCACCATCCTTTCAAAAAATTCCCACAACTTTAGGCTTTGCTTTTGCCATTTCCCCATTAACTACACTATTAGTAGCCACACCTTTCTCATTTTTAAATAGGATGATAATATTGCTCCATCAGTACTCTGGTGAATTCGTTAAAATTTTATGTGCTGGAAGGTTGATCCCCAATGTAACAGTTGAAAGATAGTGGAACCTTCAGGAAGTGAGGCCCAGGGAACAGTCACAAGCTGATGGCTGCCCTGCCCATTGTCCCCTGGAGCTCCTAGAACCTACAGGAGTGGATTAGCTTCCTGAGGGTGTGTGCTTTCTGGAACGCTTCCATGAGCTCCTGCCATGTGCTGTGATCTCTGCTGGCACACCCAGAAGGCCCTCAACAGAAGTCTAAGGGGGAGGGGCTGCCTGAGTTAAGACTTTCAGCCTCCAAAAGAGTGAGCTGAATAAACTTCTTTATAAAGTGCCTATTCTCAGATTTTTTTTTCCTAATAACTCAAAGTGTACTAAGACAGGGTTGCAGAAGGCTGGCAGGGAAGGGAAGAAGTTGGCTCTGGCCCCAGATGCCTTAGGGTTGTGCTGGCTTTATTAGCTATCTTTCCCTTCACTTAGACACAGTACCTGACACCCACACATTAAAGAGGAAAGGTGTGATTTGATTTGGCTCTCATCTCCTTTTTTTTTTTTTTTTTTTTTTTTTAAGGCAGAGAGTCCGTGTATTCAAGGCTGGTTCTGATCGCCCTGTAGCTCAGGCTCTTGGCTTATAGCATCCGAGGATTTAATCATGCTCAGCTGTGTCCAAAGCAGAGCCACCATAGTGGGAGAGCACAGCTGCACAGAGGGACCCACGCCCCAGAGAGGCAAGGGCCAGGGACCACATGTGGCTCCCAGGGCCACTACTCCAGGAACGCCCTGGGTATGCCTAGCACTGTGCTTTACTACTCAGTAAAGTCTTTCTTAATCTGATAAAGCTTTCATGTTAAGGTTATTGGCCACACTGGCTGTACCTGCACACTCTTTCCCCATGTCTCCTGCAAATTTCTCCTTCAGAAGGCAAGCGAGGAGGGCAGGAGAAGATCAGCACAAGAGGGCAGGGTGTGAAGAGACCCTGCGTACCTGTGCCAGAGGCAGGCATTTTACTTTATCTCATTATTATGAGGATTAAAGTAACCACGTGTGTACACTATCACTGTGAGCCTCCATATTATGGGCGACAAAACAGTTTACACATTATCATATTATCAATTATCTAGTAAAACTTGGAGCTGGAACTCAAAAGCAGGCCTGACTCCAAAGGCCCTGCTCACCCCTGCCTTCTGCTAGAACACCTGCTGGTATGAACAGCAAGGCTCAGGTGTCCCCACTGCAAAAAGGCACTTGCCACTCTAAGTTGAAATTTTCACACTCTACTAATCTGAATATAAAAGTTGCTGTGCCTAAGGAGCAAGATGCCAGGCTCTGGGCCAAAACTTCTTTTCATCTCTTCAGAAGAGCAAGTGCCTTTATTTTCCCAGATGGTGCTTTTGTACCCACATTAAGGCTTTTTATCAGGGGCTCTTGCCCTGTAGCATTAGCTTAAATTCAAGGTGGCTCATCAAGTGGGTGCGGGAGTGCATTTCCTGCCCTCAAGAGAGTCTCGGGCACAGAGCTGATCCCGCGGTGTTTCATAAATGTTGTGTACATGGATTCTATGTGCTAGGTGGCCTTTTTAAAGACTAGAAAATTTGCAATTGGAGAAAACTTAGATGTGACAGAGAGATAAGCCCCTTTCACAGAATGGAGTAGCTTGAGTGCATGCTCAGGGACTAGGACTCCAAGAGGTTTCCACTTGGAGGAGTCTTAACACATTTGTATAGGCGTGTTATTAGGTAAATCACGGTGATTTACGATGGAAACTTTCCCCTCTAGACGTTCCTTGTGATGATAAAGCTCTACCAGATAGCACAGGTGATATGTTTTACGTGAGTAATTAAGCCAATTAGGGATTATTAGCCTTTGTATGTTTTGTGTTAAATCCTCTTTATTAGAAAATAATGCAGGATTTGAGGCTAAGCTGACATTTGGGCCAGTTTTAAGTGTTATTTACCAAAATGGGAAGAGACAATCTGATCCACTGAGAACGTTAAGAGCAGATCGATGTGAGCTTTATGAAGAAGGCATTTTCCAAAATGTTTGCAAAATATCTCAGCTGATAGCTGGATTTTCTTGGTATTTTAAAAGATTATGTAATAAGCAGAAATAGATGTGCCTGTGGTGATGTTCTTAAGGTGGTTTGTTTTTAAATTAGAACGCTATCCTTGCATCTTCCTTTCTCTTGATTTCAGATGTCTACCTGTCCCTTAAAATTACCGTCCTTCATGAGCCTGATTTATATGTGTGGTTTGCATGTGGCTGGTGTTTATTTGAGTAATCTGAGGTAGCAAAAAAGGAATATATTTAACCATCTAACCTTTACACTAAGGAACATTTGAAATGTCAGCATTTTATTTCAGGAACAGGTGAGGTACTGCATTATTAGGCTTTCATTTATTTATTTACACCCTGAATTTTTCAAAAAAAGGAATTTGAAACAGCTTTGAGTAGCTTATAATACAGGGCAAAAAATGATTCAAAAAACAAGAAGGGAGGAAACAGTAAATATTTCAACCAGAAAAGTCAACATAGTTGCTATGATGGAATGTAAGCCTATGTCTAAGTTTATTGGAAATGGGGCCAAGAGGGAAACAACTTATATAATCTCTAAAATTCAAGGGAAGGAACACTTTTCTCTGGTTCAAAATTCTGATCTCTTATAGCACCATTACGTAATGAATCTTGGTTTAATTCATTCAAGAAATACCTAAGTACTTATGAGACAACTTGATCCAGTGTCAGGTGCTAGATAACACTGAACAGTAATAATGCCATTCTCATGAAGATTAGTAGCAGATGCAACTTCTTTTTCAGAACTGGAGATTGAACACAAAACCTTAAGTCTGAGCTACATTCCCAACCCCATTTTGTTATTTGAGACAGGGTCTCGCTACATTGCTCAGTTGCCGAGCCTGGACTTGAACTTGCTATTCTCCTGCCTCAGCCTCCCAAAGTGCTGGGATTATAGGCCTGTACAATGGGCCCAGTTCTGGCATGGTACATATAAGCCAGCTGATATATTACCACTTATACTTTTCTTTTATGTAATTTATGGAAATAGTAACAGTTCCGAAATTTGATGAGAGCGCTTCCCTGACTCCCCAGTCAGGGATCTGAAGGACACGTAGGCATCAATCAGGTTGAGAGGGCAGGAGAAACAGCTGGTCGGGCTGGAGCCACGAAGGACAGCAGCACAGGGGAGACGGGGGCAGGCAGTGATGGCCAGGCTGCCATGCCTTGGTGCACTGACGGTGCTGCTTTTTTTTGTCAAAGTGAAGTGTGGGCTGATGCGGACAGCTTTTATTTCTTGAGAAGTATTGGCCTTTTGCTTTTGAAATGACTACGCTTAGTAAATTGCATATTTTAAGTCCTGTTTTCTTCTTCAAATAAAACATGACAACCCCGTCAGTGCCTCCAAGACTTTTTCGATTATTTTGGAATTTAACTGCTTCATGAAATACAAGAAAGTAAAAAATAAAAAACTGAAAAACATTGGTCTACTAAGTAAAAGTTTAGAATTGAAGTGTTCTTTGCTGACAGGCTCTCCTTCTGGGGCTAAAGTAAGGACTTCTAAGCACATAAACGACGGCTGCCCTGGACAATTATTTAGACTAAACAGGTACTAGGGTACTCAGCTCATGTAGTGAGTGAAAATCCAATCCTGGCTCCTGTCATCAAGTCCCATACCTTTTTGTTGAGTGGTGTCTTAGCTGCTTTTTTGTCATTGTGACTTAATACTTAAACATCTACAACTTTGGGGGGGAAGATTTATTTTAGTTTATAGTTTTAGAAAGCTATAGTCCATTCACTGGTGGGTGGGCCACTGGAAAATGGTAGAATTATATGGTGGGGTCACAGCTAGAATCAAAGCCTGACTCTGGAGCTCTAGAGATAGAGATTCTCATGGCGGCATGGAAGAACTGAGACGAGTTTGAGAGGAAGGGGGGAACAAGTAGATGCCCCTCCAGGTCAAGCCCCAAGTATTTTTTCCTTTTAGCTAGGCCCCACCTCCCAGCACTACACATCCATACGTACATGAGGCTTTGGGGGACACTTTAGATTTAAACCATGACATTTTGATTTTGGGCCCCAAAAGGCTCCTGTGTACTTATTTAAGTAAAAGACATTTAGTTCTTTTTAGAGAGTTGCCAAAATCTTTACAGTTTTAGTACTGTTGAAAAAAAGTTTAAGTCCAACTTTTTTTTTTTTTTTTTTTTTTTTTTTTTTTTTTTTTTTTTTTTTTTTTTTTTTTTTTTTTTTTTGAGATGCAAGGCAAACTCTTTGCTGTGAGCCCCTGTTAAAACCAAGGAGTTCAGCACTTTCAGTATACAATGGCATGGGGTAAACCTTTTTATTTTAAACGTGAGGAATAGGAGGATAAAAGGCAATTGGACCTAAAAAAGTTTCAAACCCAGCAGGGAAAGGGCTAAATCCTATAGTCCCATGTTTAGTTGAATCCTCTTGTCCCATGTGGCAAGATGGGAATTCTAAAAGACTTGGGTGGCCTGCCCTTACAGCATGGCTGTTGGCTGTAACCCATATCTTCTCTGTTTTGGGCTGGATTCAGTCATGGCCAATAGCTTTTCTTAGCTGATGATCCATACCCCTGGCTTTTTTAACTTTTTCTTTCTTTCTTTCTTTCTTTCTTTCTTTCTTTCTTTCTTTCTTTCTCTTTTCTTTCTTTCTTTTTTCAACTCTATACCTTGCTCTTCCACTCTTCCAGAAGCATACTGCCTGGCCTCCAAGGCTGTTTATTTATTTATTTTTTAAATTGAGATGGAACCCATTATGAAACTACAACTCTTGTACTCTGTAAGCTTGTAAAGATAAGACTACATAGACATAGACAAGATCTGTCACGGGCTTGAGCAGCAGCTTGGCCCCCTTGGACAAACATTGTCAAGGTATTTGAGTTTTTAAAAGATTGAACTCCATGCAACTGGACTTTGACAGACTTGCTTATTTTGGCCCTGGAATACATTTTTTAGAGCAAAGTCTTTCATCTTTCCATCCTTGACTTGGTAAAGGGTGGGGTTTTGTTGACTTTTGAGATACCCTCAAGGCATCTTATTTTATAGTCCTTCCTGATGGTATTTGGAATTTTAAAATATTAACCTTTTTAACTTTTGTGTGTGTGCGTGTGTGTGTGTGTGTGTGTGTGTGTGTGTGTGTGTGTGTATTTTGGCCCCACAATGGGAAGCCATTTTGGTCTGACACTGTAAACTTTTTGATATGATTTTTTAAATCAATTTTTTGGCCTTTACCATACTCTTGGCTAACAGCCATAAACAACAGCCAAGCGACAGTGTGGACATAGGGCTGCCTTGAGATCTTTTTTCCAGACTAGCCTATAACCCTTAATTTTAGTTTTAGGCAGTCTTTGGACAAGGGCAAAATGTAACAAACTTTTTGCCAAAGCATAGCATGTGTAGTTTTTTAGACCATTTGTCAAGGCAGTTTTCCTTTTTATCTGAAACTTTTTGAACCTGGCCATTTTAATTTACACTTTTATAAGCATTTTAGCTTTTTGACCTCTAGCTAGAATCTTTTATTAAGTTCTGCTCAGAGTGCTTTAAGGCTTTCCAGCCAGCATCCTCAGACATTTTTAAACTCCTGCAAACTGGATTTAAAGGCTTTTAAACCACATGATCAGGTAAAGCTACATCAACAACCCCACTCATGGCACCAATTTTTGTCTTACTTTCTTGTTGTTGCGACTCAATATACAAAATTCACAACTTTAGGGAGGAAAGATTTATCTTGGCTTACAGTTTTATTAGAAAGTCAGTTTATGAGTGGGTGGCTGAAAAGGTAGAATCACATGGTGGGGCCACAGCTAGAGCCAGGGCTGGAGCTGGTGCTCCGGAGACAGAGATCCTCATGGCAGCATGCAGAGCAGAGACAAGTCTGGAAGAAAGCAGGGAACCAGCACACACCCCTCCAAGTTAAGCTGCAAGGATTTGTCCCTTTTAGCCAGGCCCCAACTCCCAATGCTATACAGTATCCATAGATACATGAGGTGATTGGGGACACTCAAACCATGACAAGTAGGATCTGTCCTGAAGAAAGATAACCTTTTTTCTTTCTTTTCTCTTTTTAATTTATTTTTTTGACAGGGTCTTGCTCTGTAGCCCAGGCTGGTCCTGAACTCACTATGGAGCCCAGGTTGGCCTTGTATTCACGGCAATCCTCCTGTCTCAGCCTTCCAAGTGCTGGGATCACAGGCACATGCCACCATGCCCAGCTTATGTAGTGCTGGGGAATCGAAGTCAGGTACTTAGTGCTTGACTTGGTGCTTGCTAGGCAAGTGCTTTACCCACTGAGCCTTTCCTCCAGCCCCTCCTTTTTTCTTCTTTAGAGGAAGATACTAGGCTGGTGACAGCTCACATCCTTGTAGCAGTCAAGTTTAATCTAAGGACAGAACAGTGTGCAATTAGGATTTTTTGGACATACTGCTAGCCAGGTACACACTCAATGACTAGATCTGTTCTTCATTACCCTCTACTAGGAAGTGCAAAGTGCCAGCTGGTGCTGGCTAACGAGGGATCTATATCCTTTAGAAAGAAATTAAGTGAGCAAGTGGAAGAATGCTAGCAAGGGAAGACTATCTTATTGTCCCATTCATAGCATAGGTACTTTATTATTTTTGTATAAATGGTACATAAATTTACCAGTGAAATCATTACTAACAAAATCTACAAGAAAGTGAAGTAGGAAGGGCACAGGAAGATTTTTTTTTTCTTAAAGAAAGCACCAGTTTTCACTTTAGCTTGTCTTTAATTTAGTCTTTACTGGAGTAATGCTTTTTCCTCAAACTTCACTATAAAACAAAGTAAAAACGATTCTTCTGAAAGGGCTTTTCAGGGAGGATACAGCCAAACACTACCATTGACCATGGAAAATTGTCTAACTGAAAGTTCTGCTTTGGGTAAGGTGGTCTCTAAAATGTATCTACCAAAAGGAATGAGCTGTGGGATGCATCTAAAAGTAATAGGGTAAGTTGAACTGATCTATGAAGTTATTTTATAACTGGCAAATTATGTTGTAAATTGTTCTGAAAACAAAAACTGTTCTTAACTAATGTGTAGCCTAATTTCTAGAAAAAAGCAATAATTCAAATTGTTTTCCTGCAATGTTTTTTCTTTGTATTCCAATTCATGCTCATTGCAGAAAAATTAGAGAACACAGAGAAGAAAAATATTCATAATTCCATTATGTAAGAAACAATGCTGATACTTTCTTTATGCTATCAACTATTTTTTAACCTATGTATGTTTTGTACCTGAGTATATTTGTAACAATGATATAAGTTGCATTGATCCTTCCTCTTATATCTACCTCAAATCAGCTTATATTTCTTCCCCAAGTAATATGAAATATTTAGTGCATGCCCGAGACTTTTGGGGTTTGCTACAGAACCATGTTTATCTTTGGCAATATTATTTCTCATTTCTCATTTCTTACAACCTGTAGATATTTTCTTCTTTCCTCTTGGCAAACAGTGACTTTTTTCAGATTCTCCTCAAACACAAACAATATCGCTCCTGGGATCGGTTTATGTCCTTTGGCTACTGGCTACTTTGCCACTAAACTCTGTTCCTTCCCTCCCTTCTTCTTGTTGCCTTTCCATACTATAAATTCCTATTTTTTTTATTCACAGTGCTTTATGAGTCAGATTTTCTACTGCTGGCACAAAATACCTGGTATAATTTAAAGGAGGAGAGGCTTATTTATCTTTATGGTTTCAGAGGGTTAAGGCCAGGCTAGATGGTTCCAAAGCAGAAGGGCCAGAAGGAGGGAAAGCTGCCCAACTCATGCCATCCAGGAAGAGAAACAGCCAGAGTGGGAGCTACATGATCCAAAGCTACACCTTCAGTAGCTTACCTACTCCACTGAGGCCTATCTCCTAACATCACATTCAACTGCAAACTCATCAATGTGTAAATCCATTGAGAATAATTCCCCCACGATTCAGTCATCTTCTGAAAGTACCACCTCTGAACACACAAGACTTTGGGGAGACATTTCAGGTCTCCACAGTAACAGTGCTTTAGAAAAATACCTAACAAGATGGATGGGAGAGTTTTTCTAGAAGGAAAAAATAACAAAGTGCCTAAAAAGTTTTTCCTATGACTATATCATGTATTTGATAAAGAGATTGTGGTATATTCATATTGAAACTCCAGTTTAGTTATTCATGTTATCGAGAATAGTTTTAAACCAATTTGGACATTTTATAGTCATTGTTTTTTAGTAGTTAATTGTCACTTCTGGTGATTAGATGACCATTGAGAGCACTCGGCAAGCCAAGGGGGTTGTCTCAGGCTAGGTCCTGCCTCACATATTATGGCAGCCATGAGAGCACCCCGGCTTTCTGGAGTGGGGAGCTTCATTAACTGGCAATGCCAACTTTTGAGTCTCCAGACCCACAGTCTGATTTGCACTGAAGTCATGGTTCCTGTGCTTGCTGTCGATCAATCAGAGAGTGTGGCTGGGAGTACTAACCCAAAGTCTTTACCGCAAGATGGGGGTCTCTTATTAGGGTGACTTTGGAATAAGGCATCCCCTTTGGTCTGGCTGGAACTTTCAGATTGCCACTGTTACCTGAGATTTTTCCCATTTGGCCCTTCCTTTTCTCTGTCTCCCTTACAAGGTCAGTACTTCATCACAGTTTGAAGATGCTCCCTGCCTTTTCCAGCTGATCCGCCTTGAAGTTCCCTCAATAAATCTCTCAATAATCCACATACTTCTCATAAGGACCCCAATTAATATGCACATTTATCATGAGTCTAAAACTTGCTCACACAAGCTTGGTAATGTACCAGATCTCCTGTCTCTTAAATACTTGGAGATCTTTGCAATCACCAGAAGCAAACACTGAAATATACTAGTGCTAACTACTCCTGTGTGTATGGGCTTCTATTATACTTCTGTTCGTGCAAGAGCTGATACACATTTCACCAATGAAAACAATATGTTGAGGACCTCTTATGCTAGTTAGCAAATTGCTCAATACTGATATAGTTAATTATCACTGAAGCACTTGTAGTGGTTGTTTATAAAGCTCAGACTCTGGGAATGAGTTCTGAACAGGGTTCTTCAAACACTAGCTATTTGCAGGAAGTAGCTTAAAGCCAGATTCTGCACACATCACATGGATTTTGGTTAAGTATTTTACAGCAAATTCCAGTGCAATGTCTACTTCACTCATATCTAAGAAAAGTACCGTATCTAATGTCAGAATAAAGGTCAACTGATGAACACCAGTTCTGCGAGATACAGTGTTTTGGTTTCCTAATTTTTAACTGTCAGTATCTGGTTTAGCAAGGTATTGTTGCATACTTGGTACATTACCTTATTTTTCATCAAGTATTTTCTAAAAGTACAATTATTATTCAAAAAGTATGACAAATTTTAAGGATTTTGGTATTTGTTTATAACTCATCTTAGGAAGCTAGTCCAAAATAATACTATAACCCTTACTATATAAATAAACCGAATTCTCCTTATTTTCTTCATGTAAAATTATGTGTAAAATACCAATGTATAGTCAAAACAATAAATAATATTTGAATCACCCACCAAAGTCTTAAAATAGGATTCAGAATCTCCTTGTGTTTGCTTCTCTCAGTGTCTCTCCCTGTGCCTTCCTCCATATAGGCCTACGGCCATTATAGTTCATGATCCTTTCTGATCAGCTTTTTTTCTTTTTCTTTGAGGCAGGGTCTTGCTCTGTAGGCCAGGCTTCTCCTGAACTCACGTGTGGCCCAAGCTAGCCTTGGATTCAAGGCAATCTTATAGGCATGCATCACCATGCCCAGCTAGGTTTTTTTTTTTTTTTTTTGAAAGTTGGCAGAATCTTCTAGACTCAAATCTAAAATTTCGGTTTAAGTATTACTTTGAGTTTTTTATAGTCTTGATAGTTTAATGAAAGTATAAATATCTATATATAGTGTTCCTAAAACATTACTTAAATGAAAAAAAAAACCATGAGTAACAAGTTGCTGTGGATTGGATCTGGAGTGTCCCCCAAAAGCCTCATGCACCTATGGTACTGTGTACTGTTGGGGAGTAGGACTTGGCTGCAGGAAGTTGTGCTGGGGCTTGACTGGAGTAGTGTTCCGCCCTTCCTCTCCAACTTGGCTTTTCTGCCAGGCTTTGAGGATCTCTGTCTCCAGCTCTGGCTCTGGTGTTGGCCTTGGCTCAGCATCACGTAATTTCACCATTTTCCAGCTGCTCACCAGTGACCACTAGTGACTGTGACCTGCTGAAACTGTGAGCTAAAATAAATCTTTCCTCCCTAAGTTGTGGTTGTTGGGTATTCTCTCCCAGCAATGAGAAAGTAACTAAGACACAAGTACAAACATAGTTATCATTGTTAGATCCAGGCTTCCAGGACAAAACAAACTCAATAGTCTGTAAGTCTTAGACATGCACATCCTGTGGGTTTCCAAGACCTTCTGGAGGTATTTGGAAAAAGAAGTCATGGATGAGTTCTCAGAAGTCTGAGGTTCACCATGGTCGACAAATTTCGGGACTATGACATGAACAATTACTGCACACATGAACAATGACATAGAGTGAGGTGTTCACGGTTTCTTGCTTCTGAGCTCGCGGTGGTCTATTTTCAGCTCTCAGGAATAACACAAAGCAGAATACTTTTGTTGGTTAAAATAAATGTACATGGCTGACTCGAACAGCAGGTTGTGAAAGAAAGGGCAGGAAATTTATCAGCCGGTTGTCAGATAACCAGTTTCTCTTCTTGGTCAGGCTATCCAGGGCAATCATCCGGGTGTTTATAAAATAGTCATAATAGCCTGCAGCGTATCTGTCTAGACTCCGTGCTGCTCCAGTCTGATCCATTTTCCAGCCAGCACTTTGAGATGTCTGTTCTCTATCCTCCTGGGAATCCATTCACCCTGTCCTGTGTAGAACTCCTGTTTACTATATCACGTCTCTCTTGGTTTATACTACGGATTTGGCAGAGCTTCTTGGAAACAGGAGGATGGGTCACACTTTGACTCTGGCTGAGAATGTCATTCTGCCCTCATAAGCTTTGAGAGGCTGACTATAATTCCAGGTTACAGCAATTCTGCTTCAGAATCTTGAACACTGCATTTTTCTTCTGCCAGTCATAGTGCTGTGTGGTTTAAGGCTAGGCTACTAAGATTCCTGCTTCTTTCTGACCAGCTTCTTCTTCCTGGAAGTTGATAGAACATATGCTCCTGCGTTCCAAAATTTTAAAACTGAGTGTCTTTGTGTGAATATATTTAGTCACTGTTTCTAACCAGCAGATTTCTCTCATTAATAAAATTTTAGTTTATGTATCTCTGAAAAATGTTATTCTATAGTGATTTTGTTTTCTTTGCTGTCCGCTAAAAAAAGGACTTTCTAACATTTTAGTCTGATTTTCTTAATTTTTTCTCCTGCTGTTTGCCTTTATGTCTTTTTACTCTACTGTCCAAGAAACTTCCTCTACTTTATCTTCTAACAATTTTACTTCTGTTTTTATATTTTCAATTCTAAGGTGTCTCTTCTGTTCATTTTTATGGCATCCTGTTTCTCTTTTATGATACAGCATTCTCTTATCTCTCAGAGTGTTAGTAACAGTTTTATTCCATTTGCTTTTCATTTGTTAGTTTTCACCCCTCCTTCACATTATTTATGTACTTCAAGATGTCATTTTGTACAGAAGATTGTTTTATTTTAATTTCTATCTTTTATCAGTAAAGCTGAGTATCTACTTAATATTAGAAATGTGAAATCTAAAATGCCCATATCAGCTTGGACTATGGACCATGCTTAACACCTGACTTTACTTGCTGTAGGGTGGTATAACAGGAACAGGCCTCAGCATTAGGTGTATATTTTTACCATTAATTATACTCCTCCCCCATCTCTCCTCTGTGCCTGGATCATTAATCCAGATGTTCTTGTATTCAACATCTCCAGAGAACAAGTTTTGAAAATTATTCTAGAGCAAAGAGGTACAATTGTTCAGTAAGGTGGAGTGGAGAGAGTAGAGGAGGGAATCTGGAAAGTTAGCTTCTTAATTTGTATAATCCAGTCTGAATCCATTTTTAAAGAAGTTTGCTGAGAGCTTTCAAACCCTTCCTCTTTCCCCCTCCTGCCTCATGTTTGAGCAAGCTAATGGAAAAACTAGCACAGTTCTTCCACAGCAGAAAGCTTAAAACTACACAGAAAATAGCTTAAACTACAGCGGCGTTAACTCTTCAGTTCTACCTTCTACTAGATACCAGAGTCATTTGTGTCCTTTCTCAGGACCCTTAAGCCAATTCTAGACTAGCTTGCATGCTGTCCTGCTCTGTCCAGAAAGTTTCATGGTGAATTTTATCTTATCTCTGGTATGTTCATGGCTTTGATCAGTAATAAACATCTCATCTATAAATTGGGGGAGGTATTCCATTTGTATTGATTGGCTACAGAAAAATAACTTGCATAGGATTCTGAGTCTTCTTTCACTCATAGTTCCAAAAGCTGTTCTTGGCTTAAGATGCCAGAGTTAAATTAAGAATTCAAAGTACATTCATTTGAAAGCAGTGATTTTATCAGCTGGTAACCCTACTACCCTACTTTGTTTTCTACATTAAGTTATGGATTGGTGGAAGTTATTTTTATTGTTAAAATATGATTCAAAATGTTTTTCTATAATCAAAGCATATACATAAAAGATGGCTCCTCTCTGCCATAAAAATCAGAATTCTAGTCTCTGCTGTTAAAGGCATTTGGTTAGATTGAATTTGCGAATACTTGAAAATTATTCGGGCTAATACAGACATGTATATCAGTATGTGAACTTTTATCACAATAAGCAAGAACATATTATTTCAGCTGCTCTTTACCTTTTATTTGTGTATTTCTGAAGATCAGCACATTTAGATATACCTCATAGTTTTATTACTTTTTGTGGAAATAGAACAAGTAAGTTCACAAAACTAACATAACTAAATAAAATTAGCACAACATGAAAGTTCATGAGGTAACTTTCTGGTTAGGCAAGCAGCCAGACATTCCCAGGATTTTACAAGCCTTCTTTGGGTTCAGGCCAAGTCACTACCATCTCTCTTTCACTCAAAGAAAACCTGATATCTGTAGAAATCCTTCTTTTTAAAAAAAGGGTTTCTTCATAAATATGCATCCTTAAACACTAGAGTTGAGTTTTGCCTGTATTTATAATTTATGTAATTCAAATCATGCAGTATAAATTTTTCTGTGTTTGACTTCACATCTTTAATCTGTCCCTTCTAGTCTGTCTGCCACGCCACTCAATTTGGTTTCTAGACATCACTGCAAATTTCTTTTACCCTCTACTCCCTTGTGTTAATCAGATTTCCATGGCAGTGACAAAATACCCAAGAAAATCAAATTAAAATATGGAAAGGCTTACTTTGTTCCTGGTTTCAAAGGCTTTGGTTCATGCTTGGCTAGCAATGCAGAACATCACAGAAAGTAGCAGGTGGCAGAGCAAAGCTGCTTGCTTCAAGTAAGGCGGGAAGAGAGAGAGAGGACCACGTTATCCTTGGACCTACGTCCTCCAGCTAGACCGCACTTCCTGAACTTCCTGTCGCCTCCCAGGAGCCCTGCTGGTTACGGATCCCTGAGTGGCTGAATCATTGCTGATGTTACAGCTTTAACAATCCAGTCACTTCTCAAACCACAACATTCTTCTGCAGATCTTTGGCTGGGTAACTACAGGATTATTAGATATGTTGATAGTTCTCAAGCTTACATTAATTGGTATTTGCCTTTATCATTGACAATGAAAGGATCCTACTTTTTCATGCAGAAACTTATTGTAGACCCCTCTTTTAGCTACTTTTAAAGTGATTATTATTCCTTCAATTATGCCTTTAATTCACATTTAAACTATAAGCATCAATAATGTGTTTAATTTAGATTTGAAAGGTCTGTGTTTTAAACTACCTTACTACTATTATCATTAGCCTAGTTAAGAATTTCCCATAGTCACCTCTTCACTGCCCTATATTTCTTCATGAATTTGAGTTTCTAAATTGTATGTTTTCTTTCTAGCTGAAAAAAATGTAGTCAGAATAGCTTTCAATGCATACCTGCTGGCTACAAACTCTGTTTTGTGTGTCTGAAAATCTTCATTTCACTTTTTTCAGAAAATGAGGGTTATGATTTGGAAGTTATAGCTTTGAGTTGGTAATTATTTTCTTCTAGCATTGTACAGACATTATCCATTTGTCTTTTGACTTCTATTACTTTTGTTCAAAAGTAAGCTATTGAGCTACTGTTTGCTCCTTTAAAATAATGTTTTTGTGGTGGTTCATGCTTGTAATCCCAGCACTCAGGAGGCTGAGGCAGGAGGCTTACCATGAGTCTGAGCTTAGCCTGGGCTCTATAGTGAGTTCAGGACCAGCCTGATTTACAAAGTGAGACCCTGTCTCAATAAAATAATAATATAAAAATAAAAATAGCATGTCTTTTTTTTACTTCTGATTGCTTGCACATTTTATTTTTAATGTTTTATTGTGCAGTACCAGTATCTATATTTTTTTGATCCTGTTTTGAGATCTGCTGGAGTTTTTGAACCTATAACTTAATGTCCTTCAGTTTTAGAAAATTCTCATTTAGTGTTTTTTTCAAATAATTGTTACACATTTTCTTTTTTCCTCTTTCTAAAAGTTCACTTAAACTTATTATTTTTTCTATTCTCTGTTTCTTACCTTCCTTTCTATTATTTCTCTTCATGTCCCTGGGTAGTTCTTTCTGACCAGTTAATATCTTGGCTAGTAATTCTTTCTAATTGGCTTACCAGCCGCTCACTCGGCCCTTTTCTCCGTTCTTGTACTTTCTCTTCTTTCATCGTTATTTCTGCGCTGCCAAAATTCTTATCTTGCACCCTTGAACAAAATAAGAATTGTTATTTTAAAGTCAATATCTAAAGACCGATTTCTGAAGACAGTGCAAGGTTCAGTCCCAGTTATTTCTGTTTCCTAGTCTCCGAGTATGAGGGTTTGTTTATCAGAGTGTATCACTTTGTATTTTCAAAAATAGTGTAGGAATAATTTTCAACTTGGGAAATCATCTTCTTTCAAAGAGGATTTGTGCTTTATTTTGCTGGTCCTCTGGGGCGCACATTCTCTGGGGTCACTTTCATTTCACTGACACAGCAGGTAGCAGATGCTAACTGCACAAGACGCAATGGTCACGTTTCGAGTGCTCTTAAAGCCTTTGGAGCGCCTCCTGCTGCAAGCGAGAGGATAAACAATCAGATTTTTGAACAATTGGTGTAGCTCTTCTTTTAATACTTTGCTGTGTGCCAGGCCATATTTCAAATCCTTTTAAAATATCATCATGCTACTGTCATTCTTGTGGTATGTAGATGTGAAACTGAGGCAGAGAAGAGTTGGGTAAGTTGCCAAAAGGTGCAAAATTTTGAGAGGAAAATCTTTACTGTTCTTCTGACCTTGACTGGTATGGTGGAACAACAACAACAAAAAAATTAGGGGGAAAATGTGTCGATTATTTATGCCAATTCTCATGATCTTGTCTAGTTTTCCTCTGGATTTTCTGGATATGTGAAACAAAAGGGCAGATACTTTTAATAGAATTATTTAACTTCAGGTTTTTTTTTTTTTTCCCCTCTTCAGGACTAAGTTTTGAGGATAGTTACCAGGTTAGTTAAAGAAACTGAATTAATAAACATAATGCTGTTGGAGTGATTTTATATTTCGATATTATCTTATTCTGGGGAATAATACATTTTAGAATTATGTGGGAGAAGCGATTAGGTTTTACTCTGTCTAATGATAATACATTTAAAAATGGATTATCTATGCATCACTTGGGTATCCATACTAGGATGTTTTCTAGAAAATGACAATAGTGTTTGTTACATAGGAAAAGAGCTTCACTGAGGAAGATCTTAATGAGTTAACTCATTGCTGCCGTTTCAGAATGGGAAGGCAAGAGAGAAGCATACGAAGGGTGGGATCACGAAGGACTGCTTTGCATTAACAGCAGCAAGCATTGTGGGATTAAATCTCAGAACTCAACATTTTTGTTTGATTTGCATGCAGAATTTGTTTATCGTGCTTCTCTTCACAGTGACTGCTCAGGCTGCTTCAGCGTGAACAGTAGGCTGACTACCAGGAGAGCGCGTGATTGGTTGAGTTAGGAAGCGAAATGCCATATACTGTAGAGGAAATTTACTCTGGAATAAATGGAGATCATTTAGTCAAAATGCTGTATTTTCTGCATGCTAAAGTTTCTCTGGGATAATATGCCATAGAGACTTTTTTAGAAGCACAAATAAACAGAACTTATTTTCCAGGGAACTAGAAGAGTGTGGCCTATATCATGTGTCTCAGGATCAGCCAACATAACTTTGGAGAAAAGGTTGTCAAAAAAAAGAAAGAAAATGACTCAAGTGAGGCATGAAACAGACTCTACAGGAGTTGATGAGTCACCACTCTGCGTTTAAAATGACAGAAATCAGATTCAAACCAGCTTAATCGCAGCCTTGTGGGGGGAGGAAGGACAAATTACTGTCGTTGGCTTGACTGCTATAGAGCGGTATAAATTCACACTTGCTGGAGATGGAGAGAGGGCCAAAATGTTTTTAGCAGATCTAAAGATACTTTGAAGGCTCTGAACTTAAAGGATAGGAAAAAGAAAAAAAAGAAATGCATTGGCTCAAGATGCTGAAAACAACAGGCTTGGCGCTAATTCACAGCTCACTGGGTCCAGAGGCTAAAAATGAAAAAAGACCACTGCTGCCCCTGTATCATCCACTTGGGCTCTATTTTTTCTTCTCTCCTCTCTTTATTGGCCCAATAACTCCTGCCATACCTACGCTCTCCTACAGCGCTAGGAAAAGGGACCAGGCATCTTTCACTTTTCCTAGACTACTCATGCCTAGGTCAGGTGTGTAGTAGTTATCCACTGATGCATAACATATTAAAACTCAGGTTAAAACAGCACACATAGCATATCTCCTCACATAGCTCCTAAGGGACAAAACTCTAGGAACAACCTAAATGGGTGATTTTGGCTCAGCGTTGCAGATGACCTTGCAGTTGAGGTATTGGCCAAGGGTACAGTCATCCAAAGCTCGTCCACATGAATGAGCTTAGACCCACTTCTAAGCTCACTCATGTGGATATTGGTTGCAGCCTTGGTTCTGTGCCACGTGGAACCATCATACATCATAGCAGCAGCCTTATCCAAGAAGGAAATCACACAGTGAAAGAACCCAGAATGGGAGCTATAGTGACTTTAATATTCTCATCTCAGAAGTAACAAACTATGATGTCTGTTGTATTTTCTATTGGTTATGCAGTTCAAACTTGCTGTAACATGAAAGAGGCCTACTCAGGTATCTGAATACTAGGAGGTAGGAGAGAGCTTTCAGGGCCATCCAGGAAGTGCTATCACAGGCCATTGGCCAACGTACAATGAGCTAGCCTTGGCTTGTACAATTGGTTTGTACAATGAGCTAGCTCTGAATTCAAGTTTGGCAGCCATAATGAGTACAGACCATTGCTGAATGCTGTCCTATATTACACAATGTTTAATTCCTTTACTTTTCTTACACTGGGGACTTCCTGTGGCTCACAAGCCTGTAATAACTAGGAATATTGGTTTGATTATACAGGGGGAAGGTGTAACGTAATGGGATCTTGAGCTGGCAAAGTGAGGAATAGTTACGCTGATATTGATTGCAGACTCCACACAGGGGTTGTCTTAGGCCCACAGGTACTGTGTTGTCAGGGCTCAGAGAATGGCCAAATAGGCAGGAATCTAGTTCAGATTCAACAGAGTATTTGGAATTCAAACTGATGCACCGCCTTTTAAAGTCTGTGTTTTGTTTTGATTTATTTTCACTTTTTATGTAAAATAAAAACTTTCATTCTCCAAGTATCATTATTGCTGTATAATGCCCAAACCAAGGAGCCAGATGGGAAGGAAGGTATGAATATTCACACTCTCATATTTCAATCCTTTAAAAATAGTCTAGTATTGTTTTTGATCAATTATTTCTGAAATGTAGGTAAATAAATAGCCGCCTCTTGGCTCTTTTATGCTAATGTATCTATTTAAAAAGCTAAGTTATGAATTTTGAAAATTGCTAAAGGTAAGAATTCTGTTTTTTGAGACAGTCTCACTTTGTAGTTCAGGCACCACACCCAGCTTATGTGGTGCTGTGGAATCAAACTCAGGGCCTTGAACTTGGTAGGCAAGTGCTGTAACCACCGTGCTATTTCTCCAGCCCCCAATAAGCACTTATTTTTATGTTCTCAGAACAATATGCTAATTATAATCCCAAGGGGACTAGTGAGTCAATTAGCTGACCTACAGGTAAAGGCCATACAGAAAACTATCACATAAATAGGTATTTGCAACAGAGGGAGTTTAATGCAGAGTAGTAGGTGACAGAAGATCTGGGAACCAAAGAGAAGATGCTGAAGTAGCATGTTAAAGTCACTTCCGAGCTGGGAAGAAGTGATGCTGTGGGACGTCAGGGTGAAGTCATCTGTGGCAGCTGGAACCCTAATTGGTCTACCTGTAAGGAGCTGGAGTCACGGAAGAGGAGCTAGTGCTGGAAAAGCTGCCCTACTTATCATTACTCAATAGGTGATGATTCTCACTGCAATAACTACTCCATATGTTGCTTCTTCATTGGAGTGAATTAATGAGAGACTAAGGCAGATCCAAATACTGAATGAGGCCAGTAGCAAATTCTAATAGAATTGCAATTAGAACTCTGAGATCTTGGGGAAATATTTTGTTCCCTTTAGCAAGTGACTTGTGTTTTAGTAACCATATTTAAGCAAATTGGATAATGCAGAGTTCAATAAGATGCCTGAACTCTAAGTTTTATGATTAGAGACCCAGGTTCCATAACAAAGCAGAAACAAGGTTGAATGTGCCTGACAGCATTCCATCAAACCACTAATAAGCCATAGACTGCATGAGCAGATGGCTTCTATGCCCCCTGAGCCTCCCACATCGCCATCCCATCCTCATCGGTGCCCATGGCCTCTTGGAAAACCTGTTTAAGAAACTCCTGAGTACAAGGATGGCTTTTCAGAAGAATAACTGTCATCAAGTCGAAGTAGATTTTGACTTTAGAGTCCCTCTGACAGGGCTAATTCTGAGGGATGATGGAGAAGACAAAGACTCCAGTTTGGCAGGATGTAGAGCAACGCATCTCATTGCAACTTTGCTTGGAAGAGAATGAAGCCTAAAGACAGGCTTGGTATTTGTTCTCGACACATCACCCAAAGACACAGATGACGACTGAGTGAAGGATGGAGAAAAAGGATGTAAGCACACTCGGAATGGACCTGGACTTGAGACAATCCTGGCCAGTTGAACAAGGCAAAAAGGAGGCTGAGATATCTTGATCACAAGACTGAAGGTCTCTTTTGCAGTGGAGTCTTTCTCATACACATGTTGTTAAAATGAAAACAGTAGCCGTGGGAGAAAGAACAGGGGCACTCTATAGACTCTGGCGTTTGACCTTTCTCTAATCAAAGCACACAGCAAGAAACATATCTGCGTGCTTAATCTATCAGCCTTCAGCGTTCATCTCTTCTATGCCACTCCAAACCATTCCTTTCTGGATTACATTTGATTTCTTCCTTTATGGAAGGGGACGGCAGTCTTTCTTCCTACTTCCTCTGGGCTATGCCTCTGCCAGAACCAACTGAAGATTTTTTTGCTGCTTCATATACTACCTTGTTAGCCCACCCAAAATGGCTGAGAAGGGAGTTCCTTGGCTAAAACAAAGAATGAGGTTAGTAAGCTAATTCAAATAAAATTCACTGTTTTATCTTCCCAATCAAAGAAACAGCTTTATAACATAGTGGAATGGCCTCTAAAGACTCATCCTAAAATCTCACAAGACATGTGCTTTCACCGGTACATATTTGCGCCTGGTAATAATATTTGCAGTGCATGAGTTAGGTTCTGAACTAGGTTTCAAAATAAGACTCTGTTTCTCCATACTTAGAGGGCATGGAATGAAGAGGACTGGTAATGTCTAACAATCACAACTAATTAAGGTACTCTGAAATCTTATTGATTATATCTTAAGTGTCACTCATTTCTCAGGGGAGGCATACTTTGATCATGGAATACAGTTTAGCTCTTCTGACTTGGAAGACACAACTGATCATTTTGGCTCTTTAAGCTTGGAAGCAAAGGGCAGAATGTGGGGTACTGACTGATGTGAAGGACCCTGCCTAGGTATGGGACATGCAATTACTGCGGTAAAGCTGGACCTAGGAGGAAAAGGTACATAGTGGTGGTGGTACACAGTACGCTTCTGGGGCCAACGCAGAATCTGAGCAGGAGTGGATCACGTGGAATAATACTTCTCAGTGAGGGAGGCAGTTTGCAGGCGCTGGCAACGCGTGAGCTGTTTGTGACTGGTTCACGATGGCAGACACATAGAAATAAAATTGCTCAAAATTGCTCTGTCAAATTGGTATTAAAATTTTTTTGCTCGTTGTATACAATAATAAAAATGATACTTGCATTTTATGTTCTTTTTAATTTCATTTTTCTAGCAATTCATTTTTATTGCATTTTACCAATGAATTTGTCTGTAACATATTATAAACAAGATTTTACTGCTCATTTACTACAGATGGTTGGGGAAGCACTGATCTTGATGGGCATTGTGAAATCCATTCTCACTCTCGGATGTGGCAACGTGTGATATTTTGGTCACTTCACCTTGTGAAGACACTGAGAAAGCTTGCCATTTTACACAGGCATTTGGGTGACGGAAGGTGAGGGAATCTCTTTGTATATTGGGCAGCTGAAAGTGAATACATAGAGCAACAGATGAATTGGCAGAACAGCTAGTATTCTGGGTGTTCTCTCTCTCTCTCTCATCTACCAATCATGTCTCCTGTCCATAGCCTCCTTTACCAAGGGTAGAAGCACACAGCCAAAGCTTGGGTTCTCCAAACATCTAGCTAGTAGAACAGAGACCTACTTATATGAAAGTTGATTGGAACTGAGTACTACAGAACTCAGGAAATCTTCAGAGATTCTCTGGCTGACTTTCTTAGAATCGTCTGGCCATTTGCTCTTTTGGACACTTTCTTATTCTTCCTTCAGTTTTGTGGTTCCCCAGTTCTTTTAAGAAACTTGCTTTTTAAGTCTTAAATCTGTTCATTGCTTGTCACTAAAATCACAAAGAATCTTGAAAACCTAAAGTAATTGATAAATATCACCAACTTCCCCAAAAGTTGAATGTCTATCTTCAAGTATCTTTCCCAGAACTGAATATTAAATACATACATGTTTAAGTTTAGGTACATGAAGAGAAAGTGAAGGAGGGAGGGAGGGAAAGACACACACACACACACACACACACACACACACACACACACACACACACACACAGGCTGAATAGCCTCAATCCAAAAGTCTGAAATGCTCCAAAATCTGAAGTTTTTTGAGTGTTATTCATTTGGGTTCTTTCAAAAGGCAGAATTTATAGAAAATATAACAAAAAGGATCTACTCAGAATACTTACAAATCCGAGGACAGAGGTAGTCCAGGAAGTCAGCCTGCACATACGAGAGCTGGAGTGTCTGATGGCTGCAAAGTAGAACCCCCGTCCAAGACTGCAGGGCAGCCACTGAGAGTCTGCTGTGGATCTCAGTTGTTTGAAAAACAATGGCGAAGACTGGAGACTGAAGATCAGTGCATGTCAGCACTGGAGCAAATCCGTGGTGAAGATCTGCAGCATGTAGCAAGTCAGCAACTGTAGACTAGGAGCTGTACCAATCTTCCTTCTTCCTTCCTTTTATACAGTTTGAGTTCCAGTTGGGCCTTCCACAACCAGGTGGATGCTCTTCCCTCATTTACTGGCCCACAAATCACTCACAGGCTGGTTCTCAATTCCCAATCCGGGCGTGGTTCCCAAACCCTAATCCAGGAATGGTTCCTGATTGCCTCAAATTATCTCTCCAACTATCATGGTACCCACATGACACTACTTGTACAAACAGAAAATTCAACACTATAAAGCTTTCTCGTGCAGAAAATCATTAAAACTACTACATAAAATTACTTTTGGGCAATGTGTATGAGGTGTCTATGAAACAGAAATTAGTCTCATGTTTCGACTTGGGTTTCTTTCCCAAGAATCTCTTTATGTATATGTTAATATTAAAATATGGAAAAATCCTAAATCTAAAACATTTTGGGTATCAAGCATTTTGGAAAAGGGCTACTTGACCATCCGATAGCTATATGTGTGTTTGTGTGTGCATGTGTGTCTTTGATATTCTCCCAGGTTGGAAATGGGGCCTGGCTTAAATTTGCTTCATGTCTGCGTATCATTTGAGGTAAATGTCGAGGAGGATAAAGTGTCAGGACATTTTTATGCACAAGCTATAGAAACTATTCAAAATGAGTTTTTTAAAAAAGCCTGTTAACATATATAAAATGGAAAGATGCCAGAGCATCTTTTTAATTATAGAATTGAATTAAAAAGTATAGGAATGAAGTCATGAGGAGACACTTATTGGGAAGCTGATATTGTTTAGATCTGGAATGTTCCCCAGAAGCCTCATGTGTCTAGATAAAACGACTTATATGTGAATTTCAATTGCTATCTGTAGGTGGAGCCTAGTCAGAAGGGGGGGGAGGGTGGCTGGAACATGACCTTGAAGGACAGATGGTAGCTCCGCCCATCCTCACCCTGCTTCCTGACTGCCAGGGGATGAACAGCTTTTCCTCCTGCAAGGCCTCCACCGGGTATGTCCACCGATGCTGGCTGCCTGTGGCTGGACTGAGACCTTCTGAAACTCTGAGCTAAAATGAACTCTTCTTCCTTTAAGTTGTGGATGTTGGGCTTTCTGTCCAGCAATCAGTAAGTAACAGACAGAAGCACTCATGTGCACGCTGGTGCCCTCCCTTCCTTTCCATCAAGCACTTACCCTGAGTTCTTCATCACTGATTAATTTCTCTGTCAAGAAGTTTGTGTCGTGCTGCTACAGAGACCTTGCTTAGCAGGGCCTGGTAGCATAGGCCTGTAGTCCCAGCACTCTGAGGGCTGAGAGAGGAAGATCATAAGGTTGAACTCAGCCTGGGCAACTTAACAACTTAGTGAGACCCTGTCTCAAAATAAAAGTCAGAAAATGGGCTGGGGATAGCACAGAGTGAAGGCCCCAGGTTCTATCCTCAATGTCATTTTTTAAAAAATAACAAAACAACTTTGATGCTCCTTTCGTGGTCTGACTTTTCTCGGGTCACTTGCACTTGCCCTGCACCCCCCACCCCCCTGCACCATTTGGATGAGTCCCCATAATTATCCATGCCTGAATTACCAGCCTGTCCTAGGCTGGAGTGATAGGGTAGGATAGGACTTACGGTCAATCCACACACTCCTCGGGATAAAAATGAAATGGAAAAGGGCGGTTTACCTGAATGCAAACTTGCTGGGCAGGCAGAAATGTTCCCAATACATTTAACAGGAACTAAGGATTTTTAAGCAGGTGGGTTATGTGTGGAAATCAATATTTGAAGAAGATTAAGATGCCAATAGTGTGTCAGTAGAGTGGTCATATAATTTATCACTTACAGTGGGACGCTGGAAAATGATACTGGCTATTATTAATAATTAATGGGATGAATATTTTCTCTGTCATAGGAGAGCTGAGTAAGTGCAGGTAGAGAAACTATTACAAATTGCTACACTAAACTCCTTCCTGATGTGATATAGGCCTAACAGTACTTTTGGTTATAAACCTACATATGCTTTTACACTCACCATCAACCACTTCCCAAGGGAAAATAACTTTTTGAAACCAAGGTTAAGACTTGCAAAAGGGTCAAGAGTCACAAAAATACCGAATCTATAGTGGACGGAGCTATCTGCTAGTTGGTTCTCAGGGGAATAGTCTTGGAATAAAGACTCAACATTTCGCTTATGAGTTTTTATACTAGAATGGTTAATGGAAGGCCTCAAAGTCATAAGCATACTGTAATTTATGGCCTTAGCTTCACCATATGCCAACTGGGACCTTCAGCAAGAAATTTAACCACTCTGAACCTCTGTGTCTTTACCTACAAAATGGAAATGATAACAAGTCACATAGTCATGTTTGAAATTACACTGTATAAACATATAGCATGTAATATGTAGGTAGCACATGTATTACCGCATCATTACCATACACTTGGAGGTCTGGTAAGTTAGCTATTAATAATACCAAAAGGGTAACACAGTGCAGGATGAGAGAGAAATTGTAGTTTTTTTTAAAGTAGGTAGAACCTTCTAGCAACATTGCTCACACACTGATTTTTACACTTATTTTTATGTATTTAATCTGTATTTAATCTGTTCTGATGTGCCAACTCCTCCTTCTAGGGTCACTACAAATTAGAAGGCAAGAGGGGAAGGGAAGGAGAAGGAGGAGGGTCTTATTCTGGGACCAGGGAAGAGTGGCCAAATATCTTTTCTGTGGATTAAGAATGTCTTTAGCTTTGCCAGTCTTGTAACTAAAGACTTTAAAAATGTTTTGTGGATTAGTAGGAACAAAATTCTGATTAACAGAAATTTAAGCTTTCCCTCTATGTGAATATTGACATTAATTTTACATAATCAATAAAAACTGGACAGCGCGAAAGTCTATCTACTGGCAAAAAGATGAACAAACTAACACAACTACATCGTGAGGTTGCTAAGCAATGAATGGGAATGGCGCAGTGATATGTACAAAAGTATGGATAACATCAAATGTACCGTGGTACTGACAGAAACTTACTCAAAAGCTAGATGACCTGACTTCTTCCATAAGAAGCAAAATTTATAGTGGTAAACTGAGGCAGAGCAGAGGATTGAAGCATATGTTTATAAAGTTCAAAATTAATCCACACATCTTAATTGCACACATTCATGGGTACGATTTGATACAGACATATCAATCAATCACCTATCTAATGTGTAGGAATCGAACAGGGTGACATTTCCATATTCTTAAACATGTGTTATTTCCTTCTATTGTGAATTTTTGACATCCTACCTCTGGCACTTTGTAAACGTATATGTTACTGTCAACTGCAGTCACGCTCCTGTTCCAGAACACTAGGTTTACTCCTTTGTCTAAGTTTGCATCGGTACCTGTTAACCAACCTTATTTCATCTCAGTTTCTCACTGTGCTTAACTACCTCAAAGATCATGATTATTCTTTCTACTTCTATGAAATCAACTTTTAAAAAATTTTGTACATATGAATGGGAACACGTGACATTTGTGTTTCTGTGCCTGGCTTATTTCACCTAACCCCATGTTGTCCGTTCTTCTAACATTGCTGCAAAGGCAGAATTTTATTCTTCTTTGGAAGGAATACTCTCTTACTCTATGTATATGCCATGTTGTTTTTACCTGCTCATTCATTTATGAACACGTTAGTGGATTCCATATTGGCTGCTGTGAACAGGGACACAACAAACCTGGGAGTCCAACCATGTAGTTATTTTGTTTCCTTCCGATATATTCACAACAGTGGGGTAGCTGGATCACATGACTCCTCAATTTCACTTGAGATACCTTCATAGTGGCTAGAATAATTTATATTTTAAGCGATAGTGTATAAGGGTTCTCATGTTCACCATCCTCACCAATTTGTTATTGTCTGCCTTCTTGGTAATAAACTTCCTATGTAGAGCGAGATGCTATCTCATTGTGATTTTGATTTGCATTCCCCTGATAATCATATTATTTGTTCATAGAATTGTTGACTCTTTGTATGTTTCCTTCAGAATATCTATCCAGATCTTCTCACATTGATTGTATTACTATTTTTACTGTTAAATTCTGCATAGAATCTGAATATTAAACCCTTGTTAGAGGAATAGTTTGAAAATACTTCCTACCATTCTGTAGATTGCCTTATCACTCTGTGGATTGCTTGCTTCACTACCAGAAGCACTTAAGTTTGATACAATTACATTTGTCTATTTTAATTTTATTGCCTATATTTTCAGATTTCTATAAAGAGAATTGTTTGTATGTATTTCTTGTATTCTCCTGTGTTTTATTCTAGTAGTTTCATAATTTCAGCCCTTATGTTTAGATCTGTCATTCACTGTGAAGTGCCCTTTGTATATAGGAAGTGATAAGGGTTTAGTTTCATTTTTCTGCTTTCCCTAATGGAGGCTTTTGCCAAAGATGAGTTAGGTGTGAACACATGAATTTACTTCTGGGTTATCCATATTGTTCTATTGGTCTCGTTGACTTCTTAGACCAGCACATTGCTGTTTTGATTATGAGATTATGTAGCATTGTAATATGTTTTGAATTAAGGTATTGTAAGGCTTCTAGATTTGTTCTTTTGTTCATTGTGTTTTTGGCTTTTGGGATTATTTCAGGGTTTTGTTTTTTCTAGTTATATGAAGAATACTGTTGCTTTTTTATGTAAATTGTACTGAAGCTGCATATTAGTTGGGTAATATGGATGTTTTGACTGTATTAGTTCTTCCAATTCATAATCTTGGGATAGCTTTCAATTTTTTATATCCTTCTCAATTACTTTCTTTGGCATTTTGTAATTTTCACTGTTAAGATCATTTACTCCTTTGGCTAAATTTATTACTAGCTTTAAAAATGTAGCTTTTATGAATATGTTGGCTTACTTAGTTTTTATGAGCAAGTTCATTATTGGTGATTTAAAATCTACTGACTTTTTGCTATAGTTTAAATTTTAAATGTCCCACAATGGCCCATGTGTTAAAGGCTCTATACAATCAATGTGCTATTGGGAGGTGGTAGGAACTTTAAAAGTAGACCCTAAGGGATCTTTAGGTCCCCGAATGAAAATGAAATTGCAAAAGCCCAGTTCTCTTCCTGTCTCTCTTTGTGCTGCTTGGCTGTGCATTGTACCAGTTTATTTCCCCATGAGTTCCTGCCATGATGTGCTGTCACAAGCTCAAAGCAACGCAGCCACTGATCACGGATAGAAATCCTTGAAACTGTGAGCCACAATACATCTTTTCTCTTTGCATTGACTATTGCAGGTGTGTGTCACTTGTCCAAATGCTGCATAATACATTTTGAATGTTGATTTTGTGTTCTGCAACTTTCCTGAATTCATTTATCAGTTTTGACAGGTTTTTGGTGAAAGTGTTAGGTTTTTCTCTCTATATCATGTCATCTGCAAACAGAAACGATTTGAAGGTTTTCAGTTCTGTTTGGATGCCCTTTATTTCTGTTTCCTCATTGTTCTGGCTAAAATTTTCAGTGGTATGTTAAATAAAATTAATGATAGGGAACATCTTCGGCTTTTTCCAGATTATAGAAGAAATGCTTTTAACTTTTCCCCATTTAATATAATCTTGGCTGTGTTTTTGCTATATTCAGCCTCATTGTATTGTGCTATGTTCCTTCTATACTTAATTTGTTGAGGGTTTTAATCAAAATCATAGGATTTTGAATTTTACTGACTACTTTTTCTGCATCAATAGAGACAACTGCATATGGCTTTACCTTTTATTATTTGATACAGTGTGATGAAACTTATTGATATATATATATATATATATATATATATATATATATATATATTGAATTATCATTACATTCCTGGGATAAATCTCACTTGATAATGGTATATGAACCTTCTGTGTAAAATTAGATTTAGTTTGCCAGCATATTGCAGGGCATTTTTGCATATATGTTTGTCAGGAACATTGGTCTAATATTTGATTTTTTCTTTTTTAAAACATTTTCTCCTCTTGCTTTGATATCAGATTAACACCGGCATAATGAATGAGTTCAAAGGAACTCCCTTATTTTAATTTTTATTTTAAATAGACGAATTCGAATTTTTTTCTTCTTTAGGTTTTGACAAAATTCCCCAGTGACATTATTTGGTCCTGGCCTTTTCTTTATTAGGATACTATTTATTATCAATTCAATGTATTGTTATTGGTCTCTTGAGGTATTTTAGATCTTCATGGCTAAATTTTGTTAGTCATATATATCCAAAAAGTTGTTTATTTCATCTAGGTTTTTCAATTTACTGCTGTGTATGTGTTCATAGCAGAATCTAATGATTGTATTTTAGTGGTGTCATTTGCAATGCTTACTTCACAGGAGGAGAATCCATTGGACCTAGGCTAGCTGTGCCTCTCATGTGAGTGACTTGGCTGCTTTGCAGGGCCTGGTGAGCCCAGCTGCCCAAGGAGGGCCACTTTCCTGCTGCTGTCAGCTGGGACTGGGTACATCACCCGGCCAGTTTGAGATCTTATGAGTGGATATGTGAGGTCACCCTACTGCTTTGCAGGAACGTGGGCATGTGAGATCTCAAGAGGGCACCATATGGCAATGGCTTGGGTTGGAAAAGACACAGCTCGCTTGGCTATTTCTTTGGGGCAGTGCATTGTTGTGGATTCCCTGGCAATTCTCCAACCAGAGATCAAAGTCTATGAAGGTTACAGGCTTCTCCAGCAGCAAATACTTTAAGAGTCTGTGGCATTAGTGGGGACTGCGAAGAGTCTCCAGATTACCTATGCTCTACTCTTAAGTGTCCTGCTTGTTTGAAAATTGATCTCAGCTGTGGAGATAGCATGGTGGATGCGGTGTGCCACATTCGTTCCTTTGTTTTCAAAGCCTCTTTCGTTCCCTGCTACATCCCTTCTGCTCTTGTGTGCATTCCCACAGACCTTAGTCTATATGGAGTGAGAAGTGGCAATAGATATGATCTGAGATAAGACTCAGAAAGTAAAGCTAGTTGGACATTAATGTCATAACCAGAAGGAACAACAGCATCCATGACTGTTATGCCATGAGTCTGTAGACATTAGAAAGAGCCTCTAAATGAGAGAGGAGGTAAGGAAAAGGGTTAAAGCCTCAGAGTAAATAGGAGCGGAAGAACCCCCGACGGAGAGGTTCTGTCAGATAATGGGTTTAGTAGAGAGGAAAGTAAAGTGAGATCATATTTCATAAAGAAACTGGTAGCTGATCTTTAAGAAGGAATTGTGAGACAACGCAAGGAGAAGTAGGATCATCTTTTGCAGTGAATCATGCTGGGCCTGAATCTCACCTCCTGAACACCTTGAGGCCTGGGCAAAGATGTCCCACTTATAAAAATTGTCTCATTACCATTATTTGATTTCCCTCTCCTTGTCTCTCTCCCTTATTTTGCCCAAATTTGCCACTTTACTAAATCTAGAAAACACTATAGAATTTCTAGCTTTCGAATTAAATAAAACTGAGCTGAGTTTGACCTACCGGGTGCTTCTGGGCAGCTTGATTTGAATAAATGGGCAACATATCCTGTATGTCCAAAGGAGGAGAACTCGGGTTTGCTACATCTGAATGACCACACGTCTACTTAGAGCTTTTACATTATCCTTTGGATTTGCAAATTCAACACTGAATATATGGCATTTAAGTAAATATACGTGATTATGTTGTGAGATGTCATCTTTTTTCCCCTACAAATATTCAAATTCCAGCCATATGCTATAAAGTTACTTTACTGCTATTTAGTCTTATTTTAAAAATTAACTTGAAAGCAAAGATTTCTACATAAAAACCAAAATAAAACCAAAGAAACAATGTCCCTGAGTAGCCAAATAGCTAGCTAATCTCTCATATAGTTTTGTAGCGGGAATCTGTGTTTGCAAAATGACACTTCACTTTAAAGGCAGTGCTTCTCTTTTAATGTTGACACTAAAACAAAATAGGAGATTTAAGGTTAACGCGGTTTTGCTATTAGAAACCTCCTATCGGACACATAAGGCATTTAAACCTAACTATAAGTTCCCAATGACTCATAAGTAGTGTTTGTTATATCTTCAAAGTTATGTTTTTGCTACTGAGTGTGACTTCTTTTAGCATTTTCTGGTGGTAGAAGGGGAGATTTATTTTTTAGTGATTTTATGTAGAGAAAAGCAGAGCTAGTTCCTGTGTCAGGAGCTCGTCATCAGCAATTTTTCATCAGTTATTTTCATTTCATCACGTGGGGTGGGCAGAGACGTGAAGACTCAATTCAGATTGTTTGAATGTGTCAAGTTGACTCTCACTCCAGGGGTGAGGAACCCAGGACAGATGGGTAGAAGGGGCTCCATTATGCCAGGGTGACCTCAGATTCTTCTTCTATTTCTGTTCTATCATTTTCATGCTCACTCTTTGCCCTGTGTACTGTTTCCTCATATCTGCAAGGTGGCTGCTGTGACTCTGTATCAGGTGACCTCTGAGAAGCAGAGACAAGGGGTTTCCCACCTTGGCCTGCTCAGACATCCATCCCATTCATCAGGAAACAAGTGTCCATAAAGTCCTTTCACAAAGACTCACTACATCTCATTTTCCAAAACAGTATCAAAATAGTAGGGTTTTTTTTTTCATTGTTGTTGTCATTAGTTTCCAGTTTGATAGTAGTATTTTATTTTAGAAACGAAGTAGTACAAGGGGATAGTCCCACTTTTGTACTTCCTTTGGACTTGTACACAAAAACCAAACTAAAACCAAGGAAACAATGGCCCTGTGTAGTCAAAGAGCAAGCTAATCTCTCGTATCGTTTTGTATCAAAAGTCAGGAAAAGTGGATATGTGAACACTATCCCTTGGGTCCAATGCTCAAGAGTCATGTAAATGCGGTCCTCAGTGAATTTCAGTTTTCAGGAGAGATGAAGGGATGTTCTGAATGGCTTCTCTCTCTCCCCTCAGACCCAGTGCCACTTCATGGTGGTCACCTTCCCAAACTCCCTTCCTCATTTTTTGGTGGATACGGGGGGACAGAACCCAGGGCCCTCATGCTACATTACATCTACAGCCCATTTTCTGGTTTGGGCTTTTTGAGACAAAGTCTTGCTAAGTCACTAAGTCACCCAATCTGGGCTTAAAATTGTGATATCCTGCCTCAGCCTCCTAGGGTGTTGGGATTATAGACATGCATCAACCAGCCTATCTTTCTTTCCCTGATTTAGAGAATACTCACTGCTCCTCTGAACCGGCCGTATTCATCTCACTTGTTTCTGGATACTTCAGTTCTCCATTTATCTAGAGGCAGTCACATCCTGCACAGGTCTGGACAGAGAAATCCTGTTGGCAAGAAAGCAAGGAAATGGTAATGCTGTCGGCCAAATTGCTCTTTCATATTTTATCTACTTTGCATCACAAGTTTGCTTTTAAAACAGTTTCCTATTGCAGTCTGTTGATCTTTTGGCAGGCTGACTTCTTCCATTCATCCACTCTCTTCTCACTGGCATGGTCTTTCTAAAATACAAATACTACTTCATTTTTAGCTTTCTATTTGCTTAGTGTCATTGACGCAAATGATCACGCTCTCTCCCATGGCCATCTTTCTAGCATTTTCTTTCTCATGTGGTTTGCACGGTCTTATCTCTGCATGGGATTTGTGTTCCTTTGCTGCTGCACCTTTGTTTCATTATCTATCTAGACTATCTACCTCCCTTGTTCTCCCTTGTGGGAAAGTTCCTTCTAGTCTTCCAAAAATTGATGATTTGAGAAGCTGTACTAAATACCCTCCTCCCACTGGGCTCCAGTGTTTCTTTATTTTTTTCTAACTTTCAATAGTGGGTTCCTGATTGCTGCCTGTGTTGCTGAATTATGATTTATTTATTTACATAACCCACCAATCTTTTGGTACTAGGCTGAACATCTTGAGATTGAAGAATGGCTCTCCCTGGTACAGTTTATGACCCATTGATGACGTTCAGATTGTGTATTTTTAATAGCAGAAAAGATGCTAAGCATTGGTGGATGACAGTGTACCATCCAAACGAAAACTCAGTCCTATTTTCTAAGACTTCAAGATAACTTTGAGGTATTTCTTTTTCTCTTGTTTCTCAGATCTCTTAACATGCCTCTGTCTTAGGAATGGTTTGTGAATAAGACATAGGGCTGAAGCAATGAAGTTTAATAAACAAAAGGTATTTGGCAAAATTAACCTTGACCTGTACAGACACCTCGCTGGTATAACGCAAACATGATAACCACTATAATTCAGGAAGGACTTACTGAGCTCGCCTAGCAATTTCTCTGTTCTTATGCAGCAGATATTCAAGGTAGCAACTGCTTTAAATTCTAAGGACAACAAGCTACTAACTCATGGGCATAAATACTTGCAAAAGTATTCCATTAAAAACATCACTTCATAAAATCTCTATGTAACATAGGCAGCTGGAACTGAGTCTTGGAAAAATTATTTTAGTGTTTTCCTATACTTCATCCTGAATCCTCAATTCTGGTGGTCAGTCCAACACCTTGCTATGCAGATATAAGGAAGGAGAGTTCTTTACTGTTGGATTACAAAGGATGACAAAGGGTTTGGGTTAGCCTGATAATTCTCTAGTGGGGTGTAAGGATTACAAGTCACATCACTTATCATTCAACAGACATACTTATATGTAACAATCTTAACCAGAAATGACAGGATGCTGATATCAAACTCAGGTGGTAAACCTAAGCCAACCTAGTAAGGGCGGCTTTCTAGTTCGGTGTAGCTCAGATGTTTTGACTTTCAGGCACTGCTTGCTGATCCTTCTCTGTGTAACAGGAAGTCATCATATGTCATCCATGGTGAGAAGTCAGTGCAGAATTTCAGACATTTCATTACCTTCGTAGAAATCTTTACTAGGCCCAGTCAGCCTGGTTTACAAAAAAATTAAGTATTCAGATTATATTTTGAAATTTATAAATTTAAAACATAACTACCCATCTATGTTTCTATGAAAGCAGAATTTAAGGTCTTGTTCTGAGGACTGGGTCATTCTTTGCTTTTTTCCATCAATATGTTAACTTCCTTGTACGACTTAAGTCCATAACGTACCATCCTGTATTACCAGTTATTCTTTGAAAATGCCCAGAGATTTGTACAGAATTGTTACAGACGAGCCCAAATCCTTCAGGATCTTTATGTTTTCTTTAGTCTTTCACCATCATCTCTTTCACACCAGTACTGGCAAATTTTTCCCTTCTTCTTCATGTGACTGACTTTTATCTAGCTGTTCCAAAAAAGAATAAAATAAAACTCATGTTATTTAAATTAATTCTTTCAGAAGTACCAAGCTTTTTCTTGTCTTCCTACTAAATTAATTAACTAGCATTTTGTTATAATATTTAATACTGAACTGGTAGACATATATAGAAACAGCACACTGGCTCCCCACGGCATTTGCCGTGCTGTGGGCATGAGGGCTCTGTTTTATAGAGGGAGGTAACTGTTCCCTAGAAGTCCTGGCCTTGTATCTGCACCCACACAGCACTTACTTTTCTTGTGAGGTTGTGTTCAGTTGTTCACTACTTTTACACTCTGGACGGAGTGGCTGCTGTCTGCTTGGTTAATGCTGACAATTTCTTTTGCCTGGTGATCATTTCTTTTCCTCCTTCTCCTCCCTTTTTCCATCTTCCCCAGCACCTTCTTGCTAAAAACAACAAAACAAAGTCCATGCTGTTTGGATATAATCCTTTGAGAGAGCACTACTGAGAAGGTTTATATATTGTAGCATTTCATGGTTAGAGTCTGAGCTCGTGGTCCTGAGGCATGAGTCACACCCTGAGCTCTCCTGTGCAGTGTGGCTTCCAAAGAGCTCTGTTTTGGGCTTGGCCGCCCAAGGCCCAGCCTCACCTGAGGTGGGGATCTCCTTACCTGTAGTAAAGCTGTGAGGAACTGTGGGCTACAGAATAAGGCAGAGAAAGAAGTTAAGCAAGGGAGTAGCTTCAGGTAAGGGCTCAGCCTGAACTCAGAGAAGCTCCAGACCATGGGATACCGTTTGCCTTGAAGTCAGCTCGGTGCAGGCCGTAGCAGAAGGGTCTCCCCCTAGAACTGCAGCTTCCGTCATCTGAGCACATTCCTCTGCGGAAGGCTGCAGTTATGTGAGCAGGCAGCAGGAGCTGAGCGATGTGTGTGTGAAACTGAATTGATTAATCTCAGGGCATCTGGGCATATGATTGACTGCTAATTAGCAGAATATCAGAAATGAAATGACTGACATTTTTTAAATAGCTGTTATTGGACACAATTTATGAACCATCCTAGATAGTCTCGGCCTCATCTGTCTTGTCTCCTGGGTTCTTAACTGGTTGGAGGTAGGAAAAAGAAAAGAAAAAAAAAAAAAAGGGCCTGGTTCCAATGCCACTCCACGTTTTCAAATGTCATTAGTGTGGGGAGACTAGTTTCAGCACATCCTCCATAGTAACTTCCACAGTCGTAGCCACAGAATTAAAACACAAACCACGGAGACTCACAGAGACTTGCTCTGCATTTCCAGACTCCAATGCTTTCAAAGTGCCGTACCATTATACTGTTGAAATGCCATCTGGTAGGGCATGGCAACTAGCTCCTGCAGTGCTGTCACGTGGGGCTGGGGCCACAGCCAGGAAGGAAATGGGCGGTCCTTTGACCACGGGGAAATTTTGACCGGACAGGGAAGCATATGGGTAAATTCCTCTTGGTCTGTGCCTCTGATGGGTTGTGTGCAGGCACTGTGGTCCCAAGAGCGTGTGACTAAGCAAGTGTCTATTTTCTGTTCTGAAGCTTCGTCTGGACAGACAGCCACCATCTTGCATCCGCTTTCCAGTCTTCCTTGTTCCACTTCCATTTTCTGTCACTCTTACTGCCCTGCTGTTGTACCTCTACACCTCCTCCAAAATATATCAGCGCATACTCTTAGCCCGATTTCCAAAAGAAATCGAACAGAAGAAACAAAGCCCACTAAGCTGAACACGGCCTAGGACAAAGGCAGTACCCCCTCGAGATTCCAAGTTTCAGCCCAATATCCGAGTCCTTAAGTGGTAAGATTGCACTGTAAAACACCACGGGAGACGGTGTGAACAGAGAGACGGTAATCCTGGCATTGTTCTTCTCTTCTCCCCCTGTCTAAACAAAGTCAATCCTATTAAAATCTAAGTGGATGCTAAGGAGAAATCCCCAGGATGCTACAAAGAGTTTTCAGTCTGTTCTCATTTCTTTTACAAATTGGCTCAGTGCCATGAACACTGTGGAGAGGAAATGAATTGAAAAACAATGCCGAGATGAAAGTAGCACCCTAGAATCTGTTTTCCTCAGAGGAATTTTGATCATTCATGAACTGGAATGCGTGATGTGAGTGCTGTGAAATATTGTCTTAAAAAAAAAAAACCAAACACTGACTTACTCCAAGGCTCTGGCCAGGTGGTGATCACCAGTTACGAGGCCAGGACCAGCCTTGACTACGACTAACGTGAGCACTTCATAAATGGTTGTAACCACAGGGATGTGTGCCATTATTCTCACAGTTAGTACTGATGGCTCCTGTCGGTCTGTAGCTACTAGGACAGGTGAAAGGGTAACTCTTTGGTAGTTCTTATTTTATGCACGTAGAAATGGCTTCAATTTTCTTGTCTGTCTGATTAGCTTTAGCATCTGGATTTCTTTTTGTCGTGCTCATTGCAGAAGCTGCCACTCTTTGCCCCTCTCCCTCACATCTGGAATCTTGCCAAAATGTACCAGAACAAGATGCTTCTAACATTTGAACCCTTCTGTAAGCATGCTGATTGCAACTTGGATAACTTCAGTTTAATCCAAGGTGGAAGTTTGCTGCTGCTTTGGGGGAAAAAATAAATGTCTAAAAATAAAACTAAGGCATAAAAATAGGGGCAGATACTCATTAACTGCCACACTAGCTGAATGCTGAAATTATTTTCAAGAGTGCTAAATCAAGCCTTTGTGTAGAAGAGGTTGAATTTTTTTTTTATTCATGGTACTTTATCTTAGATGATAAGTGGATTACTGTAATTTGTCATTTTTCTTCAAAACACATGAATTAAATGGCTTCAAGAGGTGCATTTTTAGCTCAGCTCATGGTGACCCTTGAGACGGAACACTTGTGCACATGAATTTTTAGGAAAATATGTTGTGAGAGGCTGAAGAAGCGGGCAGGACCAGGTGACAGCTTGGTAATCTAGGATTTGGATCTTACTGAGTATGGTGGGAGCTACTTCAGGGATTTAACTAGGATAATATCATAGAATAGCTTATATTTTTGAAATACGGCTCTTGTCTTATGGTGACTGTGGATAATAAAAAGGAGAGAGAATAGAAAAAAGGTATTGAGTCAGATGTCTGTTTTTAGATATTCAGGTAAGAGATGGCAGCAGCCTTGGAGCAGCATAGTAACAGTGGAGTTGGAGACAAGGGAGCAAATGAAAGATGAGCTAATGGATCGAACACAGGGCATGAAGAGATGGAAGAACCAAGATGGATTTTCTGGCCTGAACTACTGGAAGAATCTTGTAGCAATTATCGTGATGAAGGCTAGAGGAAGAACATGGTAATTGTTGTTGTCCTGAAAGAAAAGAGCAATGAAAAAGAGATTGGGGCAGAAGTCAAGGTTTCGCATTAACTTTGTGATGTCTGTAGGGCAACACAGACCAAATGAGTAGTTGAGCATGTGACCTCAAGCCGGCAGATAAGCCTAAGAAACGTTGGTATTCAGAGCCACACTATAAAGAAATTCACCTAGTGGAGAGATGATGGCGAAAGTAGATGGTCTGGAAAAAGTCCACAATTCTACACAAATAGGATGTAAGGTGTAAGAGTAAGAGCAGTGGCAGTGAGAAGGATATGGTGAGCCAAAAACCAGGAGAATTTCAGGGGAAGTTGTTAACAGTCAATTAATTGCATTGAATGCTACTGTGAGCATAAGATAAAAAAAAATCACACTGTTTTTGGCAATATGGAAGTTCTTGGCGACAACGACAAGGGCAATTTTTGATATGTCATGCAGTCAGGGACCTGGAATGAAGTGACGGGATGTTCAAAGAGGGAAATGTGGTGGCTATTTAGACTTTTTAAAAGTATCAGTGAAGCTGAGAAACAAGGTAGGTGGCTGAAGAAGACTCAGAGGGAATTTTTTCTCATACTCTTAAGATGCACAAGATTAGAGCATTGGTGCTTATGGAATTGATCTAGCAGAGGACCTGATGGTGGGAGAGAGAGAGGATGTGATTTAAGGACATATTTCTCGACTGCAAAACGTATGAACTGCAGAACACAGTGGAGCATTTGGCCTTGGATAAGGACAGAAGAGGAGGCCTAAGGAGTGGACAGCTGCTAATGAATAGGTTTGTTGATTTGGTGGTAAGAGCATGAGGGAGCTACCGTAACTAATCAAAACTGACTACCGAAGCAAGCCTATTAGCTGGAAGGGAGGCTGGAAAAGAGGATGCTGGATTTTTCAAGAGAAGTTAGCAAATATTGGAGTCATATAAGCCAACAACAGGACAATGATAAGAAATAGCCCAAAGCTCTAGGAAGTAAGGTTTATTTATGGTAAATGTTGCTTGGAAACTAACTGAGATGAAAGTTTTTGTATGGCCTATAAACACCAAAAGTATATGAAAATATTTATGTATGTTTATGGTATAAAATATGTTCTCCCATGACTTTTAATCTTTCAGCTCAGAGATAACCATTGTGGCAAATATGCTTTCACACATTATATGTGCACATATATCTACAAGAAGAAAAACACAGGAATTATTCTGGTTAACACAATTTCAGGGTTGGAGGAATGTCTCAGTGATTAAAGCATTTACCTAGCAAGTACTAAGCACCTGAGTTTGATTCCCCCAGCACCACATAAAACAGGCATGGTGGTGCACACCTGTAATCCCAGAACTTGGGAGGCTGAGACGGGAGGATTGCTGTGAATACAAGGCCAGTCTGGGCTCCATAGTGAGTTCAGGACCAGCCTGGATTACAGAGTGAGACTTGTCTCAAAAACAAAAACAAAACAAAAAATCCCCCACTATTTTATAATAGTTTTTCACTTTACCAAATATTTTATTTATTTATTTATTTAAGAGAGATTAAAGCTATTAGGGTGATAACTTTACCATACTGCAAATGTTTTCTCTGTATTTTAATACTTATTTTGTTTTTCTAATTTTTAAATATATATATAATAAAAATGTACAGTTTTATGTTGAAAAGTCTTCTTCAACATTTTCTAAGGTTATATATATTCTATTATTTTTTCTAGTATTTACTTTGTGAGAGAAAAACTTATTAATCTAACAAGTTTTGTTTTGACAGAAGTCTTTCATTTTTAGTAATCATTCTAAAATCTTATATCTCATATAAATTTAAAACATTCTAAAATTAGAAATTCCAAATGAACCTTTATTTTAGATATTTTCAAAATTTTTTTCTGCTATTTAAAAAACCATTTAGAGAGTAAAAATTAACTATAATCCCATCATCAAAAAATTAGTTATGTAGCTATGTTACATGAAACTACATCGTGTCCTCCTGTCTACAGTCTCTCTCCTCCCCTCTCTCTCATATTTACAAATCTCTTTAAACACCATATTTTGCACTACTGCTAGACATTTATAAATATGTTTACTTTTTATCTTTTTATATCTGATTATAAATAATATAGCTAATATCATAAACATGAATTAGTTGTTGTATATTTTACTATAAAAGCAACACATGCCCTTTGCAGAAATCTTTATCAATAACAAAAACTATTGTCCAAAGAACCACTGATGAGTCAGTGCCAGGTCTCTACTCACTTAACAGGCATTTCTGTGCCCGTATCCCACAGCCAGCAGTAATCCTCATGTGAAAACTGCTTCTCACGGCCCTCATCCTAAAGCATATTGACTGATAGATTCTGTTAGTGTCCCATGTGCAAAACTATTTGTGCTTTATAAAAGGTACCATGTCATTTAAAATTGTATTATAATTTGGTTTCTCTCCTATAACATGCCACTGAACTTTTAAAATATCATATATAATGGCTACAGAAAAATTAGTTGTGTGAATGTACAACAGCTTAATCCCCTGGAGTCAGACGTTACGATTGTTTTTGCAATTCCGTTTTTTCATATAAAATGTATAATGTGCACTCTCTGTTTCTGTTTGACAGAATACTATGCCCCTCTCAAGACATGAAGGCCCGGGCGGTGCTGTTTCTCCTCTTCACTCTCACGCCACCTCTCAGAGGACTTCACGGTAACTTTTTCTTTTATAATATGAAAGCTAATTATCTATTATTAGGAACAAGAGCCCAAAGTGCATAGTTGCTATAGATTGCTCATTTGTAATCTGAAATTCAAAATCAGAGATTTCGGAGTGCTGCCTGATGGCACAAATGAAAAAGTCCACATCAAACACATGTGACAGATCACAGTCAAAATGCAGATGCGCTGAGAACATCAAATAAAATTATCTTCAAGCTCTGTGTATAAGGTGGACATAAAACACAAATGAATTCTGTGTTAGACTTGAGTCCAATCCCCAAGTTTTCTCCCTATATATGAAAATGTTTTGAGTCTGAATAATTGCAAAATACTTCTGAGCCCAAGTGTTTAAATTAAGAAATATTCATTTTTTAAAAATGTAACCCTACCAGTATGAGCTTTTCTAAATGATCAGGACATGAGAAACAGGCTGGGAGTTTGCAAGATTAAACTTTATATTTTCTTCTTTTCATTCTGATGAAGGATCTGTTATCTGCTACTAGAACCAAAATCATTAGAAAGTTGAATTTGATTCCTTTAAGTGGAAGCTTGGTGCTTAGTCCTTAATAGAAGGCATCATCAGCTTGTTAGGCTCTGTGATAGGCATTTTTAATTACCCAATAAAACACCAGAGGGCTATTGGTAGGACAATCAGGGAGCTCAATAATCACTCCTTTTATTTCTCATCTTTCCATGACTTCCTCTCATAATGACACCTCCTTCCAGCTCTCTGAAGAGAAATTAATCTCCCTGAGGAGGAGAGGAGGGACAAGAGAGAGAAAGGAGCTTCAGTGGATAGGGCGAAAGAAAAAGACTTCAAGGAACAGCCGCATGAACACCTGATTCTTTCCTTCTGGCTTGCCAGGGCCCACGTCCAAAGTAGTTTACTTAGTTGCCTACAAACAAGGCCATTTCTTATATCAATATGTAACACCCCAGAGAAATGCAACCTGTGCTTAAAATATTGAAATATTTTGCGAATTGGTCAGAGAAGCTACATACTGTTTTTTGGTGATATGAAAGTGCCTAAGTATGTTTTCTCTGCAAAAATTCTTATCGTGCTATATTTCTTTGCTTTTAAAAAATCAATTGTAAAACAACAGATGCACGCAGAACAAAAAGATTGAGAGTCCATATTTATATCCAGAACGACAGCCTTTTACTCTTGCTTTGATTGGTCCAAGGGATCTTGAGAGTGGTCCAAAGCTTTTCTCCTCTAGGGCTTCTCTGGCCCTTCGTTTTCCCAGCTGGAGAATAAAATCCTGAAATTCCCAACAGATTTGAACCCAGAATTTTCTTCTACATACATCTCCTAAACAAATATTTTCTTACCTCAGCAAGCTATGTGTGTTCCATTTGTTTAAGGCCTTCTGTCTGTAGCTAACTAAATAAGCTGATTTACTATTATTATAGTAGGTGTCAAAATAAATATTCTGGGAATCGAAATCAATAGGAATCTTTTATATACATATATTCCAGTACTGAGGAAGGCCAGGATTAGAAAACAAAGGCTCTTATCAACGGGTAGCAACAAGAGTATTTGTACTTTAGACTGTTAACAATTTCCAAGGTTACATTGAATCAATAAGGGTTTCAATTAAAATGGAGGTAACTCAAAAGCAGACCTTCATGGCTTGCTTCTAATATCTAATATATAGCCAGAGGTTTCCTGAGGATCTCAGGAACCTCTTTGTCAATGCTCTGGCTATGCCAGGAGGGTTCTTGTAGCTAGTCTTAGCGAAATCCTTGACAACCACTCATTGCTAATTTTCTTCATAACACCTCTGCTCTTCTTTTTAGATACATTCTTTTCCATTTTCCCAAATCATCTTAGTGCAATGAAGGAGAAACTTGTCATTGGAAGATGTGATGAAGATGTAATCCTCCCTTGCTCATTTGAGAATGGGCCTGAGGTTGTCATTCATTGGAAGAATCAAGATAACTCCAATATTCACAGTTATTACAAAGGCAGTGACCATTTGGAGAAACAAGACCCCAGATTTGTAAACAGGACATTTCTCTTCCATAGTAAGATTCAAAGTGGGAATGCCTCGCTACTCTTCAGAAGATTAAGCCTTCTGGATGAGGGAATTTATGTCTGCTACGTGGGAACAGCAATGAAACAGATTACAAACAAAGTGGTGCTAAAGGTAGGAGGTAAGTGCGCATTGTATAATTTCATAAAACTTAATGACACCATTTGATGTGATTCTGAAACACCCTCTTCGTAACTTAAAGTGCTAGGGACTCTCTTTCAAGTCAATTCCTGCAAATCTACTTTGTTATGTTTAATTCATAGCATCTCAGAATATGAATATGTTAAAATAAATATATCCATTGCCTTTTGATATTCAACCATTTCCAGTATTCTCCATTGCAAAAACATGATGATCATTTTTATCATTATATTTAATACTTGAAAATTATATGAAGTAAAATGATCAGAAGTAACATTTTAACATGTTAACAACTTTAGCATCATCAGAATATACATTTTTCTTTTAGTCCTTTCAGCATTAAATATTATCCATCATAAAATTTCTGTCAGTATACTGAATAAAAATAATCTATTTATATTTAAATTATACTTTTTGTCATAAAAATAAAATAACTATATTATATACTTTCCTGATCTCTCTAGTAACTACAGATACATATAAAACCATGTCTTTTCTACAACTAATATATTATTGCAAACTTTTAGTTACATTGAAGCAAACAAATACTTAATTCAAATTGAAGAAAGTAATTGAAAGACAGTTTCATGACTTATTTGTAATACTCAGTATAACGTAGCATGTGTCCTTGGTGATGTAGTCTATTGATAGTCTGCTGGTCATGAATGCATCATATTATGCATGCTATGTAACATTTCACTTTATTGCTCTTTGTAGATACCCTGCTTTTTTTTTTTAAAACAAATTGAAGGTTTCTGCAACCTTGTGGTGATAAAGTCTGTTGCCACCATTTTTCAACAGTCTATGCTCACCTGGTGTTTCTGTAGCTCATTCTGGTAGTTCTCTCAATATTTCAAGTGTTTTCATTATTATATCTTTTACAACGATCTTGGAGCAGTAGTCTTTGAAGTTTCGTGTGGTTGAGTTGCTACAAAGCACCTACAAGACAGCAGATTTAGTTGTAAATGCGTGTTCTGACTGCTCCCCTTGAGGCTCTCTTCCTCTTCTTGAACTTTCCTATAATCTATGACACATGATCTTAAAACTGGGTCAATCGGATAGCCCCACAGTGACTTGCAAGCATTCGTGTGAAAGGAAGAATGGCGTGGCTCCCATGGTCCCCAGCCACACACAATCAGTGGAAGAGTATGTCAAAAGCCAAGATGTGTCTTTGTGAAAGTCAACCTCTGTGCCAGCCACGTTGTGAATACAAAGAAAAAAATTCTAAAATGAAATGAAAAATGCTGTTGCATTGAACACATAATGATAAAAAATATTATATAGAACTGCCTGATTTTTGATGTGGAAAAAGTTTTAGTGGTCTGGATAGAAGATCAAACCATCTGCAGCACTCCTTTAAGTCTAAGTTTAACTCAGAGCAAGGCCCTAACTCTCTTCCATTCAGTGACGGCTGAAAGAGGAATGAACACTGGAAAAGAAGGGGTTGATGTCAGCAGAGGTTGGCTTATGAGGTGCAGTGAAGAATTCATCTCCATAACATAAAAGTGCAAAGGGAACCAGCACGTGCTGATGTAGAAGCTAAGGCAAGTTATTCAGAAAAGCTAGTTAAGATATAGGAAGGTGAGTGCATTCAGCACACGTTTTAAATGTAAGCATAACTGCCTTTTCCTGGAAGATGCTATCTCAGGCTTTTAAGGCTAGGGAGAAGACAGTGCCTACCTTCAAAGGATAGACCGATTTTCTTGTTAAGAGAGTAATATCACTATTGATTAGAAGTTGAAGCTAATGCCCACTTATTGTTCCAAAAAGTCCCAGGGCCCTAAAAATTTTTTGAAATCTACTCTGCTTAAACTCCGTAAATAGAGCAAGCTAACCTGGGTGACAGCATATTTCTTTACAACATAATTTACTGAATGTCTTAAGCTCAACACTAAGTACTATCATCCAGAAAAAAAAAAAAACTTCTCAAAATATTACTGCTCATTGACAATATTTCCAGTCACCGAAGAGCTCTCAGAGAGATGTTCATTGAGATTAATGTTGTTCCCATGCCTGCTAACACAACATCCAGGGCAGCCCATGAATCAAAGAGTAATTTAAATTTTCAAATCTTATTATTTAAGAAATGCATTTTATAAAGCTATTGGTGGCATTTCCTGTAGTGGATCTGGGGATATTAAACTGAAAAATTTTGAAAAAGAGTCATCATTCCAGATGCCATTAAGAACATTTGTGACCAGGTATACTGGCACATGCTTATAGTCCAGGCTACTTAAGAGGCTGAGGCAGAAGGGCAAGGTTGAGGCTGGCTTGGGCAACTTAGTGAGACCCTATTTCAAAATTAAAAATAAAAACAGAGCTGGAATGCAGCTCAACTTGAGGCCCTGAATTAACTCCTCTACTAGGAAAAGAGAAAGAAAGAGAGAGAGAGAGAGAGAGAGAGAGAGAGAGAGAGAGAGAGAGAGAAAGGAAAAAGAGACAAAGACAGAAAGAAAGACCAGCTATGATTTGCAAGAGGAGGCCAAAATGTCAACATTTGTAGGGGTTGGAAGAGGTTGGTTTGGACTACCACTGGATGACTTTGAGGGATTTAAGACTTCCAGAGGGAAATAATGAAGATGTGCTTAAAATAGTGAAAGAAGTTGAATTAAAAGTAAAGCCTGAAAATGTAACTGAATTGTTGTAATCTCATGAGAAAATGTCTGTGCATGAGAAGTTACTTCTCATGCATGAGCAAAAAAAAAAAAAAGTGATTTTTGAAATGAAATATACTCCTGATGAAGATGCTAAGAACTTTGTTGACATGATAACAAAGGATTGACTTTAAAGTGTTAGAGAAACACAATCGATAAAACCAGCAGTAGGATTTGAGTGGATTGACATCAATTTGGGGAAGAAATGTTCTACTTTTAAGTAAAATGCTATCAAATAGCATCATAAACTACAAATAAATTTTTCATGAAAAAACAGCATTAAGTGATGCAGTGAACCTCACTGTAGCTCTACTTTAGTGAATTACTTCAGTCACCTCAACCACCACCCCTAATTAGTCAGCAGACATCAAAGTCAAAGTGAGACTCAACACTGTCCAAAACTTTCAACTTGTTGATGGCTCAGGTGACTATTAGTCCTTTTTAATCTGTATTTCTAAGTTAAGCTGTATTCCTTATTTCTTTAGACATGTCTTATTGTATACGTAGTATAGTACTATATAAAAATAGCTTTTATATGATCTAGGAAACCAAAACATTCTTTTGATTTGTTTTGTTGAAATAGCCACTGTGTTAAAGTGGTCTGGGACTTAACTTGCAACATCCCGAAGCCGTGTCTACACATCTATCATGTATTTGAGGATATGTTTTCTGATGTATTGTGTTACACAGCACTTGGCCCATTTCTCTATGCCTCGGATAGCTGCTTGGTACCTTGACTCAGAATCTAAGAACTACACACAAGCAAAGACAGATAGGCTGAATTGGTATCTGGAGTTTCGAGTGCCACATAAACTCTATTGACTGTGCAGAATTCGATCCTGTGTTTCCTGCTCAGTTGGATCCGTAGATCTGTCAGGAAGTTTCTAGAGAACAGAGATGGCTATTTGCCGCTTACCCATGTGTGCTCTTTTTCACTCTTTCTGCATAATGACACTGCAGCTTGAGGTTCTACAACATTTTTGTTTGGCTTTGGGCTTTCCTTTCAGTACCTGCCAAGTTTTGCTTATAAAGTTTAGCTTTTCAGTTCATGGGCATTAAGAAGCACTCTGCACAGATGGCCTATGAAGCAGCTAATGACTCTTCTTTCCCTGAATAGCTTTTCCCACACCTGTGATGATGTATGAGAAGAGGAACTCAAGCAGATTCCTGGTGTGCAGTGTGCGAAGTGTTTTTCCTCGACCACACATCACATGGAAAACGGACACCGTGTCTGTTTCTGAAAGCAAAAGAGAAGAAAGTGGATATTTGGGTCCTTTTTATATTAACAGTACGCTGAACATCACGGGATCAAATTCATCTTACAAATGTACTATTGAAAATCCATTATTGAAGCAAACATGGACAGGGCAGTGGACACTGAGAGGTAGGCTTGTGAGATCTTCTGTGGGTAAGTGCCACCTTAGAGGTTGATGGTAATAGGGAGTGAGTCCATAGGAAAGAAGGGGAAGAAAAGAAATCCCATCTGCAGAGGTGCTGATTCTTGCTGGCTACATTGCTTTAAATGATTATACTTAATTTTGAGTATTATTCCCTTACTGCTAAAACGAAAATAATTTTTACCTTTGTAGGTGTTAATGAGTTGAATGAAAACATCTGTAGAATGGAAAGCAGCAAACCTACCCATGAATATCACTATCTTTCTTCGTGGTTCACTCTCCAAATGGGACGCCCTCCTTGTACTGCGCTTTCCGGTGCAAGGTCAGAGAAGGATGGGAAACTAGGTCCTTAGCAGGTCACAATTTCTGATGCTTCCCAGTATCTTTATTTTTTTAACAATAAATTTATGGTAAAAATTCACATAGCATAACATTTAATTTCTTTTTGTAAATACTTGAATTCCAAATTCTGAAATACATTAGAACCATGGGGTTTGGGAAATCAGTGAGTGTCTATGTCCACCCATTTTTCAGAGGTTCACACCTGTCCTATCTGACTACTGTCTCTCTTTCTACCCTGTCATTCATGTTGAGGCCTTTTTATGTCATCATTTTTGTGCATCTCATAAGAGAAACACCCATGTATAGTCAGTCTTTTGTGCTTGGTCCAATTCACTGAGCATTATTGACTCTAGGTGGCCCCATTTTGTTCAAACTTTCCATATCTTTCTCTATGGCTGAATAGCATTCCATTGTGTGTGGGTACCACATCTTCTTTAACCATTCCTGTATGGATGGGCAGGTAGGTTGTTTCCAGGATTTGGCTATTCTGAATTGTGCTGCTATAAACATGGATATGCATGTGTCTTTTTGGTCTGTTGACTTTATTACTTTTGGGAACATGCCCAGTAGGGCAGTAGCTGGATCAAACGGAATTTCTATTCTTAGCTTTCTAAGGAAACTCCAGACTGCTTTCCATAATGGTTGTACCAGATTGCACTCCCACCAGCAGTGGAGTAGAGTTTCTGTTTTTCTTCACCTTCACCAACAATTGTTTTTTTTTTTTGGAATTCCTGATGTAGGCCATTCTCATTGGAGTGAGGTGAAACCTCAAAGTTGTTTTCATTTGCATTTCTCTGCTGACCAATGACAAAGAACACTTTTCATACACTTGGTGGCCATTTGTACTTCTTCTGAGAAGCTTCTTTTCATTTCAGCTGCCCACTTCTTGGTGGGATCATTTATTTGAAGGGGGTTTATGTTTTTCGTATCTTTGTATATTTTAGATATTAATCCCTTTTCTGAGGTGCTATTGGTGAATAACTTTTCCCACTATGTGGTTTGTCCCTTCACCTTATTGATTGTTTCTTTTGCTGCGAGAAAAAATTTTAATTTAATGTAGTCCCATTTTTTGATTTTTGCTGAGATTTCTAATACAATAGTAGGGAATTTTAATACTCCTCTCTCCCCAGAAGACAGGTCTTCTGAAGAAAATAGGAATAGAGGGACCCTCCCTCAACATAATTCGAGCTACTTATAAGAACTCCTCAGTCAACATAATCCTAAATGGAGTAAGACTGGAAGCATTCACATTAAATTCAAGAGCAAGAGAAGGATGCCCACTGTCACTCTTACTATTCAAATAGTGCTTGAAATTTTGGCAAGAGCCATCAAACAGAGCAAGGAATAAAAGTAACACAAATTAGAAAGGAAGAAGTAAAGATATCTCCATTTGCAGATGACATCATATTCTACATAGAAGACCCAAAAACTTCCACCCAAAAACTCTTAGAATTAATTAATAAATTCAGTGAAGTAGGTTATAAATGGAATACCCACAAATCAATAACACTCCTATACACCAATAATGAATCCAAAACTTTCTGCACAGCAAAGGAAATTATCAACACTGTAAACAGAGAACCCACGGACTAGGAAAAATTGCTCATAACCAGAATATACAGGGAACTGAAGAAAAGTAAGCCCTTCAAAATAACGGATTCTATTGAAAATTGGGCAAATGAAATGAAGAGGCAGTTCACTCATGAAGAAGTTCAAATGGCCAATAAATACCTGAAAATATGTTCAACATCCCTAGCCATAAGAGAAATGCAAATCAAAACATTGCCAAGATACCATCTCACTCCAGAGAGAATGGCCTATACCAACAACTCAAATAGCAATCAGTGCTGGCAAGGCTGTGGGGGGAAAGGAACCCTCCTGCACTGCTGCTGGGAATGTAAACCACTATGGAAAGCAGTATGGAGTTTTCTCAAAATATTGAAAATAAATATCCCCTTCGATCTGGCGATACCTCTTCTGGGAATATTTCCAAAAGAGTTAAAAACAACACATAACAGAGGCACATGTATACCCATGTTCATAGCAGCACAACTAACAATAGCTAAAATATGGAAGTCACCAAAATACCCATCAACAAACCAGTAGATACACAAACTGTGGTATTTATACACAATAGAATACTATGCATCTATAAAGTCCAACAGCTTGGAGGCTTTTACAGGCAAATGGAAGAAGCTTGAGAACATCATGCTTAGCAAAGTGAGTCAGAAGCAGAAGGTGAAATATTGAATGGTCTCTCTGATATGAGAAACTCAGATTAAAATTATCTCATGGAACTTAAAGTGAAAAGTAAAGGGAACCAAGGAGGTGGGGCTTGGGGGGGCTAGAAGGGTGAGTAGCGGGTGGGTCGAAAAGAGAGCGGGGCAAGTGTTGTTACCTTGACCATATATGTATGTGCGCAAAATGCTCAAGTTCAATGTAAACCTTAAATTTTGCACTTATGTGTATCAATAAAATGGGGGGAAAAACAAAGAGAAAGAAATCAAGAAAACAAGCCCCTTCACAATCGCAAAAACAACAACAAAAAAACCTAAAATACTTAGGAATCAACTTCACAAAGAGGCAAAAGACTTTTACAAAGAAAACTACAAACCCCTCAAGAAAGAGATTGAAGAATACTTTAGAAAATGGAAAGACATCCATGTTCCTGGATAAGAAGAACTAATATTGTTAAAATGGCCATCCTCTTTAAGCTACTATATGGATTCAATGCAATGCCAATCAAAATACCAAGTATCTTCTTCAGAGAACTAGAATAAACAACCTTAAAATTTATATGAAATCAAAAAAGACCTAGAATTTCTGAAGCAATTTTAAGTAACAAGGACAAAACTGGAGGAATCACAATCCCAGACTTCAAAAAATACTACAAAGTAGCAGTGCCTAAATCTACATGGTACTGGTATGACAACAGACAAGAGGACCAGTGGAACAGAGTTGAGGATACTGAAATAAAACCAAACACTCTTAGTCACTTGATCTATGACAAAGGTGACAAAACAATCCACTGGAGAAAAGACGGCATCTTTAACAAATGGTGCTGGAAGAACTGAATCTTCACAAGCAGGAGAATGATCCGTATCTGTCACTACAGATCAAAATGGATCAACAAACTGGACACCAAAACAGAAACACTGAACTTACTGGAAGACAAAAGTGGTAAAACCCTAGAAGACGTAAGGACAGGAAAGGATTTTCTGAACAGGTCTTCCCAATATCTGAACTGAAAAAAAAAATCATTGTTGTTCATGGTTTAGCTTCTTAATATAACATTGGTCCACTAATTATTTTTTTTTGCCCTCATCCATTCCAATTAATTAAACAGACCCAAAATGATCAGTCTCTGACCCATAATCTTTTATTTAGGAAAATGTTAAAGGGAAGAAACATTTAACTTGGCAGCTTCCTATCTAATTTCAGAAGGAATTTTTGTGCTTTATATTTATTGGAAGTATAGCAAAAGTTTTCTGTGGCTCTCCCTTTATTGGGGAAAGTGGACTTTAGGTATTCTTTTCAGCCTTTCTCCCCAAGGGTTTCATTTTCTCAAAAGTTCATCAAAAAATATTGAAATTGTGAATGGTCTACTACACTTATATGATTCCATGTTAGAGACATGAACATTCAGCATTAGTTTGCCACCAGCCAAGGGGCAGTGGAAACATGAAAAAGGCAGATATGTTAATATTAAATTACAAGTATTTTCTTTGAGAAGTAATTGTTTCTCTTGCTTATTTAGCTAAGCATCTTGTAGCAACAACAACAACAACAACACAAAAGTCTTTAAATTCAGTACTGTTCTATCTGATTGAGAACGTAAGATTTGTCATCCGCAGACCTGAACTTAAGAGAATGGAAACAAATGCATTTCTGAAACTTTAACATGTAGTGAAAACATGTAAAAAATTAGACTAACCTGGGAATGTAGTACACAAAGAGAGGAATTCTGTTCGTTGTGGTTGGGCCTGAGTAGGGTGGTCACTGAACATGTGCTTAAGGATGTTGCCTAGGGATTGAACTCCAGGAGTAGGAGCAATCTCTGGGAGAACATAGGCTTCCTACATAAAAAGCCTGGTTTTTTTTTTTTTTTTTGAAATTTATGGAAGTAGAAGGTGGCTGAGTATAAAACTGAAAAAATAAAGATATCCTGGAGAGGGAAAAATACAAGCCAACAGCAACATAAAATATCTTCTTAACACTTTCTAAGGCGATTGAAATCCCCTTACGTCGGATAGAGTCAAAGAAGGATTTGACGTCTAGAGTCAAAGAAGGATTTGAAGCACCCAAGAAAGTCCAGGTTTACATAGTAGGTGGTTTGTTGTGGCTTCTTGCTCCCAGACTGGATGGAAGGAAGGTGGCTCCAGGGCCGAGGAGAACAACCCAGGGCAGTCCATGAAGTTCAGCCTATAGAGACACAGTACAGAAAGGACAAGGTAGACCTGGAAATGAAGGGACAAGCTGAGGATACCAAGTAGTGACTCTCTTCTAAAAGAGCTCTTGTGGGAAATTCATTACCTGCAGGTAGTTGGAAATAGGAACAGTATAGGAAAAGGACATTTACCCAAATAGATAAGAAGTGGATGAGACCATAAAACCAACAGGGACCATTAGGATGAGTAACAATAGAGTCCTAGGGAACAAAAGCATTTGGGGTGAAGGTGAGGAGTCAACAGGAAAACGTTGTTTATTTTTATTTTGTATTATTTTTTGAGATCAAGTCTCACTCTGTAGTCCAGGCTGGTCCTGAGCTCACTATGTAGCCCAAGGTGGCCTTGAGCTCAAGGCATTCCTCCTGCCAGCACATCTGGATTAAATTTTACTTGTTACTGGAAATTGAATCTAGGGCCTTGTGCGTGCTAGGCTAGCACCCTAACACCTGAGCTATGCCCTACTTCAGAATATGGAGCTTAAAAGGCTAGTAACATGTAGAAACATTTGTGAAACTATGTGCAGTTAACCCGTCCTAAGAGCTATCCTCGGTTAAAACATGATAACAACAAAGACAATGGGGCAAAGAGCTGCAAGAGTGGAGGGACTTATCAACATAGTTGTTAGTACCATCTCTCCTTAACCTACCATAAACACCCCTAGACAAGAAGCCTACGGGCAACCCACTTCAGAACCTCTTCTGGATAGCAGAAGTTTATGGCCTTCTTTCTTTCTTTCTTGCTTTCTTTCTTGCTTTCTTTCTTGCTTTCTTTCTTGCTTTCTTTCTTTCTTTCCTTTCTTTTTCTTTTCTTTTTTTTTTTTTTTTTTTGAGACAGAGTCTCACTCTGCAGCCCAGGCTGGTCCTGAACTCATTATGAAGTCCAGGCTGGCCTTGAACTCACAGCAACGCTCCTGTCTCAGCTTCTCAAGTGCTGGGATTATAGGCCTACACCACCACACCCAGCATATGCGGTGCTGGGAAATGGAACTCAGGTACTTAGCGATTGACTTTGCGCTTGCCAGGCAAGCATTTTAACCACTGAGCCATTCCTCCAGCCCTATGGCCTTTTTTTCTTATCTTTTACAACTTGCAAAAGAAAAATTCTGAGAATTTACTGTCAGGCAGAGTATATGGACCTACCAGGCCCAAGATTGGCCCTTCTTGAAGATTACACTGACTTTGGAAAGGATGCTTTGATGGAGTGCCAACAAGGATTTTTTTTTTTTTTCTTAATGGAACACTGCAGTGCCAATATTGTTTTTCAAGACAGAATTTTCAAAGATATCAATACTACTGTGTTCCTTCTTTACTAAATGAAACTTAGAAAATTTGTGAATTTAATCATTGTTGATATTTCTTGTCCTGTTCTGTTGCTAGGTGCCCTCAGTAAAATGCGAAACGAAGACCTTTCACTTTCCTGTCAAGTTGACAGAAATTTGACTCTCTTGAATCAGGACTACACAGTTACTTGGTCCAGAATGGAGGGCAGAACTTCCACTGTTCTGGCTTGCTATCTGAGCTCCTCACAAATCATAACAATTAAGGAACCTCGATTTTCTTGGAACAAAGAGCTGCTAAACCAGAGTGACTTCCCTATGACTTTGAGAGATCTGAGTTTCTCAGACAGTGGGGAATATTTGTGCAACATTTCTTCAAAAGAATACACTTTACTCACCATCCAACCACTGCATATAGGTAAGTCAAAACTGGGTTGGATAAAGGAATCTGATTATAGCAGTAGAGGTTTATGCATATCAAAAAGGGGAATTAGGTTACCTTTTTTTTTTTTTTTGAATCAGTCTTGCTCTGTAGTCCAGGTTGGCCCTGAATTCATGACAGGTCTGCCTCAGCCTCCCAAGTGCTGTGATTAGAATCCTGTACCACCATGCCTGGTTACTAGGTTAGCTTTTAAAGAGTACTTCAGTACCTCTTAAAATGTCATCTACAGGGATACTTCTGGTTAAGATAATAGACAACCTTCCCTCCTCTGGCCTCAGAAAAGTCTTTTTTGAAAAAAAAATGCTCCCATAAGATCTCCTTTTAATGGTTTTAGGACATCAGAAAGGAAAATAAATATATGTGTTTTGGTAACTGGGGGCTAAGTATCTTTAATTCCTGTTCACTGCCATGCCTGATAAAGCCTTAGCACCTGGGTTTTGGAGGTGAGGCTGTAGGCACAGTGGGAAGTTAGAATTGGGGCACCACTGAAGGGTAAGAAAATATGACATTGTCTGTTAACTTGGTGGAAATAATCACTACCTGACATTTGAAACATTGTGCACACCTGTTTCAGTTCACTTCTTACCTCTGATGATAGTTAACTGCCAACGTTTATTATTTAAAATATTTTCAGTCCACTAATTAGAGTCATGGGATGTATGTACTGTGAAGTTGGCTTCCAAGGTGAACTGTTAGTTTATCACCCCTAATCCAACCCCACCCAAATCCTATCAATTTGTCATAGGAGACTATGATACCTTTTTTTCCTTCTCTTTAATCATGATTTTTATGCCCATGAAACAAAAGATTTCAGAACATTTTTATAATTTTAGTTATAAATATGAAAATAACTTTCTTTGGAGGTTTGGTGTTTCTGTATAGTAAGATTGGAAATAAGAGAGCAGCATTGTTCTTACGGTCTTCAAATAGAAGCTTCTAGACACTTAGTGATAACATTTCCTTTGTGGAACTGCCACTTTGACAGTACAGAATGAAAAACAGGATACACTTGAAGATCATCTCTCTCTAAAATGTGAGTGTCAAGTTTTATGTAAAATGCAGTTAAGCCTGCATTCTATTTTTAAAACCGTTGCCTCATACTGGACTCATTTTGGAGCATAGAAAAATAACCAGAAAGAATCTGTCTGAAGACCATACATGGTCCTTCATAGCCAGAGATCTAGCTTTTATTAAACAACCAGAGATGTAATTTTTATCTTACTCAAACTGAAGCATCATGATTGTCTTATCACAAAACTAAGAGGCTTTTTGGATACTCTTGTTTCTAACTGACCCTGGGACCAGGGGTACTGAGGGATTCTATCTACTCACATTTTCCAAAAAGAAGCCCGGGACAGGAGCCACCCATTAGGCAAGACAAAAGGAAAATTACTGTGGTACCCTAGACATAAGTCTTTCAAGAATTCTTGGATTTATTTTTAGAACTGGATGTAGATCAGTGGTAGAGATGCTTACCTAGCATGCTGAAGACCATGAGTTTCTTTGATCCTCAACACCACAAAGAAAGCAAAACACCATCCCTTTGACCCCACACACAAACCCCCCCAGGAACTTAATGTTCTGTTCTGAAATGCAATTTTCCATTTGCTGCTTTGCTTGGGAGGTACTGTGATTTGGATCTGGAATGTCTCCCAAAAGCATTTAGAAGCTAAGAATTATCTATACAACCATGTGCTGTTAGGACATGGATGCCAGGTTTGGAGGGGTGAATTGTAGGTGTGTGATGGAAGACAGGCATGTGGCAGATTACAGACTGCAGGAACGTGGACTGGATTATAGGCATGTGGATTAGACTATAAGGTGTGTGGTCAGGCCTTGAACCCCGAAGAGGTGAAACCCAGAGGTTGGACCCAGAAAGGCAGATCCCCAAGGATATCCTGCCTTCCTTCTGGGATTAGACATGACTTCCTGTTTGCAATGCTGTGAGGAGCTGCCTCCACCTCTGCCTCTGCCATATGCTTCTACTGTTGCTTGCTTCCCAGGAATGGACTGTGATCTTCTGAAACTGTGCGCAGTGATAAACTTCCCCTCCACGAATTTGTGCATGTTGGTTATTGATGCACAGTGACAAAAGTAACTAGACAGGAGATACCCTAGTGTATGAAAAGGAGCTCTGAATTTGGGGAGGAGTTGCTTGTGACTCCTAGAGTCTAGATCTGCCTCACAAAAGTTTATACTATACTAAATGGAATTAAATTTTCTTCTAAATTGTGCTGCTGAATTGGTATGCATGGGGAGATCTCTCTACAGATAGGGAAATAGAGCCACAAAAAAATGAAGCCAGCTGTACTTTGTAGAATTTTCTTCAGGAAGGAAATATATATGAAAACATGTTAGAAAATCAGTCTAATATTTCTACTTAATCACTCCTTTTTCACAAGAGCATAAAATTCTAAGCATCTCAAGCAAGTAGATTGATGTTTTCTGGCATATAAAACACTGCTTAAGTAATAAGGCTACAAGATGTGATCAAAATATATAGAGTGAAGTTTAAGTTTAGAAACTTATTACAATAAAAGACACATTGCCAGTAATTCCCTTCAAAATACTCCCTCTCACTTCCAAAACACTTTATCTGATCATTCTTGTAATTTTCTGAACAAGTCTTGAAGTTCCTCTTTTATGACTTTGGGAAGTACAATCAGAACAACAATCAGGGTTTGGGGTGTAGTTCAGGGTTTAAAGTGCCTTGTTTACTTTGTGCAAGACCCTGGGTTTAATTCCCTAGCACTGCATAAAGATTAGGTAGGAGTGGGACCAGCCTGCAATCCCAGCACTTGGGAAGCTGGGGCAGGAGGATTCCATGACTTGAAGCCTAGCCAGGACTGCACAGTGAGCTCAGAACTAGCCTACAGGATTACAGAGCAAGACCATCTCAACAAACAAACAGACAATTAAACAACGACAAAATAACAACAACAACAAAATCAATGAAGGCTGTAGCAGGGTGACATGCAATCGTAAGGGAAGGTCATAAGAAACACTACAGGATGTCTTTATCTACTTTACTGGATCTGACATTGTGCAAATTCTTTTTCCCAAAGTAAAATAGCCACATAAGGTAAATATTTTGAGTCCATGTGGGACACTAACACACTCATGGCAGCACAACTAAAGACACTCACCAAAGAGAACATCCGGAACTGCTTCATAAAGTGGCAAGAGTTATGGGATAAGTGTGTTCAAACTGGGGGGAATGATTTGAGAGTGATCAGTGGCATTATGCCTTACTGTAAATAATTTTTTCAAAAGATTTTTTAAATTCTATACAGTATATTTATAAAAACTGGTATTTGCTACCTAATAGAGTTACGTATTTTTTTTAAAAAGCCTTACACATGTTTTCTTTCCCTGAATTGATCTTTCTGTTTGGATATTTCCTACTACTTGGTAGAAAATGCATCACAAGTTTAGCAGGGCTCTATCTTTAGTAACATAAAGTCTCCAAATTCCTGCCTTTAAGAATCTCCATTTCCTTTAGTACTAATTACAACGATTCTAGTCCAGACCAGGGTAGAGAAATTCAGGCTCCTTTTATTTTTGGAAGCCCCAAATACCATCTATTAACTTAGAAGCCATCTGTCACTTCTCACATCACCACTGAACCTTGTATCCCTCACCCCTAGGACATTGTTTTCTCCAGCCCAGAGTGCACCCTTTCCTTATAGGCCAAGGACTGAGTCTGGTTTACAGTTGCAAATATCCCTCTGCAAAAATGTTAATTCTAATTACAATAGAAAAAAATAGAAACTTAAAATACACCACAGACTCATTGCTTCTCAAGTTTTCACTTTCTTTTCTGTCCTAACTGTCACATCCATCCAGCCCCAAATTGGCTAATATTACCATGTTTGTAGGCTTGCCACGATACAGAGCCTAAACCCTGGAGATCTAGGCGCATGGCCAATTTCTCCATCCAGCCCCAAGTCTGTGTTTTATCTGCAAAGGGCCATTTTGCCCTGCAACATGTTTTCAATGAAATCTGCCTCTTTTCTGGAAGGTCAAAAAAATAATTTTGAGAAAAATAAACATATTCTACCCCTACCAACCTACTCTAGCCCCTCTGTTTTTCTTTCTTTTTTTTAATCTGGTAAATTTTTTTTTTCAGTTCACAAACTTTACTTTTCTTTCTTTCTTTCTTTTTTTCTTTCTAGAACCAAGCCCAAGGAGAGTGCTCTGGAGAATTGTTGTGGTGGTTTTACCAATTTGTATGGTGTTTCTAATTCTGATAGTGTCTTACTGTCAACGGAAAAAACGACGACAACACAGGTAATATGGAAAACTTGGACCTGCCCCTGGGTGATCCTGTCCTGTATATTAAAGATGATGCAGAAACTGAGGTCTCCACCAATTGTAGATCTTAATTTTCTAGACAGTTGTTTACAGAATATTTTGAATATCCTTTAAATTTTCCTGCCTTTCCATCTATTTTACTTCTAAAAATTTATCCTAAGTGATTAGAGCATACCAATGTTACCTAACAATGAAGAGCATTTTAGTACACATTGCTACCATTCCAGTCTTCCAATCATTTCCACTAACTAATAGGGAAGTTGATTGAATTAACTGAAAATTAGAGATGTTTTTCTTAAAATTAGTTTTATATTGAGTTAATAATCAGGGTGATTCAGCTCCCTTGGTCCTGGGCTTTGTTTCCCTGTTGTTTTTCCTATGACTGATGCTTCCCTAAAATGCATTAATTTCAGGGGTCATTTTACTGTAATCCTTGCTAAATCTAAAACATTGGTCTAAATTTTAAGTAATAAGCTTATATTACTTACGGTTATTTAAAATGATACCTTCTAGTGCCATAGTCATTAAGGAATAGAATTTGAGATGGAAAGAATCTAGTTTTTAATTCATAATTACTGGATCTCTACACCCATCCCAGGAAACAGGAAGCCAAGAATTTTGCTCAAGTGTTAAAATCCATGTGTACCACCTGTGATCTCTTTCATTAAAGCGTGGCAACAGAAAGCCTACGCCTCTACGACCTTCCTCTAACTCTATCATCCTCCTAAAAATGACCTGGGTTTCCTGGAAGGTTGAGATTGAGCCCATGCCCTTTCCAGGGAGGACTTTTGCTATAGAGAAACAGACAGAATAAGAAGGCCTGACATTTTCTCAAAAGTACTTTTATTACATAGCAGCCTCAAATATATTACAACCAGCTCTGCTACGTCAAACACCCAATGGCCATTCTGGGAGACACCTGCTTTTGCGGCAGGAGGCCTCAGCTACAGATCCTTCCCTGATGAGTCCACCCAGCAGCCTCTGGATGATGCTGGCCCTCTGCAGCTTTCCTCAGTAAGGTCTGCAAGGGGCCCCTCCACGACTCATAATGGAGCAGAAAGCCTGATACTACATATGTATGAGCCAAACTTTTCTCCTATTTTATAAGTATAATCTCCATGTGTCCTTAGCAGAGTTTAGTTCATGAGCTATTTCCTCTTATGCTACCGCGTAAGTCCTAATAAAGCCACTTCCAGATGGATTTTTACCTGATTATGACTTATATCTTGAGTACAGAGTGCTCATTTGGTACAATAGAATATGATAATACCAAATTTTCCTGGTGGAAATATGCTAGCAGCTGATGTTGGTGACACTTAAGGCTGTGATGGACAGCTACAAAGATCAGCTGGCAGTCACTATCTCTGAGTGGCCAGAAGAGCTCCTACCAGTAGCTGATGAGTCTGATCAGGAAGGAAAGCCACCAACACAGCTAACAGTTTCTATCATTCAAAGCCTAGGGCTTTCAATACTAAAAGAGCTACACTTGGACAATTCATGGTTTCTTTACAAACTGAACGAGACCCTTCAGCTGATTGGTCAGATCTTGTGTGGGTCTGGCCAGCGGAACCCAGGTAGAAGTGGCCTCCAGAGACCCACTTCAGAGAATGCTGTCCAATTTTATTATAGGCAGCGCGGGCATACACAGAATAGACAAAGGGGGAGGGTCCCCAAAACAGGTAAGAGCTCACTTACCCAATTATGGCAGAGAGACGGCAACATGGCTTTATGCACAACAGTGGGAGCTGTGAGACAGGGTGGGGAGGAAAGCAGCAGGCAGATAAGCACGCACAGGACGCTTGCACCTGGGGGAGCCTCAGGCACAGAGCAACCGAGAAGTCCTGGGAGCTTAGTGTGCTAAGCTCGGGAGTCCCAGATGTGAGCCAAGCATGCTTGTGTCCATCCCGACCCCTGAACCTTTCCCCTCTCTAATATTGTGAATGATCTCTGCTAATAGAACGGTCGTGTTCAGAACGTCTTCAGCAATTATAAAAATGGCAAAGAATGCAAATAAACAAAACGCTAAGACAACCCACAGTAAGTATGGAGTTCGGCTGCAGGGACGGAACCATCCCTGCAGCAACCCCTTCCAGTGATTAACAAGCCTTGAATAAAAGAGGTAGAGGCAGAAGTAGAGGTCTGGGTGGAGTTAATACGAAGGACCTGGGCTGTGAGTTGGTAACAGCAGTTATATGTTGATGTTTCCAGGAACCCTTAACCGAAAGGAGAGATTCTTTAAGAGCTGCATGGTGTTAGAAAGGACAGAGAATTGGGACACACAAATGTGACAAAATCATAGGTCACAGGCAAGCTGTTGCATTTGAAATAAAATCTCTATTTGCTCTTGCTGTAGGTCAATTTCTTGTTGGAGCACCAGGATAGCCTATTTAGTTAGTTGATTTAGTCCTTGTTGATTTAGAAGTCTGGAGTCTGTGGAAGAAGAAAGATTGCTGACCACCGCCGCTGTCTGGATACTGTGGGTGAGGGCTGCAGCAGCAGTGACAGCGGTTGTGACAGCGAACACAGCAGTCATTGTCCCAGCTTTGATCGCTGCTATCACCCTTCGAGCTCCATACTGCAAGGCCTGTAGCATTTGTAGAGACTTGGTATCCAAAGCACTATGCAGTGGACTCGTCAGATTGGTGGGCATCCAGAGCCCAGGAGAGGTTCTAAGGACATAAATCCATTTAGAGGCATTACTTTGTATGCAGTTTGAGGGAGTGCAATTTTGGGAAGAGCATAGGATTTGAGAAGTAGACGCCTTAGGTTGAGCATGAACATGTAAAGTGAAAGAAGGAGATCTAACACAAGCAGCAGCGAGGAGTTGAATAGTATTTGATACCAGATGTGAAATGTTAAGCAAGTGATAGGTTTGATTAAATGTAACAGGTACCTTGGGCAAAATATTAAAAGGCCTAGCCACAGGCAGGATGGAAGCAATGCCCACCAGTCTCCGTGAGAACCCACCAGCCTGTTTATAAGGCCAGGTCCCACCCAGCAACTAGGTCACCTCCCACACATGCTATACCAAGGAGCTTTGAGCCTATTTCACATAGCAGTCCTAGAAGTACTGTATGGAGACGCAATAGCGACTAGACAGAAATTTGACCCAATAACAGAGGAGGTAGTTCCTCAGAAATTTTGCCATGGAAGAAAATCAGGCAGAGGAATCTCCACCAGAGGAAAAAAGGTACAGGGGCTAGTATAGGAAAAGAGCATTGTGCCACTTGAAAATTTGAACAGGGGTAAAGGAGATGAAGATTGACAAGTGTAGCTGCTAAATCAATATCTACTAACATCTTATAAGCTAGAGGAATACAGGTGAGATGTTCTATATGAAGTATTCTCATTTTCCAGAAGCTGAAAACAGATGGGATTAGTCAGAAGAGGGCTGTGTGTGTGTGTGTGTGTGTGTGTGTGTGTGTGTGTGTGTTTTGGAGGAGTTTGGAGCAGTATTGGCAACATCAGGGGCATATCAGGAGTCATTACCAAACCCGTGGGGAAGGGGGCCATCCCAATTTGCCCCTGCCAAAATGGGAGAATGAAGTAGCAGGCTCCACTGTAGCTGAGAAGCTTGGCTACTGGCAGGAAGAGCAGCACACAACAGAACCATTAGCACAGGTCCAGTTGGGGGAGGTGGTGTTTGAAGTACGGGAGAGCCACTGGGCTTGTTCCTCCAGGCCCTTAAGGTCTCCCCACATAAACCGATGAGATGACTTGGGAGGCTGCCTCCTCTGGCAGCATGGGCGAATCATCACTGTCTTGTCTTCCAATGAAAGGTTCTTCATCTTCTTTGTCAGACACTCGGGGGCGTCAATGGTCTGACATTCTGGGTGGACAACCAAACTGGTTGGGGTTAATCTTGTGAAAAACCAGAGGCAAATCCTCTCCTCATGGTTAGTAGGGTTCCTGGGGATTTTCCAGGAGTAATCTATGGGGTCTTTCCACAAAACCATAGGTAGATAAGAAGGACCAGTGAGTGGAGCCCCGAGTTTGTGGGCAGGAGCCTTGGAGCTGGTTTTTGAGAAGATGAGAAAATTTAAAGAGAACAGAGCCTTATTGAGTGCATCATGAGAGGAGGGCATATCCCCTCTCTGTTTCGCAAACAGAGTTTTGAGTTCTTTATGGCATCTTTCAATTATACCTTGGGCTTGTGGATTATATGGAATTCCAGTGGTATGTTTGATGTTCCATGATGCACAAAAATCTTTGAAGGTCTTACTAGAATATGTTGACCCATTATCAGTTTTCATGGAATAAGGAATTCCCATCGTGTTGAAATATCCTAAGAGATGAGAGATAACCTTTTTTTGTGAATTCCCCTGTAGAAACAAAAACCTAAGCATTAATTGTGACACGTAAACATTTTAGCCTACCAAAAAGTGGATGGTGGGTGACATCCATTTGCCAGAAGACATTTGGTTTTAAACGTAAAGGATTAACTCCCAGAGGCTGTACAGGCCCAAGTGGAAGAAGAGGGGCACATTTGTGACAATCTCTAACGAGTTGTTTGCGCGTCTCAATCGAGAGTTCTGGGAAGAGCAGATGCAAGCTTCTAGCAGACTGATGGAAACTGATATGCATTTGTTTTGCTTGTTCCACCACCGAAAAGGCAACAAGTTGGGCATCATGAAGTTGTGCCAGAGGCCCAGGGAGTCCTGAGTGAGCTCTGATGTGCTGGACAATCTAAGGATGGGATGTAGCTTCTATTAAAGTCGGGATATTGGTTGGCTATTAAGGTGTCAAGAGGGTTTTGAAGAGAAAATCGACAATGGAAATGGGGTAATATGGAAATCAATTGAGCACAACAGTGACTGTATGTAAATAAATTAAATGGGTCTGAGTGGGTCTGGAGGACTGCGTAAATAGCCAACAGTTCTAAGTTTTGTGTAGAACCTATCAAATGCTCCTTACAAATAATTTTCTTTTTACAATTTGGTTTTAGAATAATAATAGCTATCGTATACCTGATTTTGGGGCTGCTGGTGGTTTCCTATTCTGTTAGAAATTTCTCAGATCTTAGTAAATTTAAGTCTGCTCCTGTGTCAGCAACAGTTTTGAAAAGCTTTCCTTTTAATTTTATTTGAATGTGGGGTTTAGTCTGTGGGTCCATTGGGGCTGTCCAGTAAGCACCAGAATGTCTTATGTCCCTTTGATTCTTCAAATTTCCCCTTTTTTGGTGGATCTCTCTTGGTTGCGTGGCTGGTAGCTGTGCTGTGGCCCCTTTAAAGGCTCACCAGAAGTAGTACGTTTTGCTTTACAATCTTTTGCCCCATGATTTTTGCATTTGGGGCAAACAGAGGGAGGGTGTTTCCAGTCTCTGGCCTTATTAGTTTGTGACCCTGGACATTCTCTGTGGAAGTCTCCAGTACCTCCACAAGCCCAGTAGGATTGGTTATCTTTACCATTAGTCCTTTTGCCCCTAAAGCAGCAGCAAGTGCCATAGCCATTGGGCGAAATGAATCCCTATATCTTGAGCAGCTAATATCCAACCAACTAGAGGCCCAGCTCAATGTTCTTTCCCCCCCATTTCATTGATATGTATAAGCACAAAATTTAAGGTTTACAATGAAGTTGAGCATTTTGTGCACCTACGTATTTTGTCAAGGTGACAAGGTCTTTCCCACTCTCCTTTCTTTATTGAGTCCTTCCCAGACCAATGCCTCAATTAAAACATCACTCGCAGTAGTATGAGTAACCTTACCTTTTTTTTTTTTTTTTTTTTGAGACAGGGTCTTGCTCTGTAGCCCAGGCTGGTCCTGAACTAAGTGGGACTCACAGCAATCCTCCTGTTTCAGTCTCCTGAGTGCTGGGATTACATGCGTGTCCAGCTAATGTCATGCTGGGGAATTGAACCCAACTACTTAGAGCCTGGTTGGCAAGGGCTTTAACCGCTGAGCCATTCCTCCAGCCCTGAATAAACTTATTTTCTGTTGCTTTAGTGACTAGGTCTATGAACTGTGTCAAATTCTCAGCGGCTTTTTGTCTTAAACCTTGAAAAGTTTGCATGCCTCCCTCACCTGGCAATTTTCACTAAGCTTGTGGAGCATAGAGAGGTACCTGGTGAAAATATGGAGCTGGGCCTACTGCTTGAACAGTGGGAAATAATAATTTCCTTCTCCCTGCAAACTCTCTTCCATAAAAGAAGCACCAGCTTTGTGATTGCACTCTGCCTGTTGCTCACATTCATCATAATAAAAGGCTTTCACTTAAAATACGTGGGTGCAGGTAGAGCCTCCCTGCAAACATCTTTTCAATCTTGGGTGCCATTTAGATCCAAACTGAGGCTCTTGAGGAGCTTCTTGGCGAATGCTTCTGGAGGACCATCGTTCTTAACCACCTTTTAAAATTCTCTTAATGTGTTAAAACCATATGGGTACCAGGGCAGTGGCCTTTGAGTGGTGGGGTTAATATTTACAGGAGATGCTGCATTGTCTCCCTAGGGGGCTTCTTTCCAGTTGGTATCTCTATTTTGGCCTAGTGTTTAGAAAGGGTTACTGTCTGACCAGAGCATGGAGAAGCTTCTACCACTAATTGCCCCATTAGATTCGTGAGGAGTAAATGTAGTTTCTTATTTTGGGAGGGGGACTTTGAACCCTTGTTTAGATTCCCCTCCTTTTGTTTGGACTTGATTTGACTTTCCCAGTCAGTCAGTTTCAGACTCCATGCATACACTTTCAGTCTCTTGAGAGTGATTACTTCCTCTTCCTTTGTCTGTGAGCTAGGAGAAGGGCCTGGCCTGGCCGTCACTGCCATGATGTCGCAGGGGTTGGACCCATAGGGTCTGAGCAATTGTTGAATCGCCATACAATCAGGAAAAATTGTAACGGGAGATTTATACCATGCGTGATTTCGACTCTTCTCACATTTTGCATAATCTTATCCCAAATTGTAGAGTTGAATACATCAGTGGCTTTTACTCATGAGCTGGTATCTAAAACATTTTCTCAAAATATGTGGGCTTCCCACTTCTGTATTTTCACCCTCTGGTCTCTAAGAAAGAGCTCAGTAACCGCAGCTGGGAGTCCTTGGAGGAGGATGGCAAGTTACCCATATCTTTCTGAGTCGTAGGGACCCATACTCACACTTACATGCTTGCCTCATGTCCCTGTTTGGGGGCCAGATGTGGATCCGACCAGCAGAACCTACTGAGCAGAGGAGGAGGGTGTGGCCACTGAGAGGAAGAAATGACCTCGGAGACTCACTTCAGAGAGCTCCGTCCAGTTTTATTACAGGCAGCATGGGTTTACATACAGCAGGAAAAGGAGGAGGGTCCCCAAATGCCTAAGAGCTCATTTATCCAAGTATCATGAGAGACAGCAACATGGCTTTATGCAGAAGAGTGGAAGACATGAGGCAGGGTGGGGAGAAGAGCAGTAGGTAGACATGTGCAGGAAAGTTGTACCTGGGTGAGCCTCAGGTGCAGGGCAGCCTGGAAGTCTGGGAGCTTAGTGTGCTTGTGTCCATCCTGACCCCTCCACAATCTTGGAAGCAGTACAGGGATGTTCTCCTTTAGGGGGTCCTGAAAAAGGGGACAAACGATGGTTACAGTCTTAGCAGGCTCGACAACTAGCTCACATTTCATCATGGACAATAAGATCATAAAGGTGACAGCAAGCTCTCCACTTCTGTGCTAAAGGGCAGGCTATTCCCTTTGCCTGTTTTGCCTATTACTATTTGTCTGTGTTTAGCTGGGCAGAAAAGTCGTAGGTAGTCTAGCTTGTCCTCCAAGTACAACCGCTAGGGTCATGTAACCACCTTACAGTTATATTAAATTCAAGTTATTGGAGAAGGGCTGCCATGCACTGCTCAAGAACGACAGGTCTTCTATCAGAAGTCTCTGTAAGGTCCTGTCAGGAAACGCATGGTATAATTAAAGCTATGTAAAATAAGCATAGAAGAACACACAGGAGAAGTAGTTCCCAGAGCCTGGAAGGAAGGAGTAGCATCAAGTCATTGCTCTGTAGAAAAGTGAAAGGCCATAGGCAGACCAAGGCCACCTTTCAAAGTAGGAACTGGGAGAATGAATATTTATTTATTTCTTCCCCCTTTTTGCTTTCTTGAGACAATCTCACTCTGTAGTCCAGGCTGGCCTCAAATTCACAGCAATCCTTCTGCCTCAACTTCCCGAGTGCTGAAATTATAAGTGTGCACCACCATGCACAGCTTATGTGGTGCTGGGGAATCGAACCCAGGTCTTCACACTTGATAGGCAAGAGCTTTAACCACTAAGCTACACTCCAACCCCCTCTTCCCTCTTTCTGATCTACAACCCAATTAAGGGCCAAAAAGAAAAGACATACTGCCGATAGAGCCTACACTACCCAATCTCCTTGCAAGAAAGCTAATACATTCTAGTTGTAGAGAAGCAGAGAACAGGCAAAAACTAGTAGAGTAGTGGCCAGTTAATTTAATAAAAGCTTAATATTTCTGCAGTCAGGTATACTGAAAATATATGCACAGTTGCTACGTAAGTTCCCCAAACTTAGTCTATCCTTAGGTCCCTATTTACAGTTTTATATAATATGGTTTAATATGTTCTTTAAATTCCCTTTTTTATTACTTTGTTCTAAAATGCCATTTAAGTCTAGATATGAGGTCTGATGAAAATTGTGGGGAACATTTAAAAAATTTACAGTAAAAGGCTGAATGCCAGTAGCTTCCCCGTCCTTCCTTTGCACATACCCAGGCCATCGTTTCTGCCACTTTCTGAAGCAGTTCTGAAAGTTCTCTTTTGTGTCTTTGTGTGCTGTCCTGGCTGCACTGATATTCTCAATCAATTCGAAACATTTACCTTTCATTTTTGTCTTGATTTTGAGGAGGAGCCAGAGTCGCATGGTGTCAGATCCAGTGAATAAGGTAAATGAGGACACATTGTTGTGTTTTTTCAAGCCTTTCTAAGGGATGGCACTCAGCAGGCAGCAGCATTCACTCTAGGGTTTTTTTTTTTTTTAACCACATTTCAGCAACACATCAGAGAGGACTTTGAGAACTACTTCCCAGAGTGGGAAGAACAGTGGGATAAGTGTGTTCACAATGAGGGGCAATGGTTCAAGGGAGGTTATTTGAAGTGTGTCTTATTGTAGTACCTTTTATTCATACATCACTGTATATTTTGATCACACCATCTGTGTACAAATGGGCCGGATTTTATCAAGGGTTCCTTGAAGCATTCTGCTCCTGTTTTCCAGCCTACACTCTCAGCCTCTCCTGGGCCATGACTTTGCCATTGTAGGTGGCTGGTGGAAATACGGCCCATAATTCTAGGCTAGAACTGCTAGTCTAGTTGAGCTGTATCTATTTTCTTCTTTGGAGCACCATAAGACTTTGCTGCTATTTCTGATGACATATTTCTACACTTGAGTGCATTTTTAATGTTATTTGTTGCAATGAAGATACATAAAGACAACTAACTAAGGTGAGTCTCATTACATAATTATGTTGAGATAGGAATAAAGGAGAATATGAATGTTTGCAAAGAGAAATTGGTTTTGAAGGTTTGTTCTTTCTTCCTGTAGGGCAGCATTTTACCTCTATTGATGAGAGAGCTAGGAGTGATAATTCAGAACATTTGGTTAGGTATCATTTCCTTTATCAAACCACTTGTGCTATAAAGATGATACTGTAAAAAGAAATGGAAGTTTCAACTGATTTACATATCATCATGTAAGATTTGGGAAAAAAAGGCAAGAGGGATTGCAGGTAGTATAGCAGAAAAATAATTAGACTTTTCTCAATGTCTATAATTAAACAGGCTATTCTTCCTTAAATATATGGTTGCTCGTATGGTCTGCTACTGTGATTTTTCAGAGAAGCTATCAAATGTTGCGTGCATCTGAATGTGCTCCAGTGTACTCTTCTGATAAAATCATGAAATGTGGGAATCTATTGGAGTGGAAAGAAACACAGACACACAGATAAAATGGACAAAAGTAGATCCTGGTTTCTGCTTAGATCCAGACCACTGACCTTCTAGCCACTTCTAGTTTCCTTGACAACTGACAATTTATTTACAAATTATGATTTGATTATATATTTTTCCTGTTTACCTTTTATGATTTGTATGTTCTGCCAACAAAAATACAAATTAGGGCCAGAAATTGGATAAACTTGTTTTCCACTGTTAAAAACTCAAGTATATTAAACAGAGAGATTAAAATTAATTGATATGACTAAGATTTTGTAGCTACGTAAGAGTGTCTCACAGATTTCTGATTACAGATGTAAGCAGTAGCCTAAAGCTCCCTATCCTCCCTACCCCCCCTGAAAAAAACCCACTATCATCATTTTATATTTGGATAAAAATGTTGTTCTTACTTGAATTACAGATATTTATAGTCTGTTTTCTTGATTCTAGCATCTTATGTCTATGTGGCTGGTATAGGAAATGAAGAAAGACAGATGAGCATCATTAGTGTCCTGTGATGTCATCTCTCTTTCTCCACGGTAATGCCAGGCAATGGTTTGTCAGACCTGATAGTTCCAGCACTGAAAAGACTTAACCATTCTCTCTTCCAGTGCTACGGTTTGGCTATGTTCCTCAGAGTTCATGTATCATAAGCTTAATTACCAATGGAACAGTGTTGGGAAGTAGGAACTAATAAGGGATAATTAAGTTGTAAGGGCTGTGCTTTCATTGTGGGAGTTGTATAGTTATTGAAAAAGTGGCTTGTGAGTTTGATTCCCTCGGGGTCTTATTCTCTTTTCCCCTTCTACCTTTTGCCACGGATGCAGCAAAAACCTCTCATCTGATGTTACCACTTTGATATTAGACTTCCCAGACTCCAGAATCATAAGAAACTTCTGTTCTTTGTAATTTACCCAGTGTCCAATAGTCTTATCTAGTACAGCACCACAAAAAAGACTAAGACAACCAATATGAAATTCACTCATCAAGAGAGATCCAGGATTACTGACCTCCCCACCAACATTAAGATTCTGAATACATGGATGCAAAGATTCCAATTTGACTTAGAAAATCACTACTATTTGCATTCGTGCTACAGCCAGCCAGGAGGCTACAGTAAGTTTCTGCAGAGAACTTAGAAGAAACATACTACCAAGAGCAGAACTGAAGTCTGATCAACTGGTGATGGATGAGAACAGGTAGAAGGAGAAGTTGCCTTAGTGAAAAGATGAAAAATTAGTGGGAAGAGCCAAGACAATTAATTTAAGATGGTTTTCCCTAGTTTTATATAAATGATTGGGTCAATGTGGCCTACAAAATTTAGTAGGCTTAGGCACTCCACAGAGTAAAAATGTTGGTGTCTTCAAGACTGCTTAGGGTAAGACTCCCTATCAACTAAAAAACTGACCTGCCTGGAGTTGGGTTGTAATTGGCAAGACTGGCAATGCTAGGCTTGCACAGCCGAGTGGCATCAGCTATGTCTGTAATTTGACGAGTTTTTCTGGCTCAGTCAGCATATTGTTTGTCAGCCTTTTAATAGATTTAGTTTGCTACACAAATTTTATACATGGAGATAATGGGGTGTTTCACTGATTGTTCACCTTTATTTTGGTTACTAATCTATAGCAAAGAAAATCTTATATTAATGGTTGCAAATTTGCAAGTACAGCCAGAATTTTTCTGACGTAGGCAATCAAGGTTTTGACCTTTATAGTTTATAGACAAAATTAAGCTTTGAGGTGTGTAATCAATGCCACGTGGTTCCATTTTCTCCATTAGCTTACCTCAGTTTCACAACTGATATCTTCTGCAGAGTTTTGTTAAGTGTTTTCTGAAATGTTGTGACACATATTCATAAATAATAGTATCAAGGATTTCAACATAAATAAAAGTTCCAATGCCTGATAGAAGTGCCTGATATCTCTGCCTCCTAGTAATCTTCTTTTATTTAAATTGGGCCCAAGAGAGACAATGTAATTTTAATATCAAATTAATATTTAATAATATATCAAAATTAGACATATGTTCCCAAGCTTTAGGTCAAGATACAGTGACTTTATTATGTATACATCTTGAGTTTGAAAGAAATGGCAAAATGATTTCTGGATTGGCAGTGTGACAATAGAAATTTTCTTAGAAAAAATCAATTATGAAGGTATCATCGGAATGTAAATACTGTATCAACATATGAAGAGGTGATTCAAATTTAATTTGAGGAAAGGTTTTATTAATCAAGAAAAACTTAGAAAAGTTAGATGTTAAAAATTGAATATTTTCTCATTGGGTTGATGGCAGGGAGACCATCTGGATAGAGCATTCACTAGCTGGCTGTCCCATTCTCCTTCCCTAGCCACCACAGAACTCCACCTTGGCTTTCTGTTCTCAGAGTGGCAGACATTCAGAAGGGAGCAAGGCTTGATCTGTCTGAGCCCACCCCAGTCATTGCTGTCCCCTTGCCACGAGACAGCACAGAGTGGTAATCTCTAAAAGTGCTCCCAAGAGCTTCTGGGAGGGTGTTTCTAGATGAAGAAAAGACATCAGATACTGTATGAGGAGATAATGCTCAGAACCACATAGCCTTTCTACACAATGAGAGGGACAGATTTAAAGATCACAGCCAAGGTACAGAGGTGTCAAAGGCAGAACCTACTTTCACACTTTGGAGCTTCTGAATTATTCTTAGAGCCTCCTATATGAGTCAGGTTTGACCACAGAGACAGAGCCACGGAGAGTGGCACAGAATAAGAGTTCACTCTAAGAACTCAGCCTTACACAACTGTTGATATAGGCCTGATGTAGCTGAAGGTCAGCTGCACTGTGGACAGGAAGGTCACCTGTGGACATGGAACGAGGAGAGTGATGAGGAACAGTAGTCCCTAAGCACCAGCTGAAATCCATGTCTGTCATTCATCGTCTCCAAGGTGAGGCTGTGGCTGCTTTTCGGTAGAAGCTGGTTCTGGCTGACTTGAAGCTATACACAGGCCTGGCCAGGATTCTGCAAAGCTGAAGGAAACACAGCAGGATCTAGAAGAGCTACAGGGCCAGGGGTCTGGCACTCCAGAGAGCTGTTCCTGATCTCTGCTAGCTTACCTTTCTGGCCAAGAGTACTATTTTTAAGTATCATATGGCCTACACGAGCACATAATTAACATTTGCTTATTCACATTTGACTACTAAATCGGTGCAAAATATCCCGTGACCAATTCTAAAACAACACAGAGACTAATTCTGAGATATATCCCTCCTGCCTAACTACAGTGCCATAACACAAGGCCTGCTATCCATCTGTCATTGAGTGTTTTGCTATGTGAGACATTGCCCCCATGATTAAAGCTCACTTGAGCAGTTAGCTGGCTTGTGTGTTGATTAGGACGTTTTTTGCCTAAGTTCAAATTGCCTAATTATGGACACTGTATCCATATATATCATGTACCAAGGGAAAGTCTCATTCACTCCTACCATCAGTGAGTAAAGCTACGGATTCACGGAAGTAGAGATGAATCAAGCAAGTTAGCCAACTTCAGTGATAATCATTTATGAACATTTTTGTAAAATGTTTCTTTTGTTGGAAACTTGAGTTTTGGGCCATAAAAAAGATCCTCCCTCTATGTTCAAATTGTTCTTTATAAGAGAAACTGCTTATTGTTCCCAAACCTGAAACCCAGAATGTCAATGTGTTCTGTGAAATCCCAGCTATGTTCACCATGGAGCTGGTGCCAAGTCCTTTTTGGAGGTAAGCAGGCCTTAGCCAGCTCTTCATTAGCCTCCAAGACAGGCAAGCAATGGAGGCAGTCGTTTGTGTTACCAAGAGCGGGAGCGGGAACACCTCAAGGGTACACTCCATCTCTGTTTTCTGCCTTTCTTCCCCATGAGAGAAACGTTCTGCAGCCACGTCACCAGTTTCTCCACAGCCCTGACATGTAATGTCACCAGAAAAATATTTTTGTGCATATGTACTTGAGGGTCTTTCAGGCTTTTTGTCTGTGAGTGGGAAATAACCATTGCACAGCCAAGAATGTTGTTTTCCATTTTTCTCTAGCCTCCCAGAAGCAATTTCTTCTTCACCCATTTTATTTCTTGTTGGAGATAACTGCAACAATGTCAAATGCATGGCATTTATTTTGAGAGACTATTGCATTTTGGAACTGGAATGTCCCCCAACAGTCTCATATATTTGGATATTAAGGATTGCCTATAGAGCTGTGTGCTATTGGGAAGTGGAGGCCTGGTCTGGAGGAGTGGATTATGGGTATGTGGTAGAGGACAGGCATGTGGCAGATTGGATTAGAGGTGTGTGGATTGGATTACATGCTTGTGCTGGGGACTTTAACCTGGAAAGGCAGAACACTGAGGCTGGACCTAGAAGGAATAGATTACTGGGACAGGACCTGGAAGTATACATATGCTACTTCCTTCCTTACTTGACTGGGACTTGACTTGACAAGACTTGGCTACCTGTTTGCAACGTTGTGAGGAGCTGTCTCCAACTCTGCCTCTGCTGTGTACTTCCACTGTTGCTGGCAGCCCCTGAGTTGATTGTGACCCTCGGAAACTGTGAGCTGAAATGAAACTTTTCCTCCCCTAAAGTGTGGATGATAGGTATTAAGTCACAGCAATGAAAAAGTAACTAAGACAGAGACTCTTCAACCTCCCGCAGCTGAGTACAATTGGGGCACATGTGTGGCATCTCTACCAAAGGTAGAGTTGCTGGGTGAACTCTACTTAGAAGACCCTGAGTGCCATCACACTTCTTTAAAAATTGAGGGTAGCATTCAGACTATTTACCTAATGTCCTTTATTAAGCATGCATTTGGAAATGGCTATTCAGGCATCAATAACAACCCCTGGAGCTGCCAAGTTTTCTTTCTTCTCTAAGTATATTCACTGTAGCCAACTTTTAGTCTCTCCTTCAAGAAATATATTTGTGGTGCCTTAAGGTAGTATTTATCATGGGGAACCTGTTAGCTACCTTCCATGCTGCTAGTAACTCAATTGTAATAAATAAGAAAAGGCTAGACATGCACCAAATTTTTTTTAAAAATTGAAGGAATGGTGCCTGTTTGTGCTGGGAGCTATGCTAAATGCCTTTTAGGCATCTATAAAGGAGAGCTAATATCACATTTTCCTTTTTCTTTTAATTCACTTCTAAAGCCAGATCTCATTTAAAATTTTTCCTCAGAAAATCTCAGTAAGAACCTGAGGCTTTTTACCAAACATCCTGTTCGGATTACTTTATTAGTCACTCTGCCAGTTTGCCCATAAAATTGGAGCATTGACTTCAACCATTGGTTTAGAATAGACACTAAATGAACTACAGAGACACAGATTCTTTTTCTGTGCTTTAGAATGTGCTAGCAATAAAAAGCAAGGCCTAGAAAGCAGACTCCTGCCTGCTCGTTCTCTTTCATTGTCTCAATTTTAAATATCTTCTTCCTCCTAGGTCTGCATATTGACGTGATACAAAGTCATGTTCTTGTCTACCATGGAAAGAATTAAGCCATCAAAATTTCCAGAGGTTCTGTTTATGTTTCTTGCATCATCTTTGTTCCATGGACTACTGAACATTCCATACGAATGAACGAAGGTCCAGAGCTCAGAACCATGCAACTTAAGCTTGAATTAAGCGTTTCAAAATGAAGTCCAAGCCGAATGCTCTTTCCCCTTAAGTGCTCAGCACTTCTGTTCTATCTAAGCAAGAAGAATTACAAATATAGAAGCAGATTTTATTTGAACTTGTATTTTAAGATGTTAAAGAAGACATTTCTTGCTATACTGGTCATGCAATGACTGGAGCCCTAAGCCAACTTGCCCTACACCAAGTTAGAAGAGAGACGACTGTGCGTACTGTGCTTTCCCTCCAAGCTCGCTTGCTTTCATCTTGAGTTTACTGACTTGAGATTTTGCAATCCCTGCCATTTTCTTTACTTCGTTTGGCTCTTGGTGCTGCTGTTTGCTTACACCTGGAAAGGTATTGATTAGCTTGTGCCTTCTATAAAAATAAAAAATGCAAAAAGATTCACTACCCCGACATAGTTTTTTTCTTCTCTGTCATGAAAAAGTTTAAAAATGTGAAAGGAATATAAACTTGTGAGTACTAGAATATCCTATTTGGGTATGATATGTAGGGACTTAGACTTTATAGCAGGAACAACATCCATTTTTATAGCTGTTATCTGAAAATTCAGAAACTTGTGGGCACTTTCCACTAATTGCATTCCAGACTTGTTGTGTGCTAGAGTAACCATGGAGATTTGTTTTGCAATCAATTAGAAATCCTCTTCTACCTCTGCACAGAGAGGGCTTCACTTCAAAATTATGAACATTAATAGTGGTGTTTTAGCCCAAATCATTTAATCAATCAACTCAAAATCCTCATTAGATAATACATATTAACTAGGCAAAACCAATATATCTTGCATTTTTCAGTTATCTTCCATATAACTGTGTATGTACATATACATATCTATCCATATATCTATCATCTATCTGTCTATGTAAAAGAATTTATTAAGATAGGTTTACATAAACACAGGCAGGAGAGTTTACAATGTTTTTCTATGAAGAGCCAGAGGATTCAGTAATTGTTCAGCCCAAGAAGCTGGAAGTCATGGAATAAGAAAAATCAAGACTACAGCACCAGTACAAGACCAAACTTCTAGAAGCTTTCTAGAGATGTGCTGGTTGAGCCTGTTGGAAGGCATAAAAAACTAGAGTCTGATGTTCACAGTAAGGGCAACAAAAGACATACCCAATCATACAGAATAGAATTCTTTTTAAAAAAAATCCCCTTCCTTCTTTTTCTTTCTTTTAGGGTACAAGCCTATGGGATAATGCCACCTGTGTATCTTCCCCCTTCATTTGCTGGTCTATGTGCCTATCATCTCTAAAGCCATCCCAGAAACACACTTAAAAGTGCGTTTCACTAATCTGCTAGGCGTTTGTTGATCCAGTCAAGCTAAGTCTGTCATGATTAATAGTCACAGAGGACAAGTGCACCCAAATATTTTCTTTTTCTACAACCAGTCCAAGTACAATGAGTTGTCTTTCTGTTTGCTCACAGGGAGGCCTCAGGGTGAAACTTTGCCAAAAAATTTACTATCCCCACATAATAATCTGCTCTTAAAGTGGTTCATTTCTTGCTCATATTTGGGTGTAACCAAAACTTGAGGGAGAAAGTTCTTGTTCACAGAGTAAACAGCAACATTTTCCCATGGGCAACAATCTTCACTTGAAAAAAAATCATGGAAGAGGTTGATGGTAAGCCCAGCTGGTTCACCCTGATCAGCCTGCCACCCACCTCAGGGTTTATCAAAAAACAATGAGTAGGAAATCATGAGTCTGCAACTGCCCCAGGCAGTTGCCCTTGCCATTACCTCCACCTACTGCTTGTAATTCCGTGCTTCCAGATGACATTTATCTGTCATAGTCTGCATCCATCTCAGATTTTTGTGTTCTTCTTCTGCCTGAATGTATAGGCGCACATGTGAAGTGACTTAGAAGATCCAACAGTCTACACTGAATGTAGCCTCAAGTGAGGAAATAAGGAGTGGGGATTTAATTGAGCATCATCCAAGAGTTGTGAATTGTAAAATGACTTTACCTCTACTTATGCTATATTTTGGGAAATTAATAAACACAACAATTAGCAATGACAACATAGGCCCAGTTCACGTCTTGGCCCTGAAGCGTTAACTGTGGTACCTATGTTGTGCATTTGAAGTCTTTTCCAGAATATAATTTCCTATTCAGCTGTGAGAAGTGCAGTAATCAGATAGTCTCCAAGTGTAGTGCCTTTGGGACCTGCCATGGCATTGTCCCTGAGGATACACAGTTCCAGACAATAATTGGTGTAACTGGGAAGACTGGAATTATTATTGTCTGCCTGGGCCCTTCTGCCTAACAGAACTCATTTCTGAACAACTTCTGTACTGGAGAACTTCTCAGCCCTGCACTGAAGTCTGAGTCTCCTTCCAAGACCTCTCTTCCAACATTTCCTGTCACAGGTGTCAGCCCTGCACTGTAATCGTAAGGCTTTCTTTCTTTCTCAAATGTTATCACTCGTACATCTAAATCCATCCTGTCGTCTGGTTCCTGGAGAACCTGTTCAACACAGTAACATAATCATATTTTGTTTTTTTACTTCTAAAAATGAAGATATGATATTTCGGACTCTACTCATAAAAGTTAGATAATATTTGCACACAGATTCTTCAATATAAGAGGCATTCAAAAGCAAAAATGGAACAGCGGAGTAAAGACTGGGGCGAGGCAAAAATTCTTTACCTTCAAAAATAATCACAAGTCCCTAATCTTATACCTCGCTTTACAGCACATTTTTCTAGGCACTAAAGCCAATTGCATTTCCAAATGTCAGGGAGACATGAAGAAGGTAAATGTGCAAGCAATTAATTCATTTTCCTGAGTATGGCTGTAGAATCTTCCTAGAAGATTTCTACTAGAAAATAAAAGTCTTTTTCAAAAATGACATTTTTCATTTGGCACTTAGGGATGGGCTGTCACAAAACACCAGCTTCATAGTATGGTGGGCATTTTGTTATTAGAAGAGAAAGAATAATTAACTTAGTATAAGCTTTGAATATTTCAACACTGGATATTGATATCAAGAAATGTAGAGGACCTTCAAGTATCTCTTTCAATTCACAGAATCTAGCCTAATATTTTATATGAAGTAAGTGTTCCATAGGTATTACCTGATTTAATAGTATAAAATAATTGCACAATTAGATAAAGCATCATGCAGATACTTAGAAGAAGCTAAGAAAAGCATCTCCTCATTAATATATTATAAATACTTAGATTATTATAAGGAAGAGACTAGATACACAGAACAAAAATGCATTCCTTGAGACAATGAAGACCAAAAAATTATAGCTTTGGTGTCTTGTTCTATAATGAAGTAGTCTGAAGAAGAAAACAGTAAGAATAATCAACGGGAAAATGAAAAGAAAACCTCAGACATTTTTAGCAATCAATGCTTCACTCCTCCAATATGGGTGACTTCCCTACCTTCCTCCACAGAATAAAAGAACAGCAAACTTTCATGTTCCTGAACCCTTACTTGCTTAGCCACACATAGCATGGACTCATTCTTCAATAGCTTTGATATACCTCAGATTGTTTAAAGAAGTGTCAGACAATCTCATCTTAGAAGAAAACCTACTTATTTAGTATTAAGAGCTGTGCAAGTAGCTCATTTCATCTTAATTAGGGAAGACGACGCTTCTGAAGTGCTCTGCTTTCTTATCAACACCCCACTTCCTGCTGCAACGAGGAAGACTTTGACATCTCTAACAACTCAGCCGGAGGAACCAGAATTAGGACCTGAAGATCCCACATTAGTACTGTCAAAGGAGCTGTAAAAGTGGGTGTCTCCAATGAGCTTGTCTTTTCATTACAATAAGCTGTATTTATTCACTATGAGACAGCTGAAGAGAGATCTTTGGCATCTGGTTTCAACAACTGAAATACATGCATATACGATGTCAGGAGCGCGCTTGGCTTTAGACTGTGGACTGGGAGCATCCCTCTATCAGGGAACCTGTGTGCTTCACCGAAGACAAGGTAAGTGAGGGCACAATGTGAAGGTGTAAGTCAGGGATTGTATCATTACTTTAGGAGTGCATTAATTACTTGTAATTGCTTTTCAATTATATACTTGAGACCAATGATCGTCAATAGAATTGACAGCCAGTAGATCAAGAAAGCCTGAGAGTGCCTTCTCTCATGAGTGTTAACTTTTGCACTAAGAATAGGGTCCTCCATGGCCTTGAGCGAGCAACCAGCAAACAGGAGGGGAACTGTGCCCTGCTCCAAATAGTCAGCGTCCCCTGTACTCTCCTGGCTGGTGGTCACCCTGAGCCTCCACCAGACACTTCATCTACACATTGTTCTCGCTCAGCCTCTCACAGGAAGGCGGCTCTCTGAAAGTGCTGCAAACACTAGGTGTGAAAAATAAGGTATAAATAGCTTTTCGCTTCTAATTACAAGTTGCCAGTCATATTTTATTCTCTGCCAGCTCTGAAAAGGGACAGATCAAAACCATGGATAGCGCAGGAGCCCCTGGGAGGTGAGTCAGCATCTGCTGCTGAGGGTGACCAAAGGTTCAGGGGTTATGAAAGGCCACCGGAGGCTGGAAGGTG
>PVKB01000047.1:0-74164 GCA_004027205.1 Ctenodactylus gundi
GGAGGGTAGGGGGAGGGACAGAAGGAGAGTGGGAAAGCCCTTGTCACCTTGACAAGATACATATGAGCACAAAATGCTCAACTCCAATGTAAACCTTAAATTCTGCACGTATATGTATAAATAAAATGGGGGGAAAAAGAATTGATCAAAAAAATACAGAAGGCTTTTGGAGACATTCTAGACTCAAACCGTAACAGCATCCACCTGAAAAACAGATTCATCTCAGTATGCACTAACATGATTTCAGGCACCTGTGGATGAAGGTGGAATGGAAATTTGGGGGAGGGGTGGAAGGAGGTAACATGATGTAGATCTATCGTTTACATGTGACATCACCAGAGTCCCATCCACACTGGGATCCTGATGGCACCGAAATCAGTGAGTCTGAGTCGTCTGCAGAGGCAGCTGGGTGTACTGGATCCTGCTCGGCCGAACGTGTAGGTGGGCCAGCTGTGAGGCTCATCAGATGGGCCAGCGTTTATGCCTCGCCCACTGTACACCCGGCCTGGAACTTCATGGGCATACTGGGTAGTCATGGCCTGTTCTTTCTTTTTTCTTCCATCACTGTTATTTTTATCTTTGACTTTTTTATAATTTGGTTTTTCTCATATGTGATATTTAAAGCATGATGGTCTTAAGAACACACCCATTTTCTACAAGTGACTCAAGTTTATCCTGTATATGTGTCACATCTTTGTATCCATTCATCTGTTGATGAACATCTCAGCTACCTCCAAGATTTAGCTACTTTGAGTTGTGCTGCTATAAACATTTGTGCACATTCCACTGTGGTATGACATACTTAATTCTTTGAGGATGAAATCCAGAAGAGATATGGCTGACTCAGATGAGATTTCTATTTTCAGTTTTTTGAGGAATCTCCATACTGATTTTCACAATAGTTTTACCCAGTTTACCATCCCAACAACAATGTAGAAGGGTTCTTTTTTTTCTCCACAAGTGCAATAGTATTTGTTGTTTTCTGAGTTATTGATAAAAAAAGAAAGAAACGTTCTTCCTGGAGTAAGATGGTACCTCAGTATTGTTTTGATGTGTGTTTCTCTAAAGGCTAAAAATGCTGAACAACTTTTTCGTTTATTGACTACCTGTTCTTTTTTCTAAGAACTGTCTATTAACTCTGACTGCCTATTTTTTTGTTTAGTCTTTTATGTGAAGGAGTCTAAATTTCTTCAGCTTTGGATTTTTTTGGATATTCTCCCTTTATCCAAAGAGTAGCTGTAATTTCTTTTTTCCCATTTGACTGGCTCTCTCTTAATTCTGTTGTTTCCTTTACTGTTCAGAAGCTTTGTAGGTCGATACAACCTCATTTGTTGATTTCTGGCGTTATGCTATAGGTCTCCTGTTAACAAAGCTCGTACTTATATTTACATCTTCATGATTTTGCCCATTTTATCTTCTAGGAAGCTCAGGATTTCTCTTTAAGCTCCTAGGCTTTTGATCCACTTTGATTTGATTTTGGTATGTGGTGAAAGATGTGCGTCTAACTTCATTCTGCATAGGGATAACCAATTTTTCCACACCCTTTCGTGAAGAGAATATCTTTGCTCTATCATATGTCTTTGGCCCCTTTGTTGAAGATTAGACGTCTGAGAGTGCTTGGGGTTGTCTCTGCATCCTTGATTCTACTCATCTCTTTTGTTTCAATACCATGTGGTTTTATCACTGTTGCTGTGTAAAATAACCCAATATCTAGTATTTTAATGTCTTCTGCTTTTGTCTGGTTGCTCAGGATTTCCTTGTCGACCTTGAATCTCTTCTGATCCAGGAACAACTGTAGAATCATTTTCTTCTAGTTCTGTAATAGATATTGCCAGCACTTGGATTGGATTTTCATTAAATCCACATATCAGTTTCTGCAGTAAGGCCATTTTGGCAATATTGCTTTTGCCTATTTTTTTAAGGCCACTGTGAATGGGATTACTTTTCTTGTAGGTTCCATTATTAGTTCCATTATTTTTCAGACAATAAAACTAGAGCCCAGAGTAGCTCAGTAGCTCGCGCTGAGACAGCAGATCCCAACTACAACAATCCTACGGTCCCTGTGTCCATCCTCATCCTGTTTACTCATTCCTGTAGCAGTTGCTCCCATGTCCCAGGAACTGTGGCGGTGTTGCATGTGCGGAAGGAGTTTAAGGTGTTCCAGGAGAAGAGTAACCAGGGAAGCCTATTCTTGCAGTACAGAGAGGAAGCATATTTAAGAAATGCTACATTATAAGCTCAGATCTGAAAGTTGTTGCTGGCACAAGCACAAGAATTGATGTGTGTTTATAAATATCATTCCATTGTCCCCTCGCCATCCTGTGTTGGTTCTCTATTCTCCCATGATGAATAATATATCTCACTTTTATCTAATTAAAAATACTTTTTCTGAAGAGGGCTAGAATGTGCAAACAAGAAGGCTGCTTCCTGCTTCCTGTTGTGGTCACTGTGTCAGCTCTTAAGGCTTGCGCATTGGCATATTGAAAGTCTGTATGTACATGCCCTGACCCTCCCTGTTATTCTTATAAAAATAATAAATATCTTATCTCTTCTCTGTCTCTCTGTCGCTGCTGCCTATTCCGTGTGTGTGTGTGTGTGTGTGTGTGTGTGTGTGTGTGTGTGTGTGTGTGTGTTTTCCCCTCCTTCTCTTCTGTCTCCCTCTTGAGGCTAAATCGTGCCCCACAATTCCAGGGCACGTCCTGCTGAGGATGGTCCCTCAACTCTCAGGCCTCTATGTTGACATGTGCATTAGCCTTTTTTTTTTTCTAATTCTGCAAAAGAATAAGAATTATCATTGAGCCACTAGCTGCAAGAAGAGAAGTCAGGCTAGCTAGTTCCTTTCTGGTGGAAAGATGTAGTGTAGGAGGCCAGATCTATCTAGAAAAATCTGTGGAGAAAAACAAAGGAAAATGACATTTAAAAACTTTATTTAAGGTTTGGTTCCCTCCCAGGAACCTGAATATTCCATGGAAATATCTAAACATGTATCATTTTAACACTAATTCATGTGGAAAAGATTATACTGCCTGCCACTGAAAATAAATAATAACAATCGAACAGAAAAAGTGTATAGCCTGAGGGTATCTACTGTAATTCCAATTGAAGTACTTGCAGCACTGGTACCACCTAGAGGGACTGGGAGGGCATCTGCTTGCCCCATCTGGGGTGGGCCCAGGAGGCCACTTTGCTGAAGAGTCAGGGGACTATACTTCGAGATCTTGCTGTTTTTTTCAGGTATTATGAATAATATAGGAGTAACACAGAATTATAAGTAATTCTCTGTGGTTTGAGTTTAGGTCTTTTTCTTCTTTGCTCAGGGATAAACACAAATTATGACCACTGATAGTCAATGGCCTTACCCTCTGCTAAAGGAAGGATCTGTGATAAACAAACTCCTATGCACTGAAAAGGGAATGAAATAATATTAATAATAATAATAATAATAATAAGCCCTGTGGTGATAGTATTGTCCATGGTATTGGTATAAATATTCCAGACTTAGTCATTCTCAGAAAGTGAACATTAAATTCCTTTATTTTTGCTATTTCAACCATTGTCATTTATGTGTTTATGAGCCATCCTTATACACATGTGTATTTCTGTATAAAATACCCCAAGTAGAACTAGTAAATATCTAGCGTTTCTAACCTTTGAATAAAACGACAGCATACAAGGAAATCTTAACTCTCAGATGTTCTTTCAGAATCACTGTTGTTATTATTATTATCATTATTATTATTATTATTTAAAGAGTACTGAATAAAGATACAGTCTGGATCCTACCTATGTGGACTATAAATCTCACTTTCTAAGAATCACAGTTTCCTAGTATTTAAGTAAAAATAAATAAAATTAATTGAAGAAAACTTAAATCATTGCTCAAGTCTCTTCTAACTAAAATTTTGCTATATAAGACAAGAGAGACAATGTATTTTTCAGCCGGGGAACACAAAATGTTAAAAGGTTAGCAAACGACATGTTAATGAATAAATTAACCGATATTTAGTTCAACAACGCTGCACCATAATACCATCAATATTATTTTTAAATTACAAACAGAATCTTTCATGGACTACATAGTATATGCAGCCTAGACACACGGAAGTCTTAACAGGACCCGAACTTGAATTCTCGCATCAGTGCTACTTCAAGTGTGCTAACTTTCCCTCTGTCTCCAGGTGCTGTGGAGAGAGTGAAGAAAATCCGAGACTACGCGTTTGTGCACTTCAGTAACCGAGAAGATGCAGTTGAGGCTATGAAAGCTTTAAATGGGAAGGTAATGGAGGACCGAGAGAAACTGTGTACAGATTTTACCAGGTCGGTGTGGGCGCTCCATTCAAGAGAACAGATGTGAGAGTTGGTTTCTCTCCAGCTTTCCTTGTCTCTGGTACGGCTGCTGCAATCACTTAGGATACCCACCAAGAGAAATTGTAGGAAATGTAATGGAGAATGGAGATGTGGATACTGTGTCCAGCTCTAGTACATTTATGATTTACAAAAGTCACGGGCCCTTAGTTCTCCTTAGAAGATATTTTTAAACTATTTTTCCTAATGCCAATTTTCTTTTGTTTCTCTACCATGTCATTTATTAGTAGTATTGTAAGAGTCAATGATGACAAAAGATGTTGAGAGAGCTTTATCCTCAGAATTCGATCTTCCAGCAGTGAGAAGTTAGAATCTCTTAGCAGGGGGCTGGAGGAATGGCTCAGAGGTTAAAGCTCTTGCCTAGCAAGCACCAAGTACCCGAGTTCGATTCCCAAGCACCACGTAAACCGAGTGTGGTGGCACACACCTCTAATTCGAGCACTCAGGAGGCTGAGACATGAGGATTTCTGGGAGTCCAAGGCCAAGCTGGGCTCCATAGTGAGTTCAGGACCAGGCTGGGCTACAGAGCCAGACCCTGCCTCAAAAAAAGAAAAAAAGAAAGAGAAAAGAGTTTGAGAAGAACAAGACAAAATTGGAGATCAGTAAAATACCAAGCGATTTGCTTAGAACATAGTGTATTCAGGACTATTTTACGCATTGAGTCTTGTGTCTGCAAGCATCCAACAGAAAAGAGATGGCAATGGAATTAACTGCAGAAGTATGAATGGAATGCAGGGAGACAAAGAGACAGTGCAAGGGCCTGGGGCTCACAGCACCCCTAGAGTCAGAGGCATGAGGAGCTGGAGGATTGACAGAAATCCTATGAGGGAGAAGAGTCATGAAGAGTAGGAATTCTCCACCAAGGGATATGAGCAACCCAAGGTAACCTCCCAGAGACGGAGCCGGAAGAATAAATGTCCCCAAATTCACCCCTGTCTCTCTTCCCTGTTATCAGGTCCTTCATTGGCCAGGTCTACTGGTAACACAGAAGGGCTGGGAATCCTGAGGCTAACTCCATGTAGAGTAGTATCCCTGCACGGAGGGCAGAGGGCAGGCTGGAGGTCAGTGAGGAGTGGATCAGAGTGTGAAAGAGGATGTCCTGAGCCAGGTGCTTCAGACACAGTAGGGTCTGAAAACCGTATGATCCTCAATGGCCTCCAAAAGTGGTTCAGTCCTGAGGGAAAAATTATTGATTCTGAAGTATGAAAACAAAGCCAGAGGAGAAACTAATGCCTATTTAAACACGTCCTTATAAAACAAAACAGTGTTTCTTCTTTGTTGATTATTACATTTAGCATCACAAAAATGTTACTTTGAAAATAATTTGTACGCTAATTTTTCTCTATTTGAAAATATTAATGAGTATACTTGATGATTGTGGAAAAGACACAACCAATTTTATATCAGAGGCTAAGCAATCACATTGAAATAATTACATTAACATTTTTTAAATTATTTCCAAATTTAGCAGCTCATTTTATACCAAGGTTTGCATAGCTTATATAGTTTAATATGTAGTTCAAATTATTAGTAAAAATATTTTAAAGATTATATTTAAGTATAATGTGGAAGAGAACATTAAAAATAGTTTTTACTGGGACCTAAGGAGGCCTGTTAGAATATTCGTGGATATTCATACTTAGTGTATTATACAGAATGAAACTTTAAAGTTTTTTCATGAGGTACAGTAACTACTATATTTATAATTTAGGGAGTTTAACCTACTGAGAGTTTACTTTTTATTGAGTGGAGAGAGACACAATTACTTAAGAAGCTATTAGAGTCACCAAAACAACATGAAATAAGGGCATGAACTAAGGCGGAAATGGAACATGGGAGGGATAACCACAGAACTCTGGGGAAATTAGTTCACAGGCCCAGAAACTGACTAAAGATAGAGGTGAGAACGGAGAGATCATTGTAAGTTTTCCAAACGCGAGACTGCTAGGGGAGTGAGGACGGGAAGCCTGTCGGGAAAGTGTGATGACTCAAGCTTGGGACATGATTATTCATTTATCTTATATTTGTAGATGTTTATAACCTAAAAAAAATCCATGCTGTTCAAAGCATGTCCTGGATTTGAAGTACCTATACACCACAGACCTATTGAGCATCTCATTTCTCAAGCCAGAACAAAAGATATAGTGAACGTCATATCCAAAGTCTCTTCCTCCCCTCAATATTTCAGTCTATGTCTTCTAATTATATCACTATCAGTTAGACATAAATATTGGCTGAATTCTCTCAATGTGTTCCAACTACTGTATTTGATACTGGCTGTCACTAATGTGATATATATATATAGATTGAGAGAGAGATAGACAGAGAGAGAGAGAGAGAGAGATTGCCCCAAAACCCCACAAGCTGACCAAAAATGGTCAGGATGAATAGGAAATACAAAAGCCTGGACCCACTGAGTCACTTAAGAAATTGAAAAAATAAAATAGAATAAAATTACATACTCAATGCTTTGTAAGAGAACTATGGGAGCAAATTATACTATCTGCTTCTTTATATAAAAGAGAGATCATCTTCTTCCTCTTTATAAGAAGCCACAAATGTTTTCTGACAATATTGTGTCCCTTTGGTAACAAACTACGTCAACTGCCAAGTAAGTGTTTATTTAAATTCATCTCTGTTTCTTGAATAGGCAACTAGAATATAGTAGTCAACCTTGTGTCTAGAGCTATTTGCAATTTCAGAAATTTGAGTCAGAGAAGAGTATTCCAATAATTCTTGTGAATGTGTTTATTTATTTTTTTTAATTTTTATTTGTAAGAGAGGGTCTCACTCTATAGCCCAGAGTGATCTTGAACTCACTGGCGTATCCCAGGCTGGCCTTGGACTGGAATCGAACTCAGGGTCTTGTGCTTGCAAGGCAAGCAGTTTAACCACTAGGCCATTCCTCCAGCCCGAGGACACGTTTTATGTGGTGTATAGCAGGGGAATTCTCAGAATCATTCCCATCCTTCTAATCTAATCCCTGTGACCCGTGTTTATTGACTTCCACGAGCAGATCAAAACTTTTCTTCACAAGGAAGTACCTGAGGGAAATGATGCAATGGTTTCATTGTGGGTTCCTCTTTAAGTAGGGTCCCACCTAAGTCCCCACCTCCCCCAGTAAAACTTACTGCTGTGTAGCTCCTGTAATGACCAATACACTTAGCTGCTTCTCTGTTAGAAAGACTCAAGTGGAGCTGGAGGTATGGCTCAGCTGCTAAAGCCCTTGCCTAGTAAGTGCAAGCCCTTGGGTTTGATTCCCCAGAATCACATAAACTGGGCACGGTGGCACATGCCTGTAATCCCAGGAAGACTGAGGCAGGGGAATTTCCATGAGTTTAAGACCAGCCTGCACTATATAATGCATTCAGGACCAGGCTGGAGTATAGTGTGAAACCCTATCTCAAAAAGAAAAAAGAAAGAAAAGAAAGACAGACAGAAAGGGGAAAGACAGGCAGACAGAAAGACAGACTTAAGTGGGCTGCCCATGACATAGTGTTATAATTGGTAAGACATCTTTCTGATTTCTTTCACTTTCATTTTATTGTGCTAAGTGGTAGCACCTAAATGAACTTAAAATTTCCTATAATTACATAATTCTATAAATATGTATTTTAAAACACATGTAACAGGTAATAGAAAATATATAATTTTTCTAAGTGTCTGTATCTAGACCATAACTTTATAACCAATGTATCAAAGGACAACATGTCACTGTCAGACCTGTTGGCATCTTATGCAGCTTACCAGCAAAGTCACTAAGAGAAAATCCATCTGGAAGACAAGCACGAGTTTACAAAGAATCAAAATATGAGTAGTTACAGCACTTACTACATATACAGCAAAGAATCCAACCTTCAAAAAGAGACAGGTAATTAGGACTTAGCCACATACCTTCTTATGTTGCCTTTATTTTTCCTGCTGCCTATAATAGGTGCTGGATGGATCTCCTATTGAAGTGACCCTGGCCAAACCTGTGGACAAGGACAGTTACGTTAGGTACACCCGAGGCACAGGTGGAAGGGGCGCCGTGCTGCAAGGAGAGTACACCTACTCTTTGGGCCATGTTTACGATCCGACCACAACCTACCTTGGAGCCCCTGTCTTCTATGCCCCCCAGGCCTATGCGGCAATTCCAAGTCTTCATTTCCCAGCTACCAAAGGACATTTAAGCAACAGAGCCATCCTCCGGGCCCCTTCTGTCAGAGGTAACGCCAATCAGCTCTTGTCTTAGCGTAATCTCAAGATTTCAAATGGTCTGTAGTGCAATAGCCACAGGATACATTGAGTGAGTGTAAGAACTTGGGACAAAGGTGCTGAAAATTGTTTATTAAAAATCAGTATCAATAGCTCTTACTCCATTGCAATCTAATTTCACATTACAACTGGTTATGGAAAAACTTATTCAGAACTTCAGTGCAAAAGAGTATAGTGCACAAATGTGACCTTCAGGTATTTCTGAAAGGTGTATACCTAACACTAGAAATAGATTATCACAAAAGATAACCAAAATGGTCAGAGATACGAGCTTTGCCCAGCAGACTGTTATAACCCAGGGACTAGCGAGTCACTCCATTTCCCAATGAAGGAAAAGTCTCCTGAGCAAGATGGTCACGACCTGAGCTTCTCGTCTTAGAGATAGCACTAACCACTCCCGCATTAGAGTAACCTGAGATGTCATGTGATTTGTAGTACAATAACCTTAGATGTACTGGATGAGTGAACTAAAAATTTGTACGAACTAAGACATAGTGCCACAATTATTATCCTCCCTCTCATTGGCCTGCCATCTTGCAACCTGTAACTTGTTACAGAACTTCCAAAAGGGAAAGCAATGTGTTCCAAATAGCCAGCCTCAAGTAGCAAAAAACATTCTAAGGCATATCTGTCTTTGATGGTGAGTCAGTGACAATGTCTTCACACATAAGTCACAAATTATCATAAATATAGTCTAACAGATATAACAGATATTCTCATCTGACCTCCCCTAAGAAATATTTGTTATACCTTTAAACAGCCAGAATATTAAAGAAATCAACTGACTTTCTTAGACTATGAATAAAAAGTAAATTCAATCTATCAGACCATAAAGAACTCATGTTTGAATTCTGTAAGAATTCTTAATGTTATACCAGTTTCCTGAGCTCAGTTAGTTGAAGTAATATGGAAGACAAAGAAGGCATTTTTTTTTATTTCCAAGAAGCTAATTCATATCTGCCTATGGAATCCTTCAGCATGGTTGTTCCAGGTTGTGGTTGATGCCATCAGAATAATCTGTCCTGTTTTCTTAATATGCACCAATGTGAGCAATATCAACAGTATAGTTAAGTCTATTCCTGAGTTTGATATTGAATCAAAGAGATATATCTAGACTAGTATAGAGACAAGTGTCTTATTGAGTTTCGCCATTTTTTAAGTAGACCCGAATTTACCTCTATCCTTTAATGGCCTTAAAAGTTCCAAAATCCTAATACAATTACTCCAGCAAAAATTATAATGCAAATAGAAATAATCAAAATTTCCTTCAAAATCATTTTTCTATATAACTGACATCATTAAACATTACGCATAAAAATTCTAAAATATTTCCATAATCAGTCCATACATTAAATGTAAGTTGTCAACCAGTTGTGATGTAGAAGAAGAAAAAACTCCACTCTAAGAGAAAAATATGTTACTTGTAACAAGAAAGGAATCAATGGATAATATTCATGGATGAAGAGAAATCAATTTAATTTTTTGACTCTTTATACCATCACAGGAAATCAAAATAGCAATGTGGGAAGTGAAAATCAAAAGGGATCTGTGCATGAAACTCAATAGAAATTTAAGCCTCACTGTGACGGAACATAAAAAAAAAGATGGGGTGGTGAACATGTAAAATATACGTTCTTAATGATGTTCTTCCAGTCAGCCATTGGTGGGGGTGGATAACTGAGTAAGTTAGGATTCATTTCTGATTTACACATCAGTGACAGTCTCTACTGAAGGCTGATTTCAAAAACAAGCAGTCACGTTGTGTTGGGATGCTCTGATAAGTTTTAATGAGCATACTCTAAACCTTTCTTAGTCTATAGGAAAATATCAACAAGAGGTTAACTGAAAACAATTTGCAAAATTTCTCTCTGTACCAGAATTTTTAAATTCCTCACATACTCCATACTGCTTTCAAGTGGTTTATCTTAAAAAAAGGAAAAATGAAAGAAAAGAAAAGAAAAGAAAAGAAAAGTAAAAGACACCTCTGGTGAGCCTTACCTTGTGTTGAGTTTCATTACATTAAGCGTTTTCTATCCCTCTTTAGGGAAGTAATCAGTATGACTTGGGCTAACTTTTCCATTACAGTAAGATTCAGGGTGATTTTCTGGTGGTTTGATTCAGTTTAATGCCTTCTTACATTCCTAGAAATTTACATGAATGTACCTGTAGGGGCTGCGGGAGTGAGAGGACCGGGCGGCCGTGGCTATCTGGCATACCCAGGCCTGGGTCGGGGGTACCAGATCAAAGGAGACAAGAGAGAAGACAAACTCTATGACATTTTACCTGGGATGGAGCTCACCCCAATGAATCCGGTCACTCTAAAACCCCAAGGAATTAAACTTGCTCCCCAGGTAGGTAATGTCATTCTGGAGACAGTTTCTGTAAGTTGAGCCAATGACGGTCATTCATTTATCGTTAAATTATTTGACTGAACTGAATTTGGACTGTTCCTTTTTCTTTTCAGTCCTTTTATTTTAATAGATTAAAGTAGCCAAATCAACACACTATACATCGCTGGGCCAAAAGTGCCATTGTTTCATTATAGATCCTTTTTTGGTAATCATAATGTTTAAGCTCTTAAATAATCTCCCTAGCATGCAAAGAACCTAAGAGCTACTGCTAATCCTTAACCAATACCTTTAATAAAACTAAAATGCGGCAAAGACTTGAACTCAGAATAAATGCCTGTTGTGCATGAGGCAGTTTCTTTGGTTGACAAATGGATCCTCACAGGACCATCTTGGGTATTTTTCCTTAAAAACACTATAATATCTTGGTGAATCTTTAACTGTAAGATACTCTCAGTCATTATCAAAAGAAGTCTTCTACCTAGGTCCTGTTTGGCAGTGGTATTAATGGTGAATTTTTATTGCTTTCATTTAACAGTTCGAAGTTTCCATGTTTCCGCAGAAGGCTGTGATTTTTGTTATAGGAAAATTAGGTTATAAATGTTGTTCAAGTATAGAAACTGAAAAAAAAAAACTGTGCTAACCCTGTGCTCCACACCATATACTACCCCTTGTGCTACATACCCTTGAGCATATGCTTAAGTCTGTATATGCTGAGCTCTCTGAACTACATTTCGGCTGAATAATCAGTTATAGTTTGTGTCCTCTGAAGGAAACCACCCTATTCCTAAGCCAAAGACATAGGTCAGCCAAAATTTTATCAAAATAGTCCTCGTAATTGCAACCAAGAAGAAAACCAGGTTTTCTTAAAGCTCATGTTGAGTATTTAACTGTGGTTGAAAATTGAGGGAGGCTGAGGCAGGAGGATTGCCATGAGTTTAAAGCCAGCCTGGGTTTCATAGTAAGTTCAGGACCAACTTGGACTACATAGAGAATTAAGCCTTATCTCAAACAAAAATAAAAATTGAAGACCATGCCATCCCAACCAAAATAGATGGAGACTAAACAACCCTGTAGCAGAGTTGTGAACCTCTGCACAGAAGCCCAGACAACTACTGCTGTCCAAGGCAGCAGGTGGAGTTGTGCTCCTGGTGAGTGTCTGCCCAACTTGCATAAACAGGCAGGCAAAAATGTCTCCAACAAAAACTAATTTATTCTTTTTCAGAATCTCGAAAAATGCTTTGTCGATGACAAGAAGTGCTACAAAGGAAATAAGACCAAGCTCCAAATTAATAACCTGGAAAATGTCATGCCACACTGCAGGACTGGTGTTAGAACAAGTGAGACAGGGAGCTCAAGGGACACACCCAATCTCCCAGAGGGATGTTCCCAGACTGATCCCCTAAATCTGCTGAGTAAAGGGAACTTCAGGGTATCCATACCACAAAAAATGGCTTCCAGTGAAGAAAATAGTAGCCACTGAAAAAGATTCATTTTGAAATCATTATATAAAAAATGCAAAGAATCCTTTAAAAATTTAAAAAATTATTGTCATAAAAATAACCAGAAGTGGAGGACTGCCAAATAATATTGTAACTACCAACATTTGCCTATTAACGTTCATCAATAAATACTAAGCCATGAAAACTTTTAGCTTTCTAAAAAATGACAAATGACATGTAATGAGAATATATTCTTGGGTTATCTTTAAGCCATTATAAAAACAGAAAGACTGGGGTTAACCATAAGTACATCTATTCACAGGAATAGAGAATGAATTTTTTGAAAAATGAAATACAAACATCAAACAAATCATAAAATTAAGCTCTTAGTAAAAAGTTACCGCTAATGGACAGCACTGAAAACTTATTAGAGTAAATGGTGTGAAAATGATTTTATGAACTAACAGATATATTTCAAATGGGTTTAAATTGAGTTCAACTTAAATTTTATGAGTCATTAAACCATATGGCATTTTATATCTTTCCGTATTAGTTTCAACTCTAAAGATCATAGTCTAAAATCTGAACACTAAAGAAATAATAAAAATGTGACTTCTGAGGAAGAAGTAATTCTTTTTACTCTTGTAGATATTAGAAGAAATTTGTCAGAAAAATAACTGGGGACAGCCAGTGTACCAGCTGCATTCTGCCATTGGACAAGACCAAAGACAATTATTCTTATACAAAATAACTATTCCTGCTCTTTCCAACCAGAATCCTGCAATGTGGGTAACTTCTCCAAATTCCTATTCATTTAGATATTATAATTCACTTATAAATTAAATTTATTTTATCATCATTTACATTATACAGCCAGGAGTAGTGACAAATTCAGCACTCTGAGGCAGGAGGATCTCAAGTTCAAGCCCAGCCTGGGAAACCAGTAACTTAGCAAGACCTTGTGTCAAAAATAATAAAGGGCTAGGGATGTCACTGAATATAAAGGGCCTGGGTTTGATCTACCACCCTGTGGGCTCCTTTTCCAACCAGCCCCATCTCCCAACACCTTACGAAATAATCAATATATTGACCCACTTATAAGTCTATTGCCACCATGATCCAAACACCTTCCAAAACACGTGAGGCTTTAGGGGAATACTTTAGATTTAAATCATAAGAATTTATGGGAAAATATAACTAAATCCTTTATGCAATCCTTACACTGAATTATATGAAATCACCATTTTTATATATAAAATCACGTCTCTCATTTAAAACTTAAGACTAAAGATCTGACTTGTCTCTGTGTAAATCACCTTCTAATTTTCATCTCAAGCCTGCATTTGCTTAGCTTAGGAATCACTGTGTCTACATCTGTCTTATGAAAGTCACGGGGTACGTTGCAATTATCTATGTCATCCATTTTCTATGTTCTCCAGATCAATTCACAAATATTCTTACACGTGCATTTATTTAGAAGTTTTCAGTAGCAAAAAAAGAGAGAGAGTAGTAATACCAAGATCCCGTCATCCGATCACACCGGTAGTGCCTGAGGCTTCCACGTGACGCGGCGCACGAGTTCGATAGGCCTGACCCCACTGCCTGTCTTTCCAGCCACGCTTTCACACCTCCGAAGTTAAGCGCCTTTGTGGACGAAGCGAGGACATACGCAGCTGAATACACCTTACAGACCCTGGGCGTCCCCACTGACGCAGGGGACACGGGGACAGCTGCTGCTGCTGCCGCTGCCACTTCCGCTGTTTTCCCAGGTATGGAAAATTCACGGCAGATGTTTGGGAGACCTTTCTTGGTGCCAGGTCCTCAAAGAATTGTTTGTGGCACTCCACCTACCGCAAATCCGCCTCGCACCGTCTGTGAACTAAATAGAATTTTCCAGTGAGTCTTCCCTTCAGGCATGAGGCCGGAAACTGAACAGGACAGCAGTCGTGGGTCTTAGGGTCAGCTCAGCTCTAAGAAGCTGCAAAGTCTTGAATGAATCCACCTTTCTGATTCTAGGCTGGTTTGGGTTTGCTTCTCCCTTTTAGTGAGAGACTTTGAGACCGTGAGGGATGGCGTTTGTTTTAACTCGTATCGTGAACAAGGCACAAATAGAGCTAATGGAGATTAAATAGGCTGAGGAGAAACTTATTCCATATATTCCTTCCTTAGCAGTTAGAGCAACTATATTTTTATAATAAAATTTTGTCTTTTGAGGAAATTCATCATTCTGGCTTGTCACGATGTCAGCTCATCTCCCACGTGTCCACATTGGAGCATTTTCATCATCCCTAGAATTATGACATTTATATCAATCGGTTGACTCATGTATTATGTTACGGGTAGGTGTGAGAATTCTATTTCCTTACATCCACAACAGCTGGGGCTCACTCTTGTTTTCTAGCCCCCAACCCCAAAAACGTGATTATGTTACTCTCCTGGCTAGTGAGGCTAAAGTTAATTCTGTTTTAAACATGAATGTCGTCACAATTTTGGCTTTGTTTCTCCGTAAGAACGAGATGCTGCGTGGTGAGTCGCTGTGCAGTTACCAAGCCAACAGGTGACTCTACAGAGAGCAAGGTCTTCCCTGGGCAGTGCAGGCCACCAGCCTCTCTGCATACAGGGCATGCACATGCCTGTGTGCCCTGGACTCATGCTGAGGCTACTCAGGTTAAATCCTGCCCTCCTGAGAGATGCATCCCAGAGACATCTAATTAACACATTATAATAATAAACGAGCCTCTGTCAAGAAAATTTTAAAGTTTGTTTTCACCTTCAAAGGGATTTGATTTTGCTCATGATTTTTTTCTTACCCTTTCTTCTACCGGGTCCCACAAGAAGTTAAAAATATTTAGGGCATTAGCCTTGTTTTAGGAATAAATGCCTAAGAATTAAAGAGTCTCTCCCATAACTTTCCATCATCAAGCAAAGAATATCAAGCAGCACGGAAAGAATCTGAAACACAAATACCCTTGAATTTTAAGAAATTATCTACATTAAAAAAGAAAACTCAAGAATTCCAAAGTTAAAATACGTGTTATACACACACAATCACGTTTATATGACAAGTCACTCACTTTACAAATACTGTTTCCAAAAAATGAAAATAATGGTCAATGCCATATTTCTCATATCCTTGGGAAATACACCAAACTTCACTTACGCATTGGTCAGCATTACTGACCAAAATGAAGAACCAAGGCACGGATTTAATTTTTAAAAATAGTCTCCTGGCTTCCTGCCTCTACTGCTGAGAAGCCTCTAGCAAAAGAAAAAATAAATAAGAAAAAAAGAGAAAAAATCCATATTCTGAAGTTAACCAAACATCAACCACCCACAGATCATTAAGATTTTTTAAAAGAAATCATATCTTCATTTCCTACAGCTCTTTCACAATTTTTGCTTCATCTTAGCCATGCCCAGGTTTTAGGCTAAAGCATTAACAGAGAAATATGGCTTCAGATACTATTAGGCTTTCTTCTTCAGAAGTGCCCGTTATCAGCTAGCAAAACACTAACACAATAGCACACAGATGATTCCTTCATTGCCTGCACACACTTGTTCTCTGAGACTGACAACCAAAGTCAAGGCCTCTGAACATTTCAAGGAGAGGTCCTGATGGTACAACAGGGAGAAGCAGCTCTGTCATTCAATGGCTAATGTGAGCAGGGTAGGCATTTGTTCTGATGTGTAGAAACACACTAAAACTTTACAGTATTTGCCCTAATGGCCTACCTAGACTTTCCACTCCCTTCCGTGGTGTGGCCAGTGGTTTTTAATGTTTCATTTAGGCAGATGTGAGTGGGAATTTTAGGCAGTTGTGGGACTGACGCACAGCCAGACCTGTAGAGCTTCTCTACCACGATGCCCTGTTCATCCCTCAGTGGCCTCCCTTCTCTGGAAAGACCCTACAGAGACCTTCTAGAAACATTCTGTACGGCAAACTTTTATCAACTCAGCTTCCAGGTACATGTCTTTTTTTCTTGAACTCTCTTCCCAGTGTCTCTAGTCTTCTAAGTTGGCATGATCTAACACAAGTCACACAGGAATTCGCACTTTGAAGATCACTATCCTGGAACTTCTGACGAGCCATTTAAAAATCACAGTCTATCTATTACATTCCCTGAGACAATACATATTATTGTAGCTTAAAGCAACAGGTTAAAATTTCATATTCCTAAGATAAGGCAATATGCCCCAAGGAAGCAAACGCAAATCTCTTTCCTGAAGTTTTCCTTGCCTTCTCCTCCAGGATATGCTGTCCCAAATGCAGCTGCACCTGTGTCTGCTGCACAGCTGAAGCAGGCAGTGGCCATTGGACAAGACTTAGCAGCATACGCAACCTATGAAGTCTACCCCACTTTTGCAGTGACTGCCCGAGGGGACGGATATGGAGCCTTCTGAGGACGTCTTTTCTTTTGAGAAGAAGAAGCATGAAACCCTATTATAGAAGAAATACATCTCTAACTCAGTTCCCTAATGATCATAAACTGTGCCTTTCTTAGACAGCATAACTTAGACTCACTGTAGAATCATGAAATGCAAATGTTTATTTCTCAAGGAAATAAATATTAAGGAACCTTTTGTTTAACAGAAAGCTGAAGAACCATTGAGCCCCAAAAGTTGTTTTGCCAAGGTCCTGAGTGTCCGGGGAACATGTTTGGCAACGCTGACGGAGCAGGGAGAACCTCTTAGTGAGCAGTTGCTGGAGGTGAGCAGACCTGGGCAGTGACTACCAAGAGATGGCAGGGTGGACCTCCAGAATCTCAACCTTGGCTTGCAGTGCTATGGGATGCAAAGGATCAAAGAGAGACAAAGGGAACGTGGGGAGATGTTCTGCAAATTGTCTTCAGGGTTGCCCACTGTGTGGGGCACGACTTCCTGCCTCAGCTTACGAAAATGATTCCAAGACTTATGGATTGAGCAGCACTTTGGTCCAAAAAGTCTATCTCATATGTGATAGGTTAGCATCTTCCAATCCCCTACAGCCTCTGAGGGTTTCCTAGAAACTGAGATGATGTCTTACAGATACGGTAGAAAAAAATCCTGGCCCCATGTTTAGTTAACTTATTAGGCCACATCTATTTTTTTCCTAGAACTCTTATTCTACCCCCAGAATTCCCACAACACAAAAACCATGTCAACATAAAATGACTGTTTTTTTCTTTTTTAAAAGATTGTGAATTGTTCATACTGATTAATCTTCATCTTAGATTCATTTCGCTGCTCTCTAATATCAAAAGTCAATCAGACCTACAGAATTTCAGTTTTTATCATACTTTGTCTTATTCAGCAAATTGGCTTAAAGTTTTTTTCAAGAGAAAAATGACTGTTTTATTTGTTTTATTGAATTTTTCCCCCAGTGGATTGAACCCAGGGGTTCAGATAATCTGCCACTGAAATGCACCTCCAGTCCTTACTTTTCTTTTGATTTTTATTTTCAGCACCTAACTCATCATCTAGCACTGAGAGACAGGTATATTAACTTGGTTAGTCTTGAATTATCTAACCTACCTTTTTATATGACATCCACCAAGAATCATTTAGCCTCCCTTCCGGTTACTTTAAATAAGTACATGCTGGTTTCTCATGCCCTTTCCTGTTTTTTGTTTGTTCGTTTGTTTTGGCCTTCAAAGCATCCCATGAAAATCTTGCAGCCATCACTAATGATTAGATACTGTTTTTCATATTCTCAGCAAGGGTGTTATTTGCCCAAATCCCCTAGAGTCTTCACCATCTGGAAGAGGAGGAGTCCACAAATCAGAAAGAGAACAGGAAAGAAGGCACTATTTTTTCTGTCAGACTTGTAAGCAATCGCTTTGTTCAAAACAAAATTAGTCAGAGTCCAATATGAAAATCTATTGGTACCATTCCTGCCTTCTTAATGGTTTAAGACATACAGCATTAGAATTTCCATTTATTAAAGTCCTCTGGCCCTTGTGAAATTCTAAAGAACTCAAGTGAAAAAATCAACACAGTAAGTACAGAAAATCTGGTCAACTCCTTAATGGAATTCTGTGATCCAGAACCAGGCCAGATTCCAATCAAAATCAGGTAAATTTCAATCATAATGAAAAGTCCTTTTAACTTTTAAGTCCGTTAACTCCAGTCAGAGGTCAAAGGCTTCCAAGCCACAGCTGAAATTCTCAAAGTTTTTGTTCTTTCTGTCTCTCATATTCGCAAAGACAGTGCTTCTCAAACTTAGTTGCGCACTTCAAAGCTCTCCTGGACAGATTTTAAAAACAATGATGTCAAGGTCACACCTCATACCAACTACATCAAATATCTTGGAGCAGAAACCTGGCATCAATATTTTTTAAAGATTCCTCAGTGATTTAAATGTGCAACCAACTTTGGAAATTGCTGTATTCTTTAAATTATCTCTTTGTCTCTCTCTCTTTCATATTTTACATTCATTACATGCAAAAAATGCAAGAAAAAATCATCTAAGTTAAATAGCCAAGTAAGATTTCATATAGAATCACCTCATAAATATGAATTTGAATATAATTCATTTTGGCTTCAATCTAATTCTTGAGCCAAACAAAAATGAGAAAGAATTCCTCCTTAAGCAATTCTTACATTCAATTTTATACTCTCCCACAAACTTAATTTTTTTCTCAAAGAGAGAAATTATTTTAAATGTCCGTTGGAAAAGACAAATTTCTACTCACTCTTACAAAAGCATTCCAAATTCCAAAAGCAAAAGATGTTTTGTTTTGTTGTGTTTTGTTTTGTCTTCTTTTGAGACAGGATCTAAGTATGTAGTCCAGGTTGGCCTCAAATTCACTATGTAACCCACATGTCCTTAAATTCAGCCTCAGCCTCCTCAGGACTAGGGTTACAGGCATGTGCCACCACACGTGGCAAGACCAAAAGTTTTTCAATTCAATTAGAATCTTCAAAAACAGCTAACAAAAAGGTAGTATTCATATTTAGTCTATGTGAAAAAGATTGATCCGGAGGAATTTTAAATTGTTTTCAACAGGCAAAGATAATTAATTAATTCAGGAATCTCCCTATGGGAAAAATCATTACCTGTACAAGGTCATCGTTGCTTTTTTAAAAGATGAGGAATCGAGATCTACGCATAAAAATACTAACATAATCTAAAAGTTACCACTGAAACTCTGCATCATTACGTTGAGAAAAAATTCAGATATGAAGTTTTGGCTTTTGACTAAAATTTTACTTCATTTTAGTAATATTTCGGGAAGTCTTTGGATTCTACTTGAAAATATTCATAGAAAGTGTCATATGTAAGTTTTCGCTTTCCCTAAATTCAGAAATATAGAATGAGTCTTGCTATGATGAGCTCAAAAGTATATAGAAGACAAGTTTTTTAAACATCAAGCATAGATCCAAAGATTAACTTTCCATAATGTTTATATTTTCAGACTTAACAAATTAGTACCCATTGAACACATTTTCTCCTTTATCCATTTTTCTATTCCTTACTTGATTCTTTCTAGTTCTTCATTTAAAAAAAATTAGTCAACAAACCAATGACAACAAAATACCCAAACTGGTCACTTAAAAACGGGTAGAAAATTAGAGTTGGGATTTTAAATTTGGGCTCCTAATAGTTTATATTGATGATTAAGGTCAGCCCAATGTTACTTAGGAGAAACGAAGACAGCAGTGACATTGGGTGTCTCTTTTCTTATTTATAAAAATGTTCCTCCTTGTCCAATCAGTATAATTCTCTCCCACCCTCTTGGTATATCAAAACAACCAATAAATACAAAACTCAGTTGTGAAAAAATAAAATTGTCCCAGATGACGAGTGTTCCAACTCAGTATCATGCCAAACCACACTGTGCGTGGGCCATGGCATTCAAAAAGCTGCTAGAAAACTACCTCTTATTAACCAAATATTTGCTTCAAAAAATAGCTAGCAAACGAGACCTACTTCCAAACCACAATTCCCCAATTTTAAAAAAGTGAAATGAAAATTAAGCTCTAATTTTGTATGACAATAGCTATGTAAAATATTAGGTTTTTCTTTATCTAAAAGGTTTTTAAAAACATTTTTTCTATCAAGTAAGTTAGCAAAGTACTGTATCAATGCAATTTTCGACTGCTGTTAATCGTTGAAATACCTTACATTTTATATGGCTCTATAATTCTGTCTTCCACCGCTGTGCCATAATTACAATCCATCCAGACAGGGAATCTCCGGGGTACTGCTTGTGGAGGAAGAACCAGTGAAGAAAATACATAGAGTAAATTTTCTTTGCACTTAAAGCTACAGACCTACCAACTTTGATAAAATTTGTCATTTTTGAACAACTCCAACCCTCGTCAAGATTTCTTAAAGGTAACTTACAACAAGGTTAACCTGTAAATATTCACAGATCGGATCATTTATTCATTTCATGGTTCATGTGGAAATGTTTAGAGGGGCTAAAAGTTAACCTAGTTATAAGTACAACCGTAAAAATAAAGTTTCCATTCTAACAGTATAAAAACTTTACCATACTTTTAAAAGAAATATTAATAACACAATATAAAAATTTTTATATACTTATTGGGTGACAGATGCTTTTTCCCTTCTTCTCATCCACAAATTTGCTTAAAGACTAATTTCCTTCAATCTTATTGTTGCTCATCAACTATTATTTACCAAAACCCCTCACATAATCCCATAGATGGCTTTTTGTATTGTTTAACAAAAAATAATATCCCTGGGATATTTTCCTTGTTGCAGAATTGTTAGCCTTTCTTTCTTCTCCTTACTAATATTAAGAATTGAACAAGTTTTACAAGCTCCACTGCTGTTAACCCATTAACCTATTCTTCGTAGAATGTGTGCAGACTGAATTTATTGCACATCTACTCTTAGGCCAGAAAATGTGAATACAAATACACACATTTCTTATTTCTCTCCCCAGGGGAACATACAGGCCACTGGTCTATTCTCTGCGTCTCAAAGGCAAATATAATTGAATCAGCTGGTAGGTTTTGTCAGTCAGTTAAAATCCAAATCACACGTTCTAAATACTAAGTGACCGCTGTTATGCATAGGCACAGTCCTTTCTAAAGATGAATGTAACACTTGACCTGTTTTATTAAGTAAAATGAGTTTTCAAATGTTTTCTTCCAGAGAAATATAAAGATCTATTCAAAAGTAGAAGAAAGTTTAGTTGGGGATTTAGTAAGTTTGAAAATACGGAGTTGACTAACTCACATTCTGATTTATGATGCTACCGAGTATGCCCCGTGCTTCCTACTTACTTGAGGCTATTTTGATCTAACTATTCTGTTTTCTAACTAGGCTTATAAGATTCAAAATATAACAAGGGTTAGTCATACCTCTTTGCAATAAATAATTTGCTATGGAATAAACATACCTTTTTAACATACAATTTTATTTTTTAAATCTTACACCTTCTAGTATAATTCCTAAGAGATTTTTGGGCTCCCAAACTACAGACACAGGCAAAGAAAAATAATTAACTATACCGGTTTATTTATTTACTATAATAATTGGTTTTTTATTCCTATTCTTTCATAGTTTTCTCTCTTGCTTTCTGTTTTTCTGACTATGATATAGCTACGTATTGTCACCCTCTATCTCTTAAAGAAAAGCAAGCTATTAGTTAAATTCATTTTTAATTTCCACGTGTCAGTCTTTTGAATTTTTTTATTTTTATTTATGTGAAGTTAGCTAAGGTAGCAAGAGATAAAAAACAGTATTAACGAGTGTGCATGAAGCACTTATTTTTGTACTTTGAGTACAATGTTTTATGGAATCCTGTGAGCTATCTAACTATATTAAGTAAAGTTATACCCTTTGTTTGTTGAGAAAATAATCACTGGTTTGAAATTCTAAATACATTGGGCATCACATGAAATGAATAACAATGTAATATTGTGTAATGCCAGGATGGTGAAATGGTTTTAAATGAATTTTCCAATCCTATTATAAAGTTCATTAAACTATCAACCTGAGTAGTCTACTTTTTTCTTTCCTGAGGACTAATGCTTGTCTTTTTGGAGTAAATGCCTGGATGTCAACAACTCATAATTGCAAAGCAGTCTTGATAATTTTTTACATCTACGTTTTAATATAAATTCCCTGTGGTACATCTTCTTCTGAAGTAAATATAACTTTTTAGTACATTTTCTCCGAGTAAATATAACTTTTAGGTAACTGTACTATTTGCCAATCAACAAAGAAAACAAGAACAATCCTCAGAAGTGAAAAATAAAGCAAAAACAAAACCTTAGGAAAATAATTGTGCTTTGAAGTCCACATGTACCTCGTGACTGTCCTGAGTCCTTGTGGACACGAACTGGCATGAGCAAACTGTTCCTCTAGGATTAAATCCTGCTTTTTGTTCAGTCTTGAGCTAAAAAATGTCTTTTTTTTTTTTTTTTTTGGTAAAGGCTTTGGATAAGAATGTTTTTTACATCATTAAAAGATTGCTTAAAATAAAAAAATTAAAATTGTGACCCCATAACCATATACGGCCTGCAAAACCTAAAATACTTACTATCTGGCCGTTACAGCAAACATTGGCAAAACTTGCACCAAGCCAGCAACACCTATTTTAATTTCTGTTGAATGTAGAACTCCACTTTTAGGTACGTAATTCTCAACTACTTCCAAATAACAATAGTTTTAACAAGTGTGTTAGTTTGGGTTCTTCCAAAAGGCAGAATTTATAGATTTTATAACAAAATAATCTACTAGAAATGCTTACAAATCCAAGGATAGAGACAGTCCAAGATGGCTGCCCAGCCGTGAAGCAGATCTCCCGTCAGGGACTGCAGGACAGCCAGCAAGGGGAGATTCTGGTGAGAGATCTCCGGGGTTCAAAGAACAATGGCGAAGACTGGAACCTGAAGATCAGCGACTTAAGAGCAGCGACAGGCAGACAGGCACAAGCCGAGAACGGACGAATCTCTGCCGAAGATCTGGGGCGTGTGGCAAATTGGCGTCTGTAAATAATTGGGAGGAGGAGGGCTTTCGCAGAGGAAGAAGCTGTAACAATCTTCCCTCTTCCTTCCTTTAATACCATTGGAGTTCCAGCTGGACCCCCCCCCCCCCAGCTGGGTGGGTGCTCTTCCTTCATTGGCCGGCCCACAGATCACTCACACTCGAATCCAGGCTGGTTCTCAATTCCCAGTCTAGGCGTGGTTCCCAAACCCTAATCCAGGTGTGGCTAATGATTCTCTCAAGTGACCTAATCTCTTCAAAGATCACAATGAGATGCTGCTATTTTCCTGCTTCACGGTGTCTTGGATATAGGACCCTACTTGATCTGTAATATGCACATATTTTACTTCATGGTTTAAGACTTACAGTCCAACTAGAAAATAGAAGGATGACGTAGAGATAAAGAAGAGGGGGAAATACCCCCTACCTTTCCCTTAGGCAGAGTTATTGACAGGTGCCGCTTCACACTGTGAGTTACATTGCATTGGCTAAATCTTACACATATGACCACAACCACTTGCCAGAAAGGATGGAACGACAGTCTCCATGTAAACAATCACAAGAGAAATTAGTTTACTATTAATAAATTGAAGAATGACTATTAAAGGAAAATTAGCAGAGTCCGCCTCAAACACCACATGTAGGGTATGAAGATTAAACAGGACTTGAGTCCTCATCTGGCTTTTGACTTGCACATGGCAAATGAAATCTTTCTATCTATAAGCAAACTGCTAGTGTGTATCAAAGCTTCTTAAAGTATTGTCATCTAATAAAAAGTAGGGGTGAGTCCAGATGCCCACCCCTACCCCCTGATACTTACAGCACTGTAGAATCCCCTCCCCTTGAGTGCAAGCTGGCATCTTGATTTTAATGACTAAAATATGGGAAAAGTGACAGGTTGTCACTATCACGGTTCGACTATAAAAGATGACGGCAGGTATCTTCTTCGCTCTTCTTTCAGTCTGAGGAAGCAAGCTACCATGCTACAGGCTGGGCTGTGCAAAAGATCTCATGGCAAGGAACTATTAGCAGCCCGTGGCCAAGAGCCTGGGTAACTAGATTTTGTCAACACGTGACTGAGTCTGGAAGGAGATTCCCCTTTGAGCCTTGAGGGAAGTAACCCAGTATTCAAGTTTATGAATAGTCTCTGTACCTATCGGTGTGGGAGCGCATGCCTAAGGCTGGCAAGAATGGAAATGAAGGAAAGTCATACGCATGACAGACAGCAGGTGTTCAAAAGTGCTCTTTGAGGGGGAATAAAAAAGAAATGGGGGAAGGGGTGCCGGGAGAGAGTGAAGGAAAGAGGGAGGAAGCAGAGGAGAGGCATAAGAAGAAACGAAAGGAAGTGAAGGGGAAAATAGAATAAGAACAAATGAGAGAGGAGGATCTGGACTTTACAGAGCTGATCTGATAGCCAATAGCAGCAGGTGGGTGAGTCATATCTTTTGCTCCTAGACCCAAACTATGGGAGGAAAGTTTGTTTTCCGTGGGCAATATTACGTTAGGAACCATGTTAGATCCAAAAAAAAAAAGCCTCACTGTGCCCCCCCCCCCCAAAAAAAAAATCCTTCAAATCCAAAAATGTACAAATCTATCCAATGTAATCTCAATGACAAGAAAGGACTGGAGCCGCTCCCACCCCCGCTCTGCCACTCACTGGCTCTTCTTAGTACCGCACGGAGACGTCCAGATGCTGTCTTAATACACCACTGAGGCTATAAGGGAAAAGAACAACACAAACATGAGCTGGCACCGGTGGGCAGGCCAATACTGTTTCAGCAGCAGAAAGTCCATGTTCTATGACCACAATGCCTATTTCCTTGCCAGCTGTCACACTCTCACTCTCTTCTTATGCTCTTAACAGGTAATATGATAAAAATAACATGGAAAAACTATCTGGTGCATAGGCAGCCACTTGCCCTCTTTCTTTGGCAGATATTGATAAGTGAGTCCGCCGAGCCCTGATGACCTTTGTAGTAGCCACAGTATCCTTCTTAACCCGGGACTCTAGGTCATCACTACTAATTACCAGGATACCAGTGAATAATAGTACAATAAATGTTTGCTTTCCTCATGATGTCCAAAAGCCTGACATTATCAACAAGACCCCTTAGATGCAGCTCATTTTACAAAGTTAACCCTAGTCACAGCCAAACAAACCTATTCACCATACACTCAAAGAGTTGGGGTATGACATTAATAATAGATGGCTTATCTTGTGCAGCTGTATTAATACTTCAGATAGTAACTTACTTCTCATTATATTTTTCTCATTCCTTTCTTAGTTCATTTGCCTATCATTACTTCAGTAAGGGTAACTGACCAAAGACCTAAAAAAGATTTCCTGCAAGACTTGCTGGCTATAGTTTTACAAAAGCTTTGGCGTAGCAGAGAACTTACAGAGTTTTTGGAGGAATCAAAAGAGTGGGAGAAAGTAATTAGTAATAGAGATACATTATCATGGAGAAGCAAGGAGAGAGATAAAAGCTCTAATCTCTAGATTTAAAGGGGATAGAAGCGTCACGATTTGAATCAAAAATGGCTCCCAAAGGCCATGTGTCATAGGCTTGGCTACCAACTGGTAGACTTTCAGGAAGTGACTGGGTCATGAAAGTTCTTCCTTCAGCAGTGGTTGACCCCCTGACTGACTCCTAACTTGACAGCATTTTTGGAAGGTGATGGCTACTTAGGAAATGGGGTCTTGTTGAAGTGAGTCATAGGAGCGTGAACTTGAGAATTATGTTTTGTGCCTGGTCTACTTTTCTCTCTTCTTCATTCTCCCCTCCTCTTCTCTCTACTCCCCCTCCCTTTACCAGTCTCTCTCTTGTTCCTGTGCCATGCCCCCTGCCAGGACATCTCTGCCTCACTACCGGCCTAAAACCAATGTAGTCAGTAGACTTTGGACTGCAACCCATGAAAACAGGAGACAAAAATAAACCCTTCCTCTTTCAAGGTGAGTTTTTCATATATTTTGTCAGAGTGACAGAAAACTCATCAAGGGAAAGAGAGAAGAATCTGCAGAACAAATCACTTGGCGATTTACCTACTGCTCCTAAGCAGCCTCAAGCAGAAGGTGTCAATGTCCCTAAGAAGGCTGCAGAGTGAGCTCAAGCAGCCTCGGTTGAATGTCTATGTCTCAAACACTGCAGTGACATCTCAGAGGAAATATAATGGGGACTACAGGGCAGAGATAGTAGCCTGCTCAGAAGTTGCCTCTATGACCTAACGGCAGATTCTCTGTCCGTCCCCTGGTTGGTTGCTGTGCTCACCACATACAGCACAACCTCAGGAACAGAGGATGGATCTTAGAAACGTTTGTTTTCATCTGTCCCACAAATATGAACACAGTCAAAATTCAAGTTGAACTACAGAAAAATAAAGCGATTTTCATTGTGTTGTTTCTTTCATATTTGTGCTTGTGACATACCACGTTAGCACCTACTTCTACCTCCATTTGGCTTTTTCAATCCCAAAGTGCTTTGCAGAGTGGCACAACCACTAACTTTGGAGCCAGAAAAGAACTGAGTTTGGTCTGCAACAAGCAACTATTTGACCTTGGGAAAATCAATTAAAGTCTCTGATTCTGATGATTCCTCATCGTTAAAGAGAAATTATGTCACTGGGAGGGCTACTGTGAGGAATGATCACAATCTCGTAGAAAGAAGTACTTGAATTGAAGCATTTGTCATAGTACCTGACACAGGACATGTCAAATGTCTTCACTATTGAAAAATCTGCAAGTGAAACCTAACTTGGTCTGATATAAATTTCTAGGTTCTTTTCTGAAAGGCTCAAGTGAAAATCAATCTCACAAATTCCCAGCGCTCCCCAACTGAGGCAGGCAAAGTGCAGCTTCTCCCCCACTGATCAGGGGTGCGAAGTTACAGCATGAAGATTATCCTTAGTAGCGAGTTTTCTGCCAAGTTTCCTCCTTTGTCTCCTTGGAATTTTCCCTGAGGATAACCTTTGTGACTGTGCAGCAGGTACAGATACTGGAGCTTCCAAGAGAAAACTTCCTCTCTAACTCTTCCAATGAGCTCCTGAGAACAGGACAGTGTAAAGAAAAAAGCCATGTAGGAGGGAGAAGCCAAACACAAAATAGCATGCACAGGATTATTCTATTTCACGCAGTTCTGAAAAAAATCCAAGCAAACTAATAATGACAAAAAGCAGATCAGTGGCCACCTGCTGTTGAGAGGATCAAAGCCACAGCAGGATCCACTTGTGAGTGGTATACAATCCATGGCTTTAAACGTGGTAATATTTTCAGAGATCCATATACAGGTTCAGAACCTATCAATGGATGCTACTGTCCATCAATGGATGCTGTTCTGGAATTAAAAAGGAAGCTACTGATACACGCTATAGCATAGATAAATCTCAAATAGGCTGAACAGAAGAAATTTTGTACTATATAATTCCACTTACTTAAAATTCTAGAATATGCAAGGCACCTAGAGTGGAAAATAAAACCAGATAGTGGTTTCCCATGAGAAGGGACAAAAAGAGGGGATTAACAAGCAGCCCTAAAAGAACACATAAAGGCAATGAGATTGGTCATCATCCCACTATAGTGATAGATCTGGGAGAGTAGACAGGTGCCAACTTGTCATGTTACATACTTTTATTATGTGAACTTTATCGTGTCCCAGTTATTCCTCAGGATAAAAATAAAGGCAAAGTGGACATGGAATAGGAAAAGCAGTGACATAATTCAAGAAATCAAGGGAGCGCAATTCTCATGCTCAGGGTGCAAGAGAGCGCTGGATTAACCCAGCTGCCTGACGTAAGCAGGACGTTGCACTTCTGAGCCCTCTTTCACGGTCCTGCAATGTGCGGCGGCTGGGCTGGCACCGCTGCTGACAAGGTACGCTACTGATTTTAATTGCTGACACTGGAGTTGTTCAAAACAGCCCTTTAAAATAATGCCAGCGAGCATCCTCAGGGACCTCCAAAATTCATATCAAGAGGTAGGCACCATTCATCCCTATTAGCTCCTAGTCCTCACATCCCCCACAAATTGTGCAAGATTTCAGAGGAAGAAACCCAGACAAGCAAATGTTTCAAAGAATTTCTGATTTATTTTTATCTTCATAGATCATACAGGTCTGCAATTGTGCTACCATAATCTCACATATGATCTCTGACTATTCTAATGAGAACACAATCAAGGAAGACTACATGTGAGAGATAATTGCTCTTTCTGGCCTGGCCCTTCTGAAGGCAGTGGGTAGAATGGGAACAATGTGAGTCTATACCCTCCATCTGGCAGTTATGAGGAAGAAAACTTGTGTGTGTGTGTGGGGGGGGGGGGGGAAGGGGGCAAGCATGCCCATCAGCATGTGGTTACATTATAAATTAGTACTCACAGTGACTCTCTTAGCTCGCTTTTTTCTGATAAAAGCTGGAATAAATCATGGTTATAGGCCTGTCTTACTGATTTCCTGTTGTAGGATGTGGGCCTTACTGTTAGCTAATGTGTCTCAGCCATGGGCCTTGGGAGTCATAAAGCAATGTTCAACCACAGTCTTATACCCCCACCAAACTTGTACAATAAGACATTCACAATATAAAACACCCAACCTAATGCTGGCATGAAGGCTAAAGTACTCTGTGGCTTGTGATAAGGAGTTTAGACCAAAACCAGCATCAGATAATGGTTCTGCACGTGTGCTTCTGCACAGTAGAAGTTTCTCAAAGGTACTTAATTTTGATATAGCTCTACAGGGCCTGGCTCTGCATCAGGGACCAGCCTTGGGCATAAATAACCTGATTTGTAGTCACAGATTTTCTAAAAGCTCCACTTGTTTCTTGGTCAAACTACATAAGAGCACACGAGTGACGGCATCAGAAGGAGTGTAGGAAACAGGACCCAGTTACTCCAAGTCTGATCAAACTGAGAAGCTATTTTGTTTTTACTCATGCATTCAAGTTCAATTAAAACTTAGAAAAATATAAGATGTGCAAAAGATGTTTCTACTGCTTTCAGTTTTCTAATTCCAGCCTCAAGAATCCTTGAGGTCTATTTCACATTCAAAAGCCCACAATTTTCCAGGCCAAGATGAACTGGATGGTGCGTGCATGGCAGCTCAGGCCAAGCATGACATCCAGTGGTTTATCTGACTAATGACACTTAGAGACTTTCAAACATCCTGGGGAATTCTGATCTCTTCAGCGTTTAATCTTGCTAAAAAAGGCTTCTTCTGGGAAAAAGAAATAGAAGAAACTATAACTAAAAGGTACTCTTTATTGAATTGCCAACACTAGAAAAAGTAAGAACTTTTTCTATTTATTTTGTCTACACTTCACAGTAACTGTGACAACAATATTGTTATCTATCAAAATATATAAGACAACAAAAGGAATGCTAGAGGTCAATTAACTTCCCAGATCCTTCCACAAGCTGCATATAAATTTTAAATGCAGTCTGACTCCCAACACCATGTCACACGCATTATTCTGAAACTTTAGAGAACATTTCTAATTTTCTGTTGTATAAATGTGAAAATCAGTCTGAAGAAATCTAAACCATGCTTCACATAACTAAGTCATGACATTAGAACCAAAGCAAAGCGAGACCCCACGGCGTCCAGAATCTACTCATTATCATTGCAGTTATCGTGGACATATTCTGTACTTCCAGCTAGATAAGGCCTCCGAGACACAAACTGTGACCATAACTTCCCTTAGCTTTACCAGGAACAGGAGACAGGGTTTCCGTTGAGACTAACAGCTAGGATACTAGAAATAAGCCCACATGCTTGATCTCAAGAGATGAAAGCAAAGTGCAGATAACAGAAAAACAGGTAGTTTTAAAAATATATATTTTGAATGTGTAATTACTACCATTAACACAGGGAGAAAAAGTCTGAATATTAAGCCCCAGTAGTTTGGCCCCATACAACCTGGCATAACAATTAATGTCAATTGTCATGAACCCAGATCATTAAGAGAGATTAAATTATTTTTAGAGTCTTAGGTTTAATCAAGGAAAGAAATTTGTAACCTGATTTAGAAAAAAAATGAATTCAAGATAATAGGAGCAAACATTTTCTGTGTAGTTTAAGAGCTTATCTTGAAGGGTGGCTTTGGTTTGCCACACTCTACAGCCTTGAGCACAGCCCATAGGAGTATTCAGACATGGTGTCCAATGTGGTCAGAAATTTTTCTACTGTTAGTCACTGGTATAGCCACAAATCCAGGCACTCCATTCTGAGAGAGGAATTTTAAATACCCACTGCCTGTTTTGCCTTGGTTAAAACCTGGTCTGTTTCAGCTCATGTCAGAACAGAGTCACTGTCAAGAACTACTCGTAAGGAATTCAGTTCCTCACTTACATTTCCCAACATGTGCAAAGCAGTTAAATATAAGGCAAATACCAAGAATATTACAAAGAACTTTGTAAGAGATCATCTCTTTTCTCTGGCCACTTGCATCTTGGGGACCTCCTACTTAAAAAGTCCAGGAAGCATTTCTCTGACTCTTCAACCCTATCTATTCTGCCATCTGAAAGTTCTTCCTGAGCGCTACCCCCTTCTGGTTTCCTTTATATTTCTAACCACTCTCATTTGTCAAAATTGAGCTTCTGTTTTAGAATTCAACTCTAAATAAATTCTCCCCTTCAAAAATGCTGATCTTCTCATTGGAAGGAATTTCCTCTTACACTGCGAGATAATAACATTTTTAGTTCATATCCAAAAGCAGTAAATAGACTTAAAGATGAGAACAGGTTCTAGAACCACCAATGTTATTTTGATTTTTTTTTTTAATTACTGTTTTGCCCTTTCTGTATGCCACACCATGTTCTATGCATTTTACTCAAGCCTTATGGCTTGCCTGGGAGATAATTGCTATATATTTCACTATTTAAGATGTGACAACTAAGTGTTTGTGAAGTTAAGTAGCTTCCTAATGATCACAGAGCTAATATGCGGCATAGCCAAGTTTCAAATCAAGGAGCCCTGACTCCACAGCTGAGGGTATGAGTCACTGCAGTGCTCATAGAGGAATGTCCGTTGGATGGTGGTAAGGGAACCTCCCCTTGCCAACACCAATGGAACTACAACATTATTCATGCCAAGGTCGCACTTCCTGTAGGTTGCCCTGGTCAATGACTTAACACTGCACAGGGCCATCTGTGCCCAATACTGGACCCTTTCAGAGCGCAACTTTTGCTGAGGAAATTCTCATGATCCTGACCAAGGCTTTCTCAAGACTGTACTATGAGGGGAAGGAAGGGGTTAAAGAAAGGGAAAAAGTAGCCAAAAGTGACCTGTTTGGGCACAAATTCCCCTAGTTGTATGTAATTAACATATTATTGAATTTTTAGTGCAATCATATACAAATATAAAAAGATTAAACTGTGACCTGAGGCTCTTCCTATCCAATCACCTCCTCACCCACTTCTTGTTTTACAAATGCCAGATCTGATTGGCATCTAAAAGTCCCCACCGAGTGCCTTTTTTCTCTCCCTGTATCCTAAAAAGCCATTCATTCCAGGAAGTTCCTTTCTCTTGCATACCCATTCCCACTTTGGCATCTGCTTCTTAAAAGACATAGGTGGCACTAGAAGTGGCCGAGAAAATCATCAATAAATTTTATAACTAGTTCTTACCACCCTCTGGAAAGGAGGACTCCATCCCCTCCTGAAAAGAAAACAGGGAACAAACATGCCCTGGCACGAGTGGCAGCCCGGCTACTGAAGATTCCACAGTATGGGCCTTGGAAGATGTCCCACTGCAGGGGAATGCACTTGATAATTCAATGAGTCGGGTATCTGAAGGTATTTGGAATCTATTTCTGTGAAGACGGTAGAGTTGGAGAGTAGTTACCAACGTGTATTAATGTCCCACAGAAGAATGAAGCAAACGTGAGGGTGATTAGCAGAAAGCTACAGGCTAAATGAGAAAAGCCAGCCCATTGGGTGGATGATCTCTTGCAATAAAAAAGCAGAGGTAGCTAAGGAGTGGATGGTTTGGAGTGGGAAATGACAATCCTCAATATGGGTCAAACTTTATTTCCAGTCATGAACTTCCTTGGAGATTGAGCCAGGGCCTGCTCGTTGTGCCGAGTCCCCGCTTTCCCTTTTTAAAACTTTTTTCTTGAGAAAGGGTTTCACCCAGTCTCCAAGTTGCCCAGACAAGGCTTGAATTCGCCATTGCCCTGTCCAAAGTGCTGGGATGTCGGCCTGAGCTAACACGCCACGATGCTCAGCTTCTCTTCACCATGTTTGTAAGGTTTGTCAATTATTTTCATGTATGTCTTTGTGTTGCGTTACAATTATATCAAAATTTGGAACAGGAGAATGAGATATGTAGTATCTCACCTGGCACTCAGTACAGCCCAAAGAAATAGTTTCTCCGCGTTGACAAGTGGGCAAAATGAGATTCAAAGTAACACGGGGAGTGAAGGACAGAGCTAAGATTTAAAGAGCCTATCTTGCCTTGTCCCTTATCGTGGAGGTTTACCCTTAACCAACTCTCTTACGTAAGGTATTTAAAATAGTCTGCATAAAATAGCTTCTGAGCCAGTGAACTGTGAAAATATCTGTTCTTTAATATCAGTTCCTTACTGACAAAGTATAAAATCTATGGTCTCTGCAAGACAGTGAGTTTGAAAATGAAATCTCAGAGATGTAGGCCATAATTCTGCTTTCATGGATAATGAACGCAGTGCCTGATACAAACCTGAGAAGGGGCTGGAAGTGATGCAGTTCACACACATTCAAAATTCTTCAGAGGCTGTACCTGGCGTGCACAATGTCAAGGGTTTGATCCCCTAGAGCCACAAAGAAGGCCCAGAAACATCCTTCCCAGGTATCCCTCAGAACAGGGCCAGATTTAGGAAAATGTGTAGGTGGGTTGTTATTTTGAAGAGTGACAGATGAAGGCACAAAGGCACAAGGAGGGCAAGTCACAGTTTCAATGGCCAGCATCTATTAAGGAGCCTACCACTTGCTTCTCCAACAAGAGCCTGGCTTAAAGAGTCTCTACACCTGGGAAAAGCACATTGAAAATGAGGGTTCTTATGATCCTCTTGTCAAGTGGAAGGTCGTGGCCTCAGTCATATGAAAACTGGTATCTGCTGGGAGGTCAGCCCAGTGGGAACAGCATGGGCTTAGCAACCAGACAGGCCTGGTTTTAATTCTAGCATAGGTACTTTTTAAACTATATGCTATAGCTTAGATCTAAAACATCCCACAAAAGAGCTCAAGTGCACAGAAGACAGACTCTTGAAAGGTGATTGGATCATGAGGGCTCTAACGTCATCAAATTGACTAACCCATAGATGAGGTCATAATCTGAGGGCACATTGGGAGGTGATAGGAAGAGAGGTAGCAGACTAGTTGAACAGAGTGAACCAAGGGGTGCGGCCTTGGGGATTATTCCCGGTGCTTGGCCCCTTCCTCTCCGGCTCCTTTCTGGGCTCTCTGCTTCTTTCTTTGGTAGTCATGAGGTGAGCAGCTGGCTCCACCACGCCCTTCCACCTTGGCGTCCCTGCCTCACCTCAAGCCCACAACAATGAAACCAGCCAACTATAGACTGATATCTCTAAAGCTAGGTGCCAACATAAACCTGTCCTCCTGTAAGTTGAGTCTCATGTATTTTGTCACAGGAATAGAAAGCTGACTAGTATGCTGTATCATCCTTATGCTTATTGTTTATGAAATATAGTTCATAACAATATGTAGTATATGGAGTGGATTAGAGCAGAAATGTATAAGCATCTGTAGTAGAGAACATTATTTATAAAAATTTGTGGCTTGAAATTAAAACTATTCTCATATATTTTACACAAGTTGCTTTGACTCTCTCAACTCTGAATCCCAATTCTGTTAAATGAAGATAAAAATCCCCAGGATGTAACGAGTCGTGAATCAGTTACCATATGCATATGGAAAAGCACAGCGTCTGGAATGGAAGAGACCCATATTGGAAGTGCTTCCAAGCAAATTAGCCATATTCAGGAAGATCGAAGAAATATGGAACTAAGCAGGTTAGAAATCAGTTAAAAGGTTTTTATTTTGCCTTTCAGACTTTCTCCAAACCTGTAGAGTGCACAGTGAATCTGTGAGAAAGGGAATGTGTACACAATAATTCTCAAAATTATTGCCTCACAGAGTTTATTTCATGACAATATTATAAACAATACGGGAAATACCAACTTGCAACAAAATCTAATGGGCTCTTAATAAATATTGCTTGCCTCCCTTCTCTTATCTAGATGTCTTCCCCTTCTACAACCAATATCCAAATAAGGTTCTTTTGTCCTTCTGATTCCAAAAACATCATAAGCATAATTTCTGGTTTTGAGTAAAGCCTTCGAGTCTTTCACTAGAAACAGCAACTTGAAAAACAGAAGCAAATGATTCAACACGTACCGACAACACACGATTGTAATTTATGTCGAGCTAAAGGTGGAAGTGAAATGCTCAGAGGGGTTCATTCAGGACGTTACTCCGTGAACGCCACCAAACTGTGAGGTTAAAACATGTGGGCTTAAAAAAATTTTTTTCCTCCTGTTGTCATCTGGAAAACTTCCATAGTCTTTGCTTTATTTCCTGTTGGATTCAGTAGATGGCACTGTAGATTTATGTAGGGGAACTTCCTCAGAGTAAGGACGCATTCTGCCTAGGTACCCTGCCTCCCCGAGCTATCCCCAGGGTCCGCTGCTCTGTGGTGCTACTACTGTGTGCTACTGTGTGCTACTTCTCGTGTGCTGCTACTGTGGGGCATGAAATCAAATAATATGAGATGATTTCACGTTCCTTCTGGATATTTTCCTTCTACATCTTACACTGTTGAAAAGGAACTTTTATAGAATCCTATAGATCAAGAACAGCCAACACTGATGGGCCCTGTGGTCGAGACCTGGTACCCCAGAACTCTGGGAGGCTGCCAGGACAACTGCAAGTTCAAGCCCAGCCCAGGCAACTTAGTGGCTTAGTCAGATTCTACCATTAAAAAGGTGGGGCACAGGGGGCTGCGGATGGACCTGAGCTAAAGGCCTAGGCTCTGTCCTCAGCGCTGAAGCTCATCTTTCTTCTCACTGTCTTCTCTCTATGCCCTCTAACTCAGGGGTCTCCAGACCCCCAGCTGAGCACCTGATCCTTAGCCTTGGAAGGACCCGCCGCCCTGACAGATGATGGCGGAGCAGGTGAGCAGGGACCAAAGCTCCGCCTCCTACCAGTGCGCTCCTCTTAGGTTCTAAGGCCACTGGTCATCTGGCAGGAGGCCAAGCTTCCCCCACTCCACTCCTGCAGCTGCTCGCCACTTCAAAACCATCCTGAACAGAACTTAGAAATCCCATTTGACCCAGCTATAGCTCTCCTGGGCATCTTCCCAAAAGAACTAAAGTCATCACATCATAGAGACACATGTGTACCCATGTTTATAGCAGCACGACTCATAATGCAAATCCTGGAAACATCCTACACGCCCTTCAGCAGACAAATGGATAAGGACAATGTGGTGCACATGCACTCAGTGGAGTACGATGTGGCCATAGAAAAGACAGATTTGAAGTGTTTTCAAGAAAAGGATAGAGGAAGGGCACAGCAGTTAAAGCACTTGCCTCGCAAGTACAAGGCCGAGTTTGCTTCCCTGGCACCACATAAAGCTGGGCGTGGTGGTACATGCCTGGAACCTCAGCACTCTGGAGATTGAAGCAGGCTGACTATTCTGAATCCAAGGCCAGGCTGGGCTACACAAAGAGTTCAGGAATATCTTGGGCTATACAGCAAGAACCAATCGAAAGGAAGAAAGGAAGAAAGGAAGGAAGGAAGGAAGGAAGGAAGGAAGGAAGGAAGGAAGGAAGGAAGAAAGAAAAGAGAGAGAGAGAGAGAGAGAGGGAGGGAGGGAGGGAGGGAAAGAAAATGCTCAGTGAAATGGACCAGACCCAAAAGATTAAGCATTGCATGATGTTTCTCATATGAAATTGCCATAAATATGTGCACAAAAACATCTTAATGTAAGAGAGAAGGCAAGGCATGGGGAGATGGACTGCTGGCAAAGGGAAGAGATACTGAGGGGGTAAAGGGAGGGAAAGAGAAAAGGGGAGCAGAAAAGCGGTCAAAAACTGGTATGTATGGGCACAAATGCCCCAACTTGTCTATAATTAACATGTAAATAAATTTGTAGCATGTGCATAAATACAAATAAAAATTTTTAAAAGTTATCCTCCAACAACTACTGCATAATAAGGATACACACACATCTACACACACATGCGCACACACACGTGCGCACGCACACACACACACACGCACACACACACATACACACAATGTCCTTGGGAGAATGGTCTTCAACTAGGGAGACCCAGCAACTAAGTGAGGGTTTGGGGTGTGGCCTGGCCCCTGAGACATCACAGCTGCAGTCAGTTATTGGGGAAGGGTTGTGAGGGAAGTTTGCTGGTGCCTCAGTGCCTGGCCTGGCCAGTGTGCAGCGCCAGCTATATGAATTCCTGGGCAGCAGGGCCAAGACCAGCTTGGTCCTGGGTCTGTGCGCTCACCACCAGCCTGGGACCTGAGCCACACTTGACCTTTCCCTCTCTCCCATCTCGCAGTGTTAGGGATGGAGCCCAGCTCATATTTTAGTTTTGATTTTGAGACCAGGTCTTGCTAAGTTGTAATTGAGAGAGGTAGTATGTTCTTTTCTTACTTAAAAGTAGAAAATATTTACTTTACTCTCAAAATCCAGGCACAATACAATAAAAACAAATGCATAGCCAATAAAAATGTAAACTTTTCATAGAAAAAAGTCCTATAAACGAAACCTAAAGATAAATGTTACAATGGAAAAAACGAACTAAAATCATAACAAAGACCCAATATATAAAATATATAAAAAGCATCTAGAAACGAAGAGAGCCAAAGTCCACAACTTACTGAAAAATGGAAATTAAATAATAACATAGAGTAGCTAGGGAAGGAACTTCCATAAGGTGCGTAGTTTCAGTCTTAGCACCACAATTCTGATTTGTGACGTATCTGTTATATCGGCAAGAATTAAAAGCCAGAGAGTACACTGTGAGCATGCGCTAGAGACACAAGTATTCTCATTCAATACTGAAGAAAACAAAATGATATAAATCTCATACTAAGACATTTGACAAAATTTTCAGTTTTCTACACATTTATGTTTTGCTTGAAATCTTACCTCTAGGACTCTATCTTGAAGGCAGCCGGCATCTGCACTATTATCATTTATAATAGCCAAACCCTGGAGTGACACAAATATTTAAGAACAGATGACAGATTAATACACTGTGTGAAATGTACAAACTGTAGTTCTAGGAAACTACGAAAAAGAATAAGAAAAATCTGTATGTATGGATGTATATATGTGTAGTTGATACTGGGGAAAGAACCCAGGGCCGTGCCCTACAAATTCTCTATCAGGAAGTTAGTTGTTCCCTGCCCCAATTCAAAATTTTATTTTGAGAATAAAATAATTTTCCAGGCTGGCCTTGAACTTGGCAATTCTCTTGCCTCAGCCTCCTGAGTGGCTGGAATTATAGACATGCACCACCATGCCTAGTAGAACAATATTTCTATGCAGTCATTTTCTCCTGTGCTTGATTCATGGTCACTATGGTCCTAAGGACAATAGGCTACTGTACACACCTACATATACACTGTGTACATAACTATATCTATTAGTGTACATGTCATAGAGGGAGCCTAAAGGCGTAGTTGGCTGTGCCATCTGGGTTGTGCTAACTAACTCTATGATGTTCCCACAATCAAAATGCTACTTATGTAATCCAAAAAAACCAAAATGTCTTCCAAGATTGTAAGATTTATACGCAGTAAAATCTGTATTCTCCGTTCATAGGAGTATTTTCTAAAATATTCACTTAGTTGAATATGGAGTGAAACTCAGGGAGAAAAATTTCAGTTATTATACTTCTTAAACTTTTCTAAATATGGATAAAACAATCTTCTGCTTTAATTTAAAACCTGGGCCTACCAAATTCCCCAAGTTTAACATGATTCTTCTCTGTCCTTGCCTACCATAAAATGGTGAGGTTATCAAGGGAAATAAATTTTAAAAAAACATGATTGCTATGTCCTGTACCTGGAAGGCACCAAAGAATCTCTTTTGACTGGCCTAAATAGAAGGAAATGAAGCTACTGACCAGTGTGTTTGTTTGCTAGTACAAATTACTGCAGACTGAGGGGTTTCAACAGCATGTTGTCACAAAGTACCACAGACCAGTTGGCTTATGCAACAGAATAGTATTTTCTCACAATTCTGATGCTGGAACTCAAGGTCAATGTGTCTTCAGAGACGAGTTCTTCTGAGAGCTGAGAAAGAAAAAAAACCTGTTCTGTCTCTCTTCCTATTGGTACCTGGGTTTTGCTGAACATCACTGTCAGTCCTTTGCTTGGAGAGACTTTATCCTGAGCTCTGTCTTCAAGTTCACATTTCTACTGCCATGGGTACATTTCTGCAAAAGGCATTCTTCCTATGAAGTCACGATCACACTGGATCAGGGGCTTACTCCTAAAGTAGCACTACCTTAACTAATTACTTGCCAATAAAGACACATACCGAAGAACTGGAAGGTAATAATTATCTTTTTGAAGGGAGCATAATTCAACCCGTAACACAGAGCAAAATAAATACAGACTACCACATCATTTTCCGCCAGTCAACTAATGAAGATTTGTTTCTCGTTTTATAGAAATATGTAGATATTTGTCCTGACCGAAGAGAAAGAAGAAACTGTTTCAATCATAAACCTTCAGTGGAGCCACACTCAATAGATTAGCTAGAGTACAAATTCCAGCTACTCTAACAACAGGGTCATAGTGAAAAATAGCGCAGAAATCAGTTTTCTCTTCATCTGATATTAAACACACTACGGGTGATTTGACAACTCCCAGCTATAAGGAACCGAAGCACCTTTTTATGTGGTGGGCATCTTTAACACAGCCCTTCCACCTGTGGGCAAAATGGCTGTCAGGTTGCTGGCTGTTGCATTCAGTGCTCATGTGTTAGGAAGGGATTCGAACAGGAGAGCGTCCTGAGAACTGGAATACACCATCCTCTCACCTCAACAACAGTCTCTCTGCCACGTCTCCAAACTGGGAGCTTCATTCAACTCCTGGCACACGCCTCCTGTGTTTCCGTCTGAAAGGCTTAATCCTAACCATGTTTCTTGATGTTTCTTGGCAACATGTGACATCATGACTTTCCTGAAATTTTTCCATCTGACTCTTCTAAATCATCAAATGATTTCTTCTCATCATAGTATCTATCTTCTTTCCCACGACACCTTTCTCTTCTTAAAAGTAGATGCTTCCCAAAGGCCCGTGGTCCCAGTCCTTTTTCTCCTCTTTATATCACCTTCTCCAAACAGAATCATCAACTTCTATCAGCCATGGGTTTGAAGTCGGTGCTTTCATATCTTTTACTTTTTCTTTAGTTTCTCTCCGATGCCCCACTTAACAGTTTCCAATGTATACTGGACTCTGCCACCATCTTGTCAAAGTCTCAGATATCCACAACCATATTTACCATCTTCTCTCTGAAATCTGCTGCCTTTTACTCTGGTCCCTGTTCATATTGCTAGGAACAATGTTTTAGGGTTTTTATTGTTTCTTTTTTTTTGTCTTCTCCTTGCCACTAGGTCAATCAGCACCTCATGCCATTTTAATTCTAAGTTTTGTACACCCACAACTTTCTGACTCATTCCTATAGCTGCTGTTCCGGTTCAGGCTCCAGTTTATGTTACCTCTCAGGTTGGACTAGTCTAGGAGCTTCTGTTCACCTCTCATTCTAGTTGTTCTCATTTTGATACCTGAGATTTCAAAGCACAACTTCGAAAAGCTTTAGGGGAAGTATTGTATCATAGGGAATCATAATTCAGTTCCCAATGGGAGAATATTTTTATTAGTTCTGATTTTCCAAATATTTTTGTGTGTTATTTTCCTTATCAACTAGCTCGGTTAATAGGTAGATAAATTAAGCACCTTCACATATCACACATTGTAGCAACAACCTTATCATATTTTAATCTCAATCTAAAATGGTAAATATGATTATTGTTCTCTTTTTAGACATTAGGAAATTGAGATGAAGAAACTAAAGTTTCATAAAATTATTGTGTTCAAGGTCTATCTTTGATTAAATAGCGAAACTATGATTTGACCCAGTTTTCAGAATATCTTCTTTTAACTATTAACCTCATAGAAATTGAAGAAAGTCTTTAATACTGTCACCACCTCGAAAACTAAGAAGGTAAGTAACTTTATCAAGATCACAGCCATAATTCATTCCCAAGGTGACCCATCTGGTCACACATGGTTTTTAACTTTTTAGTGTTTGTAAGCTAGAGCTCCCACTTAAAAAGTAAATGATTTTTGCTGGAGGTATTTACCACCCTAGTAAACCCAACAATGCAAAAAGAAAAAAGAAAAAAGAGAAAAAGATTTGGGAACAAAAATGTTTCAATAAATTCATTAACTCATTCTCATGATAGGATTATAATCCATGAAGACAAAAGGGTGACACTATTCTCTGTAGATATTGGGAACCAGAATCAGTTTCTTTGGTTATAAAAAGATGTCCTTTATTATTAGAGTAAAGGAGACATATATTAGAGTGTGTTTATGTCATAGGTGAACAAATTCCAAGCATAAAACCAAATTGCTATTTAGAAAGGCCGATTCACTGCTGTATCTCCAGCTATTCTTCCTTGGTACTCCAGCTCGAGCCTTGGCAAACTTTTGGATATGCCCTCTATCTGGAATAAGCTACTTGTCCTACACAACTATATGAACACACGCACGTGCACATGTATAAAAACACACATACACACATACACACACACAACATTGACCTTTTGGCTAATTTCTATCTGTATTTTAAGTCTTAATGAGGTATATTTTTTCCAGAAAACCTACTAAATCTCCCCTAAGACCAAATTAGATGCCAACTCTAACTAATGTAGCAATGAGTGACTCTGCACAATAAGTTTCAGTTTACCTGTCTGCTTTGTCCACGAAACACTTAACTTTTGGATAAAACGAATTAGCTATGTCCTCCCACAAAGTACACCAGATCTCAATACATACTTTTAAAGGAAATCAGATATTTTACAATAAAGATTAAAAATTCATTTCATATTCATAATTCTAAGACCTGTCTCCCTCCCATTTTATTGATATGTATAAGGGCAAAATTTAAGATTTACAATGAAGTTGAGCATTTTGTGCACATACGTATCTTGTCAAGGTGACAAGGACTTTCCCACTCTCCTTTTGTCCCTCCCCCTACTCATCCCTCCTTCCCTCCCCACCCTACCCCCCTGTTTCACTTTGGTCTCTCTTATATGAGAAACCCAGATCACAACTCTTATGGAACTTAAAAAACAAAATGAAGATCTGTCTCTTTAAAGTATATTTCCTAAGGTAAACCAGTTCCAGTTATTTCAAAGGGAAATTAAGTTGGGTGAGTATGTGTTACCACTTGCCTGTTACAATAACCTGTAGGGCTGGTCATAAGTAAAATGTGAAAATTCATGAGGCAGCTTCAAGAGTCAATGAGTGAGTCACTGATTTCACTTCTCCAATTGTACAAGCATATAGTAAGTGACATCCTCGGCCAGGATGAGTTCCGGGGTGATGTGCAGATCCTCCAACTAGTCCTAATAGATGCGTATGGACCAAGAAATAAAAACCTAAGGCAGCGAGACTACTCATCTAACCTGACCAACACACTTCATAACAGCTACCTGAGCCATCTCTTTGATCTTGCTATCAGAACTTGATTCTATGCAAACAAAACATATAAAATATTTTCTTCCTAAACCACACAGCTAAAAGTAGCTCTGGGACACAGCACTGGACAAAGAAATTTAAAGGAAATTTACTGTGCTCCTATTAGATATTTTTTACCCTTCGAAGAGAAGTTCTGAAAAAAACCTTCTTCTCCCATGTTGCTTCTGCACGCTGACAAAAGGATGAGCGACAAAATTAGAGTCAATAGATTAGCACAAACATAAATTACATCATCAAGTGGCTGCATTAAACTTGAATTTCTTACTTCGAATCTTACCTACTATGTGAGATTAAAACTTTCCTCGCTGTTTGGACCACGGTCAATCAGGATCATCTTACTTACACGACTGAATCCATCCATCTTATCCAACTGGAAAGGATACGTCAACTTCTCTCTCTCTGTCGTCATTTCAGCCTGAAATTCCAGAAGCCAAGTTAAGCAAGTCAGACTGGGCACTCCAAAACCAGAAGCATCTTTTGGAAGCATGGAATACATAAAGAGTGATGTCTTCGATGTTCTTTCGCTAAAGATAAAATACATATGCCAATACCAAAAACCAATAGTGATGTTTCTTACATAGCATTGCATTAGAGGATCTATTGAAAAAGAGCCTTTGCAAGTAAACCCCTTCTTGGTCTCTTTGCTCAGCATCAAATTTGTATTTAGCTACTGCACAGGAAACTCACCAAAGTGGCACACAAAAGGCCAAGCATATTTATTTCAGCAGCAGTAGGCCTTCAAGATATCAAGAAGAAATTAAAGAAGCCATGCCACTGTGCTGAAGTGGTTATTTACAGAGATGATTTATTTGCATCGCACTCTTTCTGATAATAGGCTACTTCTTCATGTCTTTTTTAAGTGTTCATTTGTCCACATTACCTCTCATTAGAAAATACTTTTCGAAGTGCAATTCTTATTATTAAATATTCTATTGAATATTGATGATTTTGCAGAAGACCCTCAAATAAGATAAAACCAGAGAAGGGATCATTCAGGGATTTCTGATGAAGCCAAAACCAGAGTATGCAGGTTATCACAAGGAAAAAAGAGACACAAGAAATAAAACCTTCTCTAAAATTGTTTTCCCACCAACCCAACCCATGATTTCTGCCATTTTCAGGAGTTTCTGCCACATGGTTTGATTCTAGTGAGTCGTGCTCAATAACAGTAACAGGCACAGGTTTTTATATTTTTAGATTAATAAATCCAATTGGTTACTTGTTTTTTTTTTTGATCAAGTGAATAACCAATATCTATAATGCAGAGATTTGTCGTTTTTACACACAGTAAAGGCAGAATTGCACGAGCTGGGAGGGATGGCAGCTAATGAGAAAACAGGTTCCTGCGGGGTCCTTGGGACCACAGGTGCTGTCCCACAGAGGGTGGAGGGCAAAAGAATCACTACGGGATATGATGACCACTTCGGTGCTATTGTCAATGAGCAGGACAGAATCCCAGGAAGACTCTTTGAAGGAATTTTCAGTGAAGGGTAAGGAAGTGTTAGAGAGGAATTCATAAATTTACCTGAGCAATGAAAAATACTTTTAAAATTCTATCATAAACTGTAATAAGTTTTGTTTTAAGGTTTTGAGTCAACTGCTTGCAGAAATATCTGCTACTTTAAGCCCTTGAAATTCTATACCAAATACGGTGAAGGCAGTAGGAAAAATGATCATAACCCTTTGAAGTCCTGTTTAGCAATTTCTTCAGCAATTAATTCCCATAGAAGATCCTCTAGAATAATGATTTCCCAAAGAATGTTGAAGGTGAATTCTAACTTATGTTTAACTGATTAAGTTATAGATGAATGAACACTGGTACTGTCATTATTGTTTTCAAACCTTAAACTTTATTTTTGAAATAACGGTTGATTTTTCACCTAAAATGCTAAAGCTTTTTGATCCATACAAAAGGGTGACTTGGGTTGTGAAATTTATTTGTCAAGCAGGGAGTTCCTAGTTAGCAGATAATTTTAAATGCAATTAGTTCTTTCAGAAAATTAATATTATATCACCATACTTAACTTTGGAGACAGTAGGTATTGCACAGGGACCCCAGATCACTTGGACAACAGTGTTTACCAAGTTTTCTAAAGTCTTTTCCTCCCAAGTGAGAGTCTTCAACACAGAATATGTACAGTCTGCGGCTTGAAGATTACTGATTTTTAAGTTTCCTTATGTATTGGGTGTAATATTCTTTCCAAATGCTCACCTTTTGACACTTCCACATTCATCCCAAATGTGACCCCACTTGTTGTCAAAGCCAACGCTGACCCATGAGTCTACATCCAGACCCTGTGACTGACTGGGCCCATGAGTGAGTCAGCAAGTGAGCGGATGAAAGGACAGATGAGCAAACCTCTCTTTTTGAGGAATGTTGGCTTAGACAATAGCATTCATCTTAAAATCCACATCCACACTGCCGTCAAAGCTCTGTGTGGCTTGGGAATTGGATTGATGAACAGAGCAAAACATCATTCGGAGTACATTGGGGGAGTTAGAGAAACGTGTAATAGAATAAGGACACTTCAGGGAATGCAAAACATGATCAAAATATTGCAAGACTCACTTCCTCATAAGTGGGCTCTGAAGGCAATTCCAAAACTCGCATACTGCTCCCGAGTCACGGCTTAGAAGGGTTATGCTCATTTGGGTGCAGGGAAAACTGGCATGCGAATTTTATGTTTCCCTAATCAGGCTCATACATTTAAAGTAAGGCTGCATAATGCTTGTTAGATGCAGTGAGGAGAAAGGTTCTACAACTTAATTCAAATCTTAAATCCACAGAACCTCATTTTTCCATCTTATAAGACAGAGGGATTGATCTAGATTTCTATAAACAACTGTGTGATAACATTCAATAATTTTATGTTAGTAGGCTCAATAGTGTCCACACATCTTTGAACGTTCTCGTTAATATTTCAAGAGGTTTCATATTGGAGGGAACAGTCTCTTAAACAATCACAAGGCCTCAAAGAATATCATGTGTTAGACCACAAAGTGCATGACTACTGGAAAAAGGTAAATGGGACACATTCTCACCCTCTCCCTCTCTCACATAGACAGCATAGATACATACACACACGCTCACACACACAGACCTTCTGTCCCATTAACAGTAAACCGTCAGTCCCCAAACAGGGACAATTATAGAAGTCCAAATGGTGGTTCACATTTATGTGAAATCAGTCACATAATGCACACAGAGGAAAGCTGCTCTTTAAAAATCTGTCAGCTTTTCACTAGGTAGTGACAACTTCAAAAGCGGAGGAGGTGCCTTCGAAGGCGAGTATGACAGCAGGCTTCAGAATTTCCTGCTTCCGATTGTGTCCAAAATATTTTATTCTGTAGATTCCAGGCTGGGCGGTGAGTGGAATGTGCCATTCGATGGTTGCATTGCTCAGACCCAGCAAGCCCTTGTGCCAGTAGAACCTGTTGGTAGAAAACAAACAAATAAGAAAAACGCAATTTTACTCTTAATTTTTTTTAGAAAAATGCCTGATTGTTCAGTCAATGAATACTGAGAGAGTACCTACAATGAGCGAGCAACTATTCTAAACATTGAGAGTATACCAATGAATGAAACAGGCACAAGGACATATTTTCTATAGAAGGAACCTTAAAGTACAGCCATTTGGAGAAGCATCTATTTCTTCTACCTTCCTACCTACCCACACTCTGCCATCCCAGGAAGTCTTACCTAATATTCAAGACACAAAGGTCTCCTGCTTTGAATTGCTAGGGCGTCCTTTTATCCCTTCTCACTCTTTGTATCAACTGAAAATTCTTTTTACATCTAGACAGATTTGTTAAAAATGCAGATTTAACAGGCACCCATGTCAGATGCCAGATTCTATTCTATTTAATAAGTCCTGAAAATAGAGCATACAGCAAGACAGAAATGGCCTGAAGACAGTGTGAACTTGAGTGAGACTTATGTACCACTGAGGAGAGGATGAGAATAGTCAATAGATAAACGAACAAAGTTGAGAATTTCAGAGTGATAAGTAGAATAAAAAATAAGACAGAAGTGTGTCTAGGGAGATGTTATTGACTCTGAGTTCACAGAAATACAGAGGAAGTGTACTTTAGGAAGAAGGAGCAGCGAATACAAAGGGTCTGGTGTGGGAACAGACACTGTGGTCAAGGCACAAAAAACATATTGGCATGAATAGGGCCTAGCAAGTAAAGGAAGAATTCTGAAAATGAGAGAAACACATGAAGACAAACCTTGGCAGACCCCAGAAAGGGGGCTCAATAGTCTTCAAGACTCATTGACACTAACAGGCAAACTAAATGGTACCTCAACTGGGAAGAGAGCCAAACCCTTGGATCCAGAGCATGTGCTGCTGAGGGACTGGATTTGGGATCCCATAAATATTTTGTGATACTACTGCTGACAAACAAGGTAGAAATCTAAATTTGCCCGCAGTGTTGCCTGCTGCCTTAGCTTTAGAAAATATATCATCCTTTTTAATCAAACTATTTTCTGTAAGTATGCAGTGTTTGTGTTAGGGTTTGGATCTGAAACGTCTCCCCAAAAGCCTCACACGTTTGGATATCTATGGATTTTATGGTGTGGGAATGGACATATTGCTAAGAGGTAGAGTCTTGCTGGAAGAGCTTGACCCGGAAGGGGAAGAAGACTGGGACAGAACCTGGAAGTGTAGACAAGAGCTCCGCCCTTCCTCATCCACTCAGCTTCCTGTTTGCCATGGCGTGAACAGTTCCTTTTGGCTACGCCCCCCTCCATGTACTTCCACTATTGCTGACCCCTCATGAATGGACAAGAAGGTGTGAAACTATGAGCCAAAATAAACCTTTGCTCCCCTAAGTAGTGGGAGTCAAGTAATGCGTCCCAGCAATGAAAAGTAACCAAGATAATTTGTTTAAAAACCATCTATCCTCTAGAGTTCTAAGGGCCAAATTTAAAAATCTCATCTATTTATATATGGCTCTCATATGGACCACGACATAGTCAAATCCACGTTTACAGTGAACCTGTGAACCAAACAAATGTACAAATAATTACCTGGGTCCAGACTATCTAAATTAGACGCCAACTGCCAAAAATTCACCCACTTCCATACCACCGCCTTGTGGTATAAGATCTATAGACTTGAAAATAGAAATGTATTTTTATTTTAAACACATTGTCCAAATCTTTATAATGTCTACTCAGTGCAAAAGGCACAGAGGTAGATTTCTCTAAAGAAGCCATGTGAACTTATTACCTCTTTGCTTGAGGTTGTAATAGGTAAACATCAGGCCTTATGTGTTCTTGTAACTCAAGTGAGGACTCACTGGCCATATACAAACAAATATGCACTTCATATTGGGAATAAATTATTTTCCCTTTAGAATGCTGTTTTTTACAGGTATATCACAACTCCCTCACCCAACCCCCCTTTAAGCAATTGACAGGAAAGCGAGTCAGCTTTTAAGGGTAACACTTATGAACTTGAGATGAGGATATGGGGGGAAACGAACTAACCACATACCTCTAAGAATGGAAGCCATAACTTTATTAGCACCTAATCTTACAGAAGCACACATTGCTCTGTTTTGTAGGAAAATAGAATCAAAATACAATCTACTACATTGATGAAATATAGCCAGAGGAACTTAAGGAAGTTTGTATTATGAGCACCATGTTTTGAGTCAGTTCTCTCATTTTTTTCCCTATATTAGCAACTAACTGTTTTCAAGACTTGAACAACAAAATATTCAATGGACACGCTCACCGAGTCTCCCAGGAGGCATCGTTATATAATATCTGCCATGATGCTGTAGCATCCTCGTATTTCTCTACAGTGAGGAAAGTCTCATGAGTCTGAAACACAATTAACATAACTTATCAGGTGCTTTACCGTCACAAAAAAGACACAATATATACTAACTGTCCTTGCTAATCATACACTAACCTACCAAGATCTTCTGCAAAAGATCTTAGAATTCTTTCCAAACTTTCAAGTGTCTCCCTTCTTTAACATTTTATGTAACGTCTTCAGAATGCTAATTTATCCCGTCCATTAAAAAACACAACATTTTTAGGTGTTTGAGAGAAGCATAATTATGGAGCTAACAGGAAATTTCAGAAGTCAGGGCTGAGAAGAAACTGGAAATAAAACACAATTTTTAAAAAGTACATGTCATGCCATTTCATGACATGTTTGTTGATCTGTATGCCCATATTTTTTCTAGCCACTTCATAATTTAGGAGGGAAAATGGAAAGTTTTTTCATCTTCCCATGCTCTGCTAAGTGAGTCATTAGTTATTGCACCTCCCAGAGCAAAAGAATTAAGAAGAAGCCATAAATCTCCCTTGCCCTGGAGAGCTAAAGGCATTCCTGCATTTTGTCATAATGGATTCCTAGAAACTATGTCATAAGCAGATTCAATTTCCTCACTGGAAGATTGGTATAGTTGCAAATTTTGCTTCAAGACAAACTATGGAAATGATCCCTGAAAGTATAGTCTTGACATTTTTTCTTCAAATAAAGCACAAACTTGAATATGATGAATCAATAAATATAAAGGTTATTGTCTAATTTCCCTAAAAATCCTTTAGGCTGTGGCTCCTAAATACAGAACTACTGCTTAATTCATCTTTATCCATCACAATTATTTACATTTATTGTTTACCAGCAATCATATAATCCCTTGCTGAATAAATCACTTTTCTTTTACAGCTGGCCATTATGTTGTTGAAAATTCCTCTCTAATTAACCAACTAATGGGTGGGTGTGTGTGTGTGTGTGTGTGTGTGTGTGTGTGTGTGTGTGTGTGTGTGTTTTCATAATTATGTTGACTTATACAGAGAGCTGTTCCTGGACATTTAGGGCAGCAGAATGACAACAGGAAGGCCTCAAGTGAAAAAGGAGGCATGGGGGCCTTCACAAGGAGGCCCACAGTAGGAACTGGAGGGTGAGCCTCCGCCACCACCTCCTAGGAGCAGAGCACTTGGCGGTCCTTTCCCTGCCTCCCTACCATAACCTCTTCAAGAGGCACAATCAATTACCATAAGTTAGTTAACTTCCCCAGGACTTAGTTTACTCGTTTATAAAATGTTCATAACATTTGGGAAATAAAGAAATTAATTAGATGAATGTGATAATTATATAACACATTGAGCCTAGGATCTCCAAATAGTGAGCACTCAATAAATAATGGTGATGATATGATGATTACTATGAAGAATAGTAATAATTATTTTGTACCAAGTAATCAGTTCTATCCCCTCTACAGTACTTTAAGCCTTTTGTCCTCCTGTTCCTCCATGGAAATAAAGATGATGTTGTTTCTCCACCCAAAGGATATCAAATAACAGCTAAGCCCAAGGTTTTGGTACACCACTTTGACAGATTCAGAAAATGTTATAAACATGCAAACATTCTGGTTTAGCTTGGCCTCTGAGAAGAGTTATTTTCAAGCAAGTACATAGGGACTATTAGTGATTATCCAAGCAGTAGACATATTGCCCACAATCTTATATCTGACAATAGTATATTTCCATTATTATCAGTAGTTGTTTCTTTTCTTTGTGGGGTGGAAAAGCCTTATTCATACTAGGTAAGTGACCTTTGACTGAGCTACATGCCCACAATAATACTAATACTGTACTGAACAGAAATGGGAAGGCTTACTTGAAAGACAGGTAACTTGGATTATCAGTGTTATGAGTCCAGCACAGAACAGATTATCAAGAGAGTGAATGTATCTCAACCACAGTAAAAAATATGATCCCTGAATCAATTTCTCAAGTCCATTATCTTCTCTAAAGTTTTTCATTTATATTGTTACAATTAGAATGTTTGTGAGCATTGTTTGTATGGTGGTAAGAACATTGAAAGGGAAGCAGGAGACTAAAATTACTTCGTTTTCTTATTATCGTCCATCATGTGCATCATAAAAACGTTAGGTTAAAATGCTTTGCAACAAGCCATTAATGGTAGTTACTTCTTGAAAATTATTTTTGGAAAAGAGGGGTATTTTACATTCCAATTTTTTGTGTTTCTGCACAGCTTGTTTTTACATTGCATATGCGTTTCTTCTTTCACTTACCAAGATTAATTTAAAAACACCTCATTCATGCTAGTAGTAGGGACTAGAAAAATGGCCAATGCAAAAAGGGAGCCTTTGGGCCAGAACTTAGGGCCATGGGGCATCCATCTAAAGAACCAATGATCACTCTCCAGCACAAAAGGTGGGACCAGAGGTGACAATAAGGGGGAAGAAGGGAGTAACCAAAACAAGGGGGAAAGACTTTAAGACAGATTCTCTTGGCCCTTGGATTAGTTTGTCAAATTTAGTAGAGTTCTCAATTTGAGTACATCCGTGACAATGTGCATAAGCTACCATCTTTTCAAGATGTAGTGAGATCCTATGTGAATTATAATGTGTAAACCTAGAGCCAGTTACGTATTTTCTGTGTTTTTCTCAGACTCAATTCCATATTCATGTTACCCATTAAATGTCTTCCTACATAGAGCATAAGGTGAAAAACAAGCGGGCACCTTTTATTTTGATTTCATTAGCCTCCAAAAGGAAATTCAAGTGAAATCAAGCTAAAAAGTAGGCTTATATTTATAAAGGAAGACTGATGCTTACCCGGTTTTCTGCTGAATTCTTTGGGTTAGCACCAACAAATATCACTTCAACAACTTCTCCCTAGAAATAGAAATTCCATAAGCTTCAATATGAAAATTTTTGGTGTATTAAGATTCGGGCATTGCAAATAGGAAGCCAAGGACATCCATTATGTTCTAGGATTCTGGAACCCTGGGTAGATACTATTTTATATTACCAAGTAATGTTGCAAATCTTCTAAGAATATCAGAAAGATACCCTTGCAACGATGAACACAGAAATTTAGGGCCAGAAAATGTTCTTTTTGGAAATTCAGATATAAATGAAGATCAAGAGCTATAGCTCATATCTGACAACACATTAAAGTAGCTTCTCCCGCCCTTGAAATTTCTTCATGCTTCCTCATACACACAAACAGGAGATACACTGAATCAACAAGCATAGACTAAATTTTACATGGATATTTACATTTGTATTTATATAAGATAGAGTGTCAGAGTGTTTACTATCCTTCCACCTGAAATAACTATAATAAAAGAAAGGATAAAGTATTAAACAGTGGTTCTAAAGACAATGGGTACTGAGCAACTAAAGATAATGAATCTCCAGTGATAAGAAACAAAGATATGAATCCCACAATCACTCCAACTTGATGCCCTCAGAAAGCTTAGGACCATGACAGAAGAAGACAGCATTTACACCTTATCAGACGGATGACCTCAGCTGAGTGTGTGGAAAGGGGAATCTGTCAAAGCCAAAAAATCTTGAACACATAGCAGAGTAATAGAGAAAGGTGTGCTAGAGAGAACAGAATTTTAAGAGTGAGAACCCAAGTTTTAAAGAAGGCTTTGCTCAATCCCACATGTCTGCAAGGGAACTATACGAATCCAGGAAACTGCTTTCTAAACAAATTAGGCAGCGGGCCTGTGTTGAGAAAACCACTCTATTTCCTAAAGCCAGATCTAAGAGCAGACGTTTGTTCTATGATGTGCTGACTACAAGGTGCTGTGGGGAGGTCTCAGAAAAGGGTAGGGCTGTAGGGCACAGCTTTCCAGCCTAGGGAGTGAATGCCAGGCCTTCCTTCCTCAGGAGCCCCCATTTCTGAACTCTACCGCTCATCGTGTCTTAAAAGCCCTGGGTTAAGTATGACTAGTTGGCAGCTAGTGTGGGGAGTTTCCAAGCACACAGCTATGGTTTTTGGCCACCATGGACAGCTGTGTCCACACTGTAACCAGGCACATAGGGAAGTGTTCAGCCTTACCTCATAACGCATTTGTAACTGACTGTGGTGTTTTCAATTTGTACAGAATAGTTAGAATATTCTCGTAAAGTTGTGAAATATGAAAAAAATTAGGCAGAACAATCCTCAGGTTCATGAGGGGTTGTGAGTAGTTCCCCTTTCAAAATTGGAAAGCCTCTTAATTCAGCAGAGTTTTGCTTCCATGATGGAGGGTGAACGCCGAGAAGGAAATTGGGACTACTCACCCTACACTAAAAATTCAGCTGATCCCGCCCAAAATGATTAGTATTACCTACATTAGGTAGAAGTAAATGAAATCAAAAGTTACTTCTTTGAAAACACAAATAATCAAAATCAGGAAGAAAGAAGAGGCATCATTATCAATTTTACAGTAATTAAAAAGATCAAAAGGAAATACTATTATTATAGTTTAAATCTGGAGTGTCCCCCAAATGTATCATGTATGAGGATGCTATGGATTATCTGTGGAACCATGTGCTATTAGGAGATTGAGGCCTGGCTTGAAAGGGTGGATTACTGGTATGTGGTGGAAGATCAGCATGTGGTAGATTACAGATTACAGGCCTGTGGATTAGATTATAGCTGTGTGGTAGATTACAGGTGTGTGACGAAATTAGGGGCTTACACCAGGAAGGGAAGAAACACAGAGACTTCACTTGGCTTTGTGGTTGCAACGCTGTGAGGAACTGTCTTCGCCTCTGCCTGTGCCACCTGCTTTCACTGTTGCCAGCCACCCAGGATTAGACTGTGAGCTTCTGAAACCGTGAACTGAATAAAATGAAACGTTTCCTCCTCTAATTTGTGAATGTCAGGTACTGAGTCACAGTGATGAAAAAGTAACGAAGACAGACAATAACATAAGTTACATTATAACAATAAATTAAATAATATATAGGTGGATAATTTCTAAGTGAAAATTCCTGTAAAAATATAGATCTCAAAAAGACAAGTTAAATTCCAAGAAAAATATATAGTGAACACAAAAAAAAAAGAAATCAGAAAATTTACATAGGCCTATAGCAAGAAATTAAATTAATAATTAAAAATTTTGCCATGAAGAAAAGCCAATTACATGCTTTTGCAAATATAACTAACTGAATGTTTTTAAAAGATATAATAGAAATCCTTTCCATACTTTTATAGAAAATATAAGAGGAAACACTTCCCAACTCACACTTTGCAACCCTGATGACAACGGAAGACAAGCACGTGAAATCCACGTGAACAGAAGGTGGCGGCGTTGTAACAACAGCTACAGGGCACCTTTAATCTTCACTAAAAAAGCAGCAACAATATGCCCCACAAAGACCCAACTCACCAAAGGCTGAACAAATGTGGATAGAAGAGAAATTAAAAACCCAAAGCCTCAAAAGTGAAATGAGAAAATCATTTAAGGCATTTAAGATAGATAAACAATAACTCCCTCAAAAATGTTTAGTGAGTTTCAAAAGAATATCATTAAGGAGAAGATGGAGATAAATAACAAAATAGCCAATCAGATTAAATGTGAAAATTGATGAAGATGACTGAGCTACAAGACAACACAAGAAATGTATGAGCAGTTCACAAAAAAAAAAAAAAAAAAAGCTTTAGAAAAATGCTAAGATACCAACCAAACTTCAGGTCATGAACAACTAAATGGAAAGAATGGGGGACAGGATTACTCAATATGAGGGCAGAACTTTGAGAGTGAAAGACACAGCAGAAGCCAGGGGTCATATCCTCAGGGACACTATCGAAAGAGTAAGTCGCTTGCCCAAAAAGTCTGGGCTAAGTCCTTATGAGATCTTATATGGGAGACCGTTTCTAATGACTTACTAATGGACCCTGAAACTGAGGCTCAAGTTAAGCATATAACCTCACTTTCTCAGTTTCCAAAAACCTTAACTGAAGCAACAGAGGCCACACGAGTGGATGGACCTCCATTCTTCTAGCCAGGGGACCTAGCGCTGGTGCAATCCCTGTCCACCACACCATCACTTGAATCCACCTGGGAGGGATACTATACTATAATCTTATCTACTCCTGTAGCAGCCGAAGTTACTGTACACGAGTTCTGGATCCCTCACTCACACATGAAGCTTTGGAGGGACAAGGCTGTTACCAAGGATTCAAATTCTGAACCTCCATACTCAGGGAACTATCAGGGCTAGAACGTCTATTCGAGAAACAGCCATCAACAGTCACTTTGGATAAGTAACCCAAAGGCTCCAACTAAGATGTTAGCTTTTTAAAGGATAGAATCATTTTCTCTAATTCTAATGTCCTCTTGTATGGCCACAAGCATCTCAAGACAGACAAATGCTGAATCTAACCTAGCGAGAAAAGTCATTCTCCAAAATTGGGTGGCCTTATCAGCCACTCAAGGGATAACTTACACTATTGTTAAGGCAGAGTGCTTACGTGCTCCTGGAAGTGAACCAACAAGTTAATGCTCTGTCAGAAGTGACTCATCCTTTGATACAAATCTTTTAGTCCTAGGGATCTTCGTCTTAGTGATGTTACAGCTTGGACTGTGTCTAACAAACTATCTGTTGTTGTTTGCTTTCCCTAGACTACAAGCCATCAAGCTACAGATGCCTGTCGGCACTACGAGCCAGCAAAGCCAGCCTGCGCTGACCTCTACTGGGGACCCTTAGATCACCCCTCTTTGGAGTGAAAACCTGTCCAGCTTGACGTAGACAGAGTTATCCCTTGAGTGGCTGATAAGGCCACTCACGGAAACCTGATAAGGAAACCCTTTTCAATACAGAGAATAATGTGAAAAGGGGAGTAAAAACATGAAGATGCAGTATATATGTGCACCATTTCTTCAAGTTAAATTTAATTATTATGTATCACAAATACAGACTAATAAAAAATTAGGGGAAAAAGAACCATGCTTTCAAAAATGGTATATAGATTTAATGCAGTACAAATCAAATCCTAAAATTATTTTACATAGAACTAGAAGAGATAACTCTAAATTTTATATGGAACCAGAAAAGACCAAAGATCAAAGCAGGAGGCTTCATAATCCCAGATTTCAAATCATATTACAAAGGAGCAGTGATCAAAACTACATGGTACAGACTTCCAGTCAAGATGGTCGTCGAGTAACCCAGCTATGCAGTTTCTCTTTGGGGACTCACTTAAAAAGTTGAGGTTATAATTAAAAACTGCCCGTTCAACTTAACTAGGAGAGGAAGGAGCACTCCAGCAATTGAAAGGAGGCTACTCTAACATCAGAAATCCTGAACACACATTGGAAGTGGACGAAAAGAGAAGCCCAGGAAGTCGCCCCGGGCTGTCTGAGAGTGGTCCCCAGCCACTGACATCCGCAGACAAAGGAAAGCCCAGAGCCTGAAACCTCTGACTGAGCTAAGCACAGATTCAGAACGAGTGTGAATTGACAGCAGATGTTAACACCAGCTTCCAAAAACACGCCTGTGAGTAATGCAAACTGCAAACACAGTGAGAGGTTCCTCTCGAAAAGGCCTCCTCGAACCTGGACTAGAAGCAGTGCTTGGCAGCCATAACAGGCAGTGATGTAAGCAGGAGACCTTTAAAAAAAAACCCCGAGACTGAACTGTTTAGAGTAAAAGTAGACTCAGAGGAGCACAGCAGAGCTTTGGGGGTCACTCTTATAGAGATCCTAGGAAGAAACTGACACAAGAGACAGTGGCAGAGAGGAGAGAAAGCCCATCAACCCACAGAATGACTCAGGTGGCAGTGGGAGCACCCCTGAGGGTAGAGAGCTCCAGCCTTGGGGGAGGGAAGCCAGGACAGGTAGGAGAGTTTGCAAGGGGCCTGGGGGTGAACAAGGCACCTCAGAGCCCATCAGACTGTTACTCCCTCGCTACCTATTCCCAGCACAGAACTCGGAACAATTTAGGCTCCCCCCACCCTGAGCCACACCCTCATAGCTGCTTGAAGAAACCTCTCAACTAGGCCTTTAAAGTGAAGTCCCTCAACCACGGAAACATGAGAAGCCAAGGCAAGAGGACACCACAGAGACGCCCGAGACCCCAGAAACCAATGTCATGGTGTCTGTAATATGAGAAAACTAAGCCATAAAACATGTTAAAGACACAGAAGAAAGGAAAAAGACGAACTTTGTAGAGAGGAAAAGGGAAAGGTGGGATAAGGGGGTGAGAAGGAGAATGGGAAATAATATTTTTTAAGGAAAAGAACCAAATGGGGGTGATAGCAGGAGTTAGGGGGAGAGGGAAGTTGCCAGAGGATCAAAATGGGGGAAGAGAAGATATCATAATTTTGACCTAATATATACTTCCACAAAATACTTAAGCCCAAGGTAAGCATTATGCAAATATATATATATATTAGGGGAAAAACTACATAGTACTAGCACAAAGAAACAGACTGAAGGACCAATGGAATAGAATTGATGCAGAAGAGAAACTCACCAGGAATTAAGTAAATCTATTTTCATTTGCAGATGACATGATACTATGTGTTAAAGTTCCTGAGGGATGAGTATTTTTAAATGATTGGATCTAACAAACAATTTAGCATGGTCACAGGACACAGGATCAATAAAATAGTAGTGCAAATATTACTTCATCCTACGTGCTGTTTGAAAAGATGATTTCTCTCAGCTCCAGTGACTGAAGCTTTGACCATCCATTTAAGAAAACGAATAGTTTGTAGTTTAGAAATTCGATTTCATGCCATTACCACTTAAAACCTGTATTTCTTATTCACATTACTTTTGTAGCATCTATGAAGAGATAAAAATCGTTGTCAAAATTACCACTGCTAGGTCTCAGGCATGCTATAGTCAGAACCCGATGGTGACACTGGGTGACATCCTTCCCTTCACCTCCTAAAACAGGTCACTGGAATATTTTAAAACCACTCTGTGAGTCTTACCACTCGATATTCAGGTTTTGGTGGCTGCAGGACATCTCCAAAGTGTTTGCCTATTGGTGGTCTATCCACAATATTAGGGATAAGTGGAATTATCAGTTCTTTGAAAAACGGAGGCTCTGGGCCACTGCTCACATTAGCTACTGTGTCCTGAAACAGAGAGCATTTGCTTAAAGAAAGCACAATATAAGGTTAAAGGACCTTTCCCACACCTCGATTCCAGAAATACCTTCATTAAAAGAAGCGTGCACACACATACACACTCGTGTACACAAACATACTCCAATAGTGAACAATATTTAGCACACAAGAGGGGAGCCTGCTTCAACTATGAGCTTAGATGTCCGTAACTGAAACTTCTGTAGTTAGAACAACTAAGCAGAGGCAACTGTTTTAATCCCCAAAGAAGTAGACCCCAGTGATCAAAGACCAAAGTTGGAAGCATACTACCCAAGCTTGGATTCAAAGACAGTTATTTTTGAATAACAGACTTTGGCAGGGTCCTTGACACAACATAAGCCTTCGTAACACAACACTGGAATTAATTGTTGAGTTTATAAAAGTATTGAGATTCTTTCATCCAAAGTCAGTATCAAGTCTTATTTTAAGTTTGGGTTTAGGTTTTGTTTGTTTGGTTGGTTTGGTTTCTTCCCACCCACCCCCAGATCCTTGTCTCTGCTAAAGAATATATTTTTAGCTAAAATCTAAGATTAGTCTAAAAACTGACTGGTCCAATCCGGTTTTCACAAAATTTGTCACCTTTAATAGAACCATCAAAAGGCAAGTCTCAATTTTTAAATTGTTCCTGAGACATATTTAGTGCTATTTAACTAACATTTGATAGTTCCTCTTTACAGTGGCATAATTGGTGGGTATGTATTATCATTCTTACTTTGCTAGTGAGAAAACAGACTTGAAGATACCTAATGGTTTTCTTCACAATCACATAGCTAGTCTTGAGATGCCCCAACCATAAAGCAGACGGTGAAACAAACAAACCACCAATAGAACCCCAGGTATCCTTATTAAATATCATCATCAAATTTGAAGAATCTATTTCTGTGAGGACTATGGATCTATGACTCTACTGAAAGTTAAAACAACAACTGTTTCTAGGGATGAATAACAGGTTTATATTTTTCTATATAATGCCCTATAAAGTAGATGCTTTTATGATCAAATAAACAATATTTTTGTCAAATAATTAAGGACTGTGATAAAATTACAAAGTTAACTAAAATATATGCAAAATAAGCATGCTGTTCTGATTGCCAAATATGCAACCAGTGAGTAACTGCCAATATTCAAATAATTTGACCTATAGGACCAAAATTTCATCTGTTTCAATATATTATATCTAAGCTTTTTCTTTTTAAAGAGGCTTTGTTATACCTGGTAGGCCATACTTGATTCACAGTTTTGAGTGAAGCTTACATGCTATTATAATAACAGTCTATTTATGTTTTACGTTCTTTATACTACTGGTTAACTAATCTTCTAACACCATACTACAGCTTCATAAATAAATGTATCCAGAAGGAAAGATTTCAACCAATAATGTCACTTTTTTGTGTTGTTTTTTTCACTATCTTTACAGTTCAATGGGTTTCATTTTGGTAGATCTGTATACATATAAAATGTATTTTGGTCATTCTCACACACATCCCCTACACACACACAGCTTTCATTGCATACCCATCCTAGAGAAAACACGTAACATTTGTCTGAGTCTTGCTTATTTCTCTCAACCTGGAAGTCTCCAGACCCATCCATTTTCCTGAAAATGAGAGAATTTCATTCTTTCTTACAGCTGAACATACTCTATACATGGGCCATGTTTTCTTTATCCATGTCTCTGTCGATGGGCATCCAGGCTAGTTCCATGTGTTGGCTATTGTAAGTTGTAGCACAGTAAACATAGGTATGAAGCACAGTAAACACAGGTTGCTGACTTTAATTGCTTCAGGTATGTACTTAGTGGTAGGGTTGGATCTAATGGTAACTTTTTTTTTCCGATTTCCAAAGTAGCTACACTAGTTTCCATGCCCACCAGCAGTGCAGAACGGTTCCTTTTCCCCACATCCTTGCCAGCACTTACTGTTTTTTGTATCTTTGATGAAAGCCATTCTGGCTGAGGTAAGGTGGAATCACACTACAGTTCTGATTTATATTCCCCCAATGACGAAAAATGAATTTTCACACACTTTCTGGCCATGTGTACTTTTGTTTGAGAAGTCTCAGTTCAAGTTATTTGCCCATTATGGATTCAAATATTTAATTCACATTAAGGTTTTTGAATTCTTTATATTTTCTAGATATTAATCCTCTGTTGGAAACATAACTGGGAAAGATTTTCTCCCATCTGTGAGCTCCCTTCTCTCAGCTGTTTTTCTTGCAGTACAGAATCTTAATCCTATGTAGTTCCATTTGCTACCATTTCCTGTGCTGTTGGGAGTCGTATCTGGGGAGTGTCTCAGTTACATTCTCATTGCTGTGACTCAATACCCAACATCCACAACTTAGGGAGGACTTATTTTAGCTTACAGTTTCAGAGGGTCACAACCCATTCATAGATGGGCAGCTGGAAAATGGTGGAAGCACCTGGCAGGGCTGGAGCGGGGCAGGACCAGAGCCAGAGCTGCAGCGGCAGAGATTCTCACAGCATGGTACAGAGAGGGGCTGGGAGGAAAAGAGGAGCCAGCCCGGCCCCACCTCCCAGCCCTACACAGCTTCCCTAGGAACACGAGGCTTCTGGGGGACACTCGGGGTCCAAACCCCCACAGGGAGCGTCGCCTGGGCATCCTTTGCCTGCTGACCTCCTGTGCTTCTGCTAGATTTTCTCTTCTGAGTTTCAAAGTTACACTTAAGTCTTCTGAGTTCATTTTCGTACAGCGCAGGAGAAAATGGTCTAGTCTTAATCTTCTGCATCCGGAGCTCCTGTTTTCCCAGGACCATTTGTTAGAGAAGCTATCTTTTCTCCTATCTGCATTCCTGGTTCCTTTGTCCGGGTCCAAATGGTTGTAGTTGCATGCGTTTTTCTGTGTCCTCTATTATGGACACCCTCTTAGTAATCCGTAAAAATGGGAAGACTCCCAATAATCCATGAGTTGAAATGTAGACTACCTCACAGATTGCAAAGCGCTTTCTGTGACTGCATGGGTCTGTTCTGTTTACCTCTGCCAAAGCCAGGTACTGTTTACCTATCAACTGAACTACTGTGAAGATCACTTATTTTTAGGGCACCTGTGAAGTCCTCCCAACTCACACTTGTGGAATTTGCTTAATGATGCCTGCCTATAATCCCAGAGATCAATAAGATTATATCCTGCCTGTTAATTTTTAGTACTGCCCCCAGCTGTCTCCTCTGCAATTTTAACTAGCCAGTGCATTAGTTTCAGGCCCACTTGTGGGTTGTCGGTGTAAATGATTCACTGCCCTACGTGCTTCACCCCCAATTATGTCTACTCCCCCCAAAACTATGAGGAACAGTCTCTGCTTGAGGCTGTACAGCCACCCCTCCCCTTTTAGGGTGTGAGTCCCTGCAGTCAAACTGCCGAATTCTGAGTCATTGAGACTTGGAAATTCAGTCTTTGTCCTTGCCTCAAAATATGACAAATGGTGAAGGCTTTTGGATTATTTTGAACGTGACTCTCTGACAGTGGAGGGTACCAACAGACAACACACAACAGAATGGCAGCCCAGTTCATCTAGAGTTGGGGTCTATACAAGTCTGCCTTAACTAAGAGGCGCAGCTCTACGCCATGCACAGTTTAATATCCCAATTTGCTCAGCGTTCAAGAGAGAGGACCCCTCAGGCCATAAAAAGGACCCTAGGTTACAAACAACACATAATAGAGATACATGTACACCCATGTTCACAGCAGCACAACTAACCATAGCTAAAATGTGGAAGACACCAAAATACCCGTCAACAGACCAACGCATACACAAATTGTGTTATTTATACACAATGGAATGTTATGCATATATAAAGACAGACAGGTTAAACGCTTCTGCAGGCAAATGGAAGCAACTTGAGACCATCGTGCTTAGTGAAGTGAGTCAGAAGCAGAAAGTGAAATATCAAATGGTTTCTCTGATATGAGAAACCCTGATCCCAGATCACAATTAACTCACAGAACTTAATGCGGAAAATAAAGGGAACTGTGGGGGTGGGGAGAAAGCCAAAAGGAGAGAGAGAAAGGTCTTGTAACCTTGCCAAGATATGTATGCCCACAAAATGCTCAAAATCAGTGTCAGCTTTAACTTTTGTACTTATATGTATCAAAAAATGGGTAAAATATTAAACATGTTACAAAAATTCTATATAACCTCATAGTTAAGAGCGTATGGCCTCCTAAAATCCCAACTTTTAAAACAAAAAAGGATGGCTACGGAGGACAGCCTTTGCCTGACGAGAATAATTTCTTAGGGCAGTATTCACCTGCAGGGCATTATCCACCGTAAAAATTCTTTTAAAATTACAACTCACAAGGTCTAACTGCAATAAAATATCACTCTGTTCCCATTCAAGAAAGACACAAGCCACTCAGAAGAACCTCGATACTGAGGCCACTAAATTACTAACATGGGGGGGAGAGTGTCTTTTTGTTCTCTACCAAGTAGGTCCTCCGTGGATTCCTGCCCTATCTGTTTGTCCACACTGTGTGGCAGCAGGAGATGATGAACAACCCCATTCCAGATGCAGAACCTCCGAATAACACCTCTGACTCAACGTCATCAGCTCAAGAAATGATGACGACATCAGCCTCCAAGACTTCAGGAATAATTTGGGTGATTTAAAGTGACTTACATTCATGGCAGAGAGAACCCTTCATCTGATATATATCTCCATGATCCTTAAAAGTTCATTCCTTGCTATGATCTCTAATATAACTGCCACATCTAAAAACAACCAGGACTGTCAGAGTGGACGCCATTGTCACAATGTTTCTTCGATCCAGATTTCAATCTGCCACCTGGAATCCCCTGGCGGACGCATGTGGAGGCATCCAGCCTACAGCTTTCCACAGCCTTGCCTCAATCTCTGTCCCTGGCATTAGACATGCTTCTAAGAAAAGTGACACCTAAATTCTCTTAACAGCAGCTTTGGAACCTGATTCCCAAGGTCCCAAGTCCACTTAGTCCATGTTTAAAATCCACACGGAGTGTGGCTAAGCCCTTGGGCAATGAACACACGTGTTAATCTGGCGTTCGCCTATACATATTTTATTGCTTTATGCCTATTTCTTTAACCCTGTCTGTGAAAATAAAGACAGGGTATAGTGGAGACCCTCTTAATAATTTATAAATTAAAATGTAGGGTCTCTGCCTCACAGACTTTAAACCTGTGCCCACCTCTTCTCTGTTTACCTCTACCAAATCTGGGTAATATTTGCTGATAAAATGAGCTATTGTGAAGATTGTTTCTTTTCAGGACACCTATAACGTCCTCCCCTGACCCTTGTGGAATTTGCCTAATGTCAGCCTGCCTATAATCCTAGAGAATTATAAGGTCACATCTGTGTCTGTTGAAGGGATTATGTCAACTTGAGGGAATTAGGAACCACACCTCCGTTAGGATTAGGATTAGTGACCCACCCTAGATTGGGGATCAAGAACCGGTCTGGATTAGAGTGTGAGTGATTTGTGGGCTGGCAAATGAGAGAAGAGCACCCACCCAGATGTGGGAGGGCCGACTGGAACTCCAAGGATATAAAAGGAAGGAAGAGGGAAGATTGTTACAGCTTCTTCCTCTGGGAAAGCTCTCGCCTTCGCAATTGTCTATGGACGCCGACTTGCTACACATCGCAGATCGTCAGCACAGATTCGCTCCAGTCTCTACTTGTGCCTGTCTGCTCATCACTGATCTTCAGTTGCCAATCTTCAGGCTTTGGTCTTCAGCCGAGATCTACAGCAGACTCTCACCTCACTGGCTGTCCTGCAGTCCCGCAGTCCCACACGGGAGATCTACTTCATGACTGAGCAGCCATCTTGGGCCATCTCTATCCTTGGATTTATAAGCCTTCCTAATAGACCTTTTTGTGATAAAATCTGTAAATTTCTGTCTTTTGAAAGAACCCAAACTAATATAACATCCTACCTGTTAATTTTGATTACAACACCCATCTGTCTCCTCTGTGATTTTAATTAACCAGTATCTTAGTTTTGGGTCTATCTGTAGTACATCTCTGTAAATGATTCACTGCCCTATGTGCTTCACCCCCTCATTGTGCCTTTTCTTTTCCCCAAAACTATATGGGTAAGACTCTCAGCTCAAGGCTGCAGAGCCAACTCCTTCATGGGGTGAATCGAGGTGATCAACCAGAGGAACTGTGAGTCTTTGAAAGTAAGAAATTTGATCTTCATCCTCTTCTTCCCAAAATACAACATCCTTTCTGATCTCTTGTTCTATGTGTCTGTTTTTGTGTCAATACCATGCTCTTTTAGTTATTAAGGTTTTGTGGTACCGTTTGAAATTGGGTATTGTGATGCCTTCACCCTTGTTTAATATTACTTTGATTATTCTGGATCTTTTGTGTTTCCATATGAACTTTAGGTTGTTTTTCTTATCATGTGAAGAATGGCCTTGTGGTATCTTGATGAAAATTATGTTAAGTCTATAAGTCTTTTTTGGTAATATGGCCAGTTTAACCATATTAATTCTGCCAATTAATGAACATGGGAGGCCTTTTTGACTTCTGCAGTCTTCTGAATTCAATGAATTTCTTAAGTATTCTGAAATTTTCATTGTAGAGGTTTTATACATTCTTGTTAGATTTATCCCTAGGTATTTTCTTTTATTTGAGGTGAATATGAATAATATTGATTTCCTTATTTCTTCCTCAGCTAGCTCAATATTGGGAAAGAGTAAAGACAATGATTTTTCATGTTGATTTCATATATTACTGCATTGCTGAATTCACTTATCAGCTCTGAAAGTCTCTTGCCATGGACTTTAGGGTCTCTAAAGTGTCAGTTCATATTATCTTCAAATATGGATAATTTGATCTCTCCCTTTTCTACTTGTGTAGCTTTTATTTTTTTTTCTTTTGCCTAATTGTTCTAGCTAAAATTTCAAGAACTGTATGGAACAAGAGCAGTGAGATTAGTTATTCTTGCCTTATTTCCGATTTGAGAGAAAGCATTTTCAGTTTTTCCCATGCAGGGAGATACTGGCTACGGGTTTATCACATATGACTTTCACTATATCGAGAAATGGTGCTTTAACGCCTAGTTTCTTTATGGCTTTTACAGTGAAGAGATGCTCAATTTTGTTGATAGTTCTTTTTCTGCATCATTTAAAAGAATTATGTGATTTTTGTGTTAGATTTTATTTACGTGGTGTATTACATTCATTGATTTGAATATGTTAAACAATAGGGAAATCCTGTAATAAAACCAACTTGCCAACAGTATATGGTCTTTTTAATCTGTTGTTCAATCAGCTTCAGTGAAATGGACCAAACACAAAAATCTGATTAGAGATGGCTATCTCCCTTATGAAATCCAAAACTCAAAGGCATACAAGGCCCCAACACAGATGACAGGGGAGAAAGAGCGGTGATGGACTCTCAGGAAAGGGACAGATATCCGAAAAGCAGAGGTGGGGCATGGATGGGCCTGATTCCCCAAACCCCGTGTCTTTAATGTTATAGAATTTGGAATTAATGTATTATATATATAAAATAAAAACCAAACAAATTCAAATTTTCTTATAAAAGTTGTGTTTACTTTATGACCTTGGTGCACTGGTGTTTGATGCATATATGTTGGCAATTGTTATATCACTTTGGTGAATGTTTCTGTTCACCGCCATGTACTGACCTTCTTTGTTCTGTCTGACTGTTATTGTCCTGAAGTCTGCTTTGTCCAATATGAGTACAGCCTCACCTTCTTGCTTTTGGGTTCCATTGGCATGAAATATTATTTCCTATCCTTTCACTTTCAGTCTGTGTATGTCTTGCCAGTGAGGTATATTTCTGTAAGCAGCAAAGAATTGGGTCTTGTGTTTTTTTAAGCCAGTATGTGAGTTTGGCCTTTTAATTGAAGAATTAAACCTTTCATATTTAGAGCTATTAGAAGAAGATGTTATTATATTATAATTATAATCAGATGAGATTCTTTTCAGGTCAAGTTTTTTTACAGGGGTTCTAATGCCTTTGGGATGTACATGGCTGAAAATTTTCTCTTATTGTTTCATTAAACAGATTCTCTTTGATATTAGTCTGGGCTTCAGTGCCTTCTTCTACACCAGAAATTCATAATTTTGATCTTTCCACACTGTCCCAGGGTTCTTGGATCCTTTGTTCATTCTTATTTTTTATTAATGTCTGCATATACTAATTTTTCAATCTCATATTCAAGCCTTGAAATTCTATCTTCTACATGGTCCTGCCTATTGGTTATGTTTTCCATTTAATTTTTTATTTAATTATTTTGCATTTTATTTCCAGAATTTCTGTGTGGTTCATCTTCAGAGTCTAACTCTTCATTGAATTGTTCCTTCATATTCTACTTACCTTTTCTAACTTATTTAGCTATTGTATTTGTAACTTCTTTGAAGTCACTAATTATCTTACAAATCAGTCATTTGAACTGTTTATCTGGCATTTCACCCTGTTCAATATCATTGTATTCAATTACTGATGAGTTGTGTGATTTGTATTACTTTTTTTAATTTTATGGGTTTCTATACTGAGAAATTTGCATATGTCAGAAAGATTATATTTTCCAGTTTTGTTTGAGGGTCTTCTTAGAATCTAGCCTTCTTTTGAAGGCTTGATCTTTGGTACCACTCCAAGAAGAAAACCTCAATAACGTCAATAGATCAAAGACAAACCAGGTATTGATAAACAGTAAGCACCGTTTAAAAAAATAACCATATCCGCTTTAACAATAGAAATCAGCAATAATAATGATAATGACAATAATCTAGATACACATATTGACATTCTAAAGACCTACTAAATGCAATAAATATATCATTATTAACAATATAAAAGAAGCCAGCAATAACAGCATAGAGTCAACTGAAAAACTAAGTTAATAATGATTAACAGTAATAACAATAAAAATTGTGGAAATGGAGAAAAAATATAAAAGAGGAAATAAAATTTGAAAACAAAAGAAAAGCAACATGAGAAGGAGGGAAAGCAAGATTTAAAACTGCAATTAAAAGGATGTTTTTAAAAATTTTATAAAGATTTTTAATGTAAATAAAATTAGGAAAAAATAACATGAACTATACAGTTAGTTCAGGATTAGCCTGTATTACAGAATGAGACCCTGTCTCAAAAAAACTTTTAAAAAAAACTAACAGGAAAAAAAAAGCAAGAAAAAAAAGGGAAAAACATACAAACAAAAAGAGAAATGAGTCTAAAACGTCATCAATGTTGGGATGTTGGTAGCTTTAAGACCTACAGTATTAGAATCCCTTAGATATGGAAGAGGCAGAATGAGTCATAACCCATACCTGTCATGTTTTTACACCTTCTTTTTGCCGAGTCCTGCCCCTGCCTGTCCGGGCAGGTGAGGTCAGTCAATGGCATGCTGTATGCCTAATGGCTGTATATATTTCAAAGTTTTTAATATCTATCAACTTCTGTGAAACCTGAGCCACTGCTACTCTCAAGTAGTGAGGCAGCCTGTGGGTGCATGAGGGACCTCGTTTGCTCTAGGGGCCCCTGTATCCAAATACTCAGGGATACGGCAAATGTTTAAACAGAAGCATATCACTCACCACACTGGGTGTGGAAAGCAAAGATGCCACTGAATTCTGTGCTGGAAGTGCACACTAAAGAGAGGCAGGTAGTTGGCTGGACTCAATCCCGGCGCTTTCAGACTCAGTGCCCTCAGAGAACCACACGTAACCAACCTGTGCTTGCTCATCAGCTTCCAAGGCATAGAGGAACTCAGTGTTAAGTAATAAATCTTTTCTCCACAGAGCATTTTAAGTCAGATAAACTTTTTTAGGTGTATAAATTTCAAGCTGCCGCAATGCGTGTATTCAAGGTAATACTATGTTGTCATCAAGTCTAAGACTCCATTCATTATAAAAATGTATATTTTGGGGGCCACCAGGAAAGTAAAAGATGTAGTTAACTGTAATTCCAAAATTTCTTTGATTGAAAAATGCATTTCAATTTTAGAGATGTTTTCGTGTGGACAACGGGCATCCTAGAATCGAAGGCCTACTTTGATGTATGTGGCCTTTGGAGTAACTGAAGAACATCTGAGGAGGATTAGTCAACAGTAGTCCTATTTCCAGTTATGCTAAGCCTGAAAACTTAGCATCTTTGAACCTTTTTGCATATCCAAAAACTAAGGGAAAATGGTAACTCTTTAGTTCATATGATGATTGTGATGATGATATATGAAAATAAATGGCCACCACTGAAGGATGCTAACTCACTGTTATGGTTGGGTTCTGGAATGTCCCTCATAAGGCTCATGTCTTTGGTTGTTGCAGGTCACCTATAGAATTCTATGCTGTTAAGAGGTGGGGTTTGGTTGGAAGGGACAGAACATCGGGGCCTAACGCAAAATGGGGGGATTGCAGGGAGAAGACCTGGACGGGCAGCTCGGCACTTCTTCCCTCACTTAGCTTCCTGTCTGCCACACTCTCACCATGTTCCTCTGGCTACAGCTATTAAATGTGCTTCCACCGTTGCCTGCCACCCATGTATGGACTGTGACCTTCTGAAACTGTGAGGTAAAGCAGCCAATAACCTCCCTTAATTTGTTGGTGTTAGGTATTCTGTCATAGCAACAAAAAGTAACTAAGATGCTCTCACCCTGAGGTTTGGTATTAGTAAAATCTTATTTATTTTCCTAGAATTACTGTATGTTTAAATTTGAAGGGACAGCTGCATAGCGTTTAAAATGTAAAACTTGTTCAGAACAAGTGAACGTGTGAAACTCTCGGTTTTCTTTTGCTTCCCTCTGAACTTCCTCAACCCAAACAGAGAAAGAAACACACACATGCACACACACGCACATGCACACACATGCACACACAATTTGATTACCGTGGCAATGGCCTTAGCAAGGGCTCTAAAGCGTTGGATGTAAGCAGACAGAGTATGTGGCCCATAAATTGTAGATGCTGCTTCATACCGCTGAGCCTGCAGGAAAGAAAGGGAGAAAAAACAGGATTCTGCGTGCTTCGTGTACAAAGGTGTAGTGATTTAGGCAAGGATGATATTCAGACATCTCACAAAACCAGAATAATCTCCAGTGCTACCTATGAACAAAAGAGGGTGGGCATTTCCATTTACCTCCAAAGTGAATGACTGCCATCAGCTACTTATTACATGCTGGGGTTCTCTTTGCTTATCCCATGAGACTTTCACTCTACTTAATCGGAAAGAGGGCACTATCACCTGAGCTTGTATCTACTGTACTTGTAATATGAGTGATTTCCCTGAGAGGATACATCGGGAGAAAAAAACAAGAAGAAAAATCCCAGTAGCTCGTGGATATGGGATGCTGATGGCACTCTCTGGAGAAGGACTTTTTACTCCTCACAGAACTCTGGAATACAGCCAAAAGCATCTCCTTTTACGTGACTCCCAAGCCTTTGGTATTCCCACTGTGCTCTCTGTCAGCCAGTCTGGAAGGGCAGCCATACTCCAGACACTCCTGCTCTCCCCACTATATTCTGCATCCTGGTGGATGCTATCCTTCCTGCCTCATGTGAGGATCAGCTCACCTTAGACGCCTTCTCTTCCTCATCTTACAACCTACAAGTCCTATGTCACGTTATTCTTCTTCCTTTAACATCACTGGAGTTTGTCTACCTTCTTTTTTCCGTTGCCTTTACTTGTTCAAACCCTGACTCGCTTTTGTTTGTTTTGTATTTTTTTAATTTACATGTCGCATCTCTTCCCCCTTCCCACCCCTTCACCACTACCCACTTTCCCTTTCCCTCTCCACAAATGCCATCTTCTTACTTTCTTCCATATCACTTCCATTTTTTAAAAATTTGTTTTTCTCAAACCATGATTTGTAGCTGAGATATTAACTACAGCATCCTTTTTTAATTTCACCCTGTAGGCCAGGATGGTCCTGAACTCATTATGTAGCCCAGGCTAGCCTTGTACTCACAGCAAGACTCCTGCCTCAGTCACCCGAGTTCCTGAGTTCTGGGATTACAGGCATGTACCACCATAACCAGATTTATGTGGTGCTGGAGAATTGAACTCAGGGCTTTATACTTGCTATACAAGTGCTTTAACTACTGTGCTATTGCTCCGGCCCCTAACTACAACTTCGTAATCAGCAGTCTCGACATATGACCTTACTCATTTTCCACATCGCCACCTTCATGGCCTGTCCTAGTTACAAAGTGGATGGAAGCACTCTCTTGCTCTGAATCCTAGAACAAGTCCCTCGAATGTTCATTACAGTCTGCTAAAACCGGTAGAACGCTCTGGTTTTAAGAATAATAGGTCAACAGTAGAACACTAGTCCACCACAAAAAAATAAATTTGAGTCATTAGTAGGAAAATATATGCATCTTGAGACCACTAAGCTCAGCGAGGTGAATCAGACCCAGAAGATTTAATACTGCTTGGTTTCTCTAATATGAGAAATCCCAAGTGAAATCAGGCAGTGGAATCTAACAAGAGAGAGAGAGCAGAAAGTAGGGAGAAGGTGGATTACAGGAAAGGAAAGGGAAAGATGGATGGGGTGGGAGAGCCAGAAAGAGGGAGGGAAGGAAGTGGGAAGTTACCATAAGTTTGTGCACCAATTTCTAAAGTTTGGTGCGATTATTATATATCTCAAACACATGTTAATAAAGAATAATAACCGTTGGAAAGTAAGAATAATGGTTCAAAATAAAACACAGGAGTGACAATGAGACCAATTAAATTGGATACAATTACCATAATACAAACTAATCCGTGATACAAAATATATAATTTTTATTATATTATAGGATAACAAGATTAGCAGTGGATCAAATAACTGCCATAGTTTCAAGGTAATAGTAAGAAGAAAAGATGTGGTCAGGTCTGCCATACCTGTATGTCATATGAAAATATATTTTTCCCATTGGTGACAAAGTTAGAGGACTTGCTAATATTATTGCTGTTTCTTGCCAGTGTTCATAATTGGAGGAAATGTTGAGTATCAGAAAACAGTGAGAAGGGGGATGTGATTACTTTTACCTCACTTTATCTCAGTTAAGAACGTTGCTTTAGTTGGGCTCCAGAATGGCCCCTACAAGTCTGTGTGATAGAGTCCTGTTACCAAGCACGCACTCTGGGTGGTGGTAGAACCTTGAAGAGGCGAGGCATAGAGAGAGGTCTTCAAGGCACTGGGGACACAGCCTCGCGGGGTACAGTGGGGCCCCAGCACCAGCCCCTTCTCCTTTATCATTTTTGATTCCTGGCCAGAAGTGCATGATTTCAACCCACCACATGTTCTCCATTTTCATCTCACAGCCTACAAGAAACCTAAAAGCAATGATCCTACCTAATCACAAATTAAAACCCCTAAAACCATGGGCCAAAATAAACTTTTGATCTTTAGAAGGTGACTTTTAGTCGTAGAAAGCTGACAGAAAGCAAATTTCTTAGAAGCCAAGGACTTTCGGTAAAACCAACAAAAGGCAGAAGAGAAGACCCCACTATAGTGTCACTGAGTATTTGCCAAGGGGTCACTGGATGTCTGTGCGTGGACTGCCATGATAAAACAGCACATGGATTAGAAATCATTAATTGTGGCATTCCAAACCATTTTCATGTGTTCACTTCCGACTCTAGAAAAGCATGAGGATACTTTCTGGACCGCTTACCAACAAAGAAGCAATACCAGCCCTGAGCCTCGCCTAAACTCTCTGGGACTCTCTTTCTTGATCTGTATTATGAATACAATAGTACTCTACTGCATGCAGTACTTGGAGAATTACTTAAGATTCCATTGCAAAGTTCATAACAAACCCACAGCGGCTGTTTGTGGGAGCTTTCTTAGGTTCTGCAGAGGCTGAGTTACCAGAAGAATTATAAGTAGTTATAATTTTGGCATATTAACAGCATCCCTGACAGATTATTATTTTTTAGAAAGATGAAAGTCAATGAGATTAAAATTCTGAGCTGACCTTGGAAATGATGAACCTGGATACAACTTCGGGCTCATTCATTCTCATGAATTTCCCCGTTATAAAATAAGGAGATGTAGGAGGTATGCATTTAACATAGTACTCTTATGCAGGGTATAATGCATTTAAATGTTAGGAGCTTTTTATTTTACCTGGTATTCTTCATAAGTGGTGATGTAATGTGTGTAAACATTGCACAGGCCCGAGATAACCACAGTCATATCCTTCATCCCATGAGATGCAAATTCCTAAGAATGAAAAGTAAAGGCTGGTAAGTTTGCTCCTCATTTTAAGCTTATTATCATTCCAATTATATATACCCTACAGCCACGGATGTGAATTACTTTAAGATGTCTGTCTTAACGAAATTCTTCCCGATATCAAAACCACCCATGAATACAAAAGTATTAAAGAGTTCTTGATGAAAAGTGAGAGATATGATTATGCATTACAATTGGGTATGTCAGTGAATCAATGAATATTTAATGATTACATTGGAAGATGTGGAGTTTTAATTATTAAAATAAGGGGTTTTGAAAAGCGATTTTCTAAAAAAAATTATGAGCACATGTTGGCCAACCCAAAAGTTATATGCTGTTCCAGCTAATAAAACTTTTGTCATTATAGAACGATATTATAGAATCACTGACCATATTACCAAAATATAAAGATTATTGTAATATATATAAACAACAGAATTCCCAAAATATGTTAAATTTTACTTCCAGTATTTTCAGGACTTTAAGGTTAGGAATTGGTAATTGATGATTATTTATTAGTCAACCCATAAAGGCACTGTTAACTTTTTTAGCTTATGTATACATAAGTACTAATAAAATATTTTAACTTGATGATAATTCCATTTTTTAAACTTTGGTTCTTAATCCACCAATGTTTAATAATCACTTCTAGTCATTAATTTCAAGGACTATGAAACTCTAGAAAATCTTAATTATGAAAGTACTCATTTTAGGAAAGAAAAATTTAAGAAATATTAGCTCACAGGGATAGTAATTTTCTCTTTATTAATGCTAAACTTATAGATAATTGATTTTATATTTAACTTACTGCTTGAACGGCTTCTCGAAGTCTTCGTCCAGCCATAGTCCTGAGTTAAGAAAATGTATTTATATAAATATTTTTCTAGTCAAAATGTATGAAAGAGACTTATCAAGAGACTTACAGTAAAAGATACTGTATTACCCTGCGTTATCTCATTATGGCAATATATATCGCAAATCAATGATGATGCAAATCTAAAGTTTAGCTTCTTTTTCTGCCTATCCTACCTTGAAAATAGTCATTTTGAACAAAGGAAGAAATTAGCCTCATGTACATTGCTAGCAAAATATCATCACAAATTTCTCCATTTATTGATTCAACAAAAATGTCAGCTGTATTCTTTGTTAATAAGAGCAGAGGCAGGGAGAAAGTATACTACTATTCCCACCCACAAAAAACGCACCATTTACTAAACCCACTATGATCTTAGATGGTCCAAAGTTTAACAAGTTTATAGAAGACACAAATAAAAAGTTGATTGAGATAAACAAGGCAATACAAGATACGAAGGACTATTTTGGTAAAGAACCGAACATTCTTTAAAAAAATCAAGCTAAAACTTACAATAATTCAATTGAAAACATTGGAAGCCATCTTGAACATTGTGAGAATAAAGTATCAAATCTTGAAAACAAAATTAATGTAGTAGATGATATAGTCTGCTATAATTTTTATGATTCCATAAAAATGATATGACACCAAGGAAGCTAGATACTATAGCTTCAGATGACTCAAAGAAAACCAATCCAAAAATTATCTAAGCAAGAGAAAAAAAATACATGGTAACACAACAGGCATAAAGAACTTATTCACTGAAATTATACCAGAAATATTTCCAAATCTAGGAAGAGAAATTAATATTGAGGTACAAAAGTCATATAGAACATTAAGTAATATAGACCAGAGAAGAGTCTTTCCTTGACACATCATAATCAAAATTGTAGAAATTCAACACAAAGAAACACAACTAAAATGTGTGAAAGAAAAACAGACAGTAACCTATAAAGGCAAGCCCATGAGAATCTGTGACTTTCTCAGCACAAACTTTTAAAGACCAGGAGAGCCTAGAGTGAAACTTTTCAAGCTCTAAGAGAAAGCAAGGGTCAACCTAGGCTGTTGTATCCAGTAAAATCACTGCTAAAAATTAAAGGGGAAGCAAAGATTTTCCACAAAAAAGAATTTTAAAAAATCTTAACCTTTATATGAAAACAGAAGAGACCTAGAAGAGTCAAACCAACAAGTGAAAACAAGAGACGTCACAATTCAGGACACCAAGTTATATTACAAAGCAACTTTGATAAAAACAAACAAACAATGACAAGGTACTGGCAGGTGAACCAATGGAAAAGAACTGAGGCTGAACCTGGGCCCACACCTTTCATGCTGCACTAACTCAAATCAAAATTAGTTAAAGATCTAGACGGTAAAGCAGAAATACTGAATTTGATGAAAGAAAAAGAGGCAAAACTCCTGAAGACACAAATGTTAGCAGGAAATCTTGTAACAGAATACGTGTTGCACAAGAGAAAACACCGAGAGTCAATAAATGGGATTATATCTTCACAACAATGAAAAAAAACAGTAAAGAGAATGGACAGAGTGGGAAAAAACTTTCCAGGTATTCTTCAGACAGAGAATTAGTACCTAGAATATACCAAGAATTGAAAAAGTTACACTCCCAAAATAAAAGACCCAATCAAAAAAGTGAAATGAACAGATATTTGTCAAAAGAAGAGCTACAAATGGCAACTAAATACATGGAAAAAATGGTCAGCAATTTTAACCATTAAAAAATGCAAATCAAAACAATGTTGAGGTTCCATGTTACTCCACTATGAGTGGCTACACAATAGATTCTGTAAAGCTGTGGTGAAAAAGGAGCCCTACTCTGGAAAGCAGTATGGAGAGCTCTCAAAAGACTAGAAATAAATATCCCCTTGGATCCAGCGACACCCCTCCCGGGAATATATCCAAAAGAGGCCAAAACAACACACAACAGAGATATATGTATACCCATGTTCATAGCAGCACAACTAACAATAGCTAAAATGTGGAAGTCACCAAAATACCCATCAACAGACCAGTGGACACACAAACTGTGGTACTTATACACAATGGAATACGCATCTATA
>PVKB01000047.1:74264-167730 GCA_004027205.1 Ctenodactylus gundi
AAAAAAAAAAGAAAAAGGAACCCTACTACACAGTTGTTAGGAAAATAAACTGTTACAACTAGTATGGTAAAGTCTCGAAAAACTGAAATTAGAAGTGCAATTTGACCCTGTTACACCTTTTCTGGATATTTTCCAAGGAGTTAAAGACATCAAATTACAATAATACTTGTATACCTGTATTTATAGCAACACAACTCATAGTAACAGACAGTATGTTTACCAGTAGATGACCTGGTCAAGAAGATGCAGTATATACACAGGAGGGAGTACTACTCTGCCATAAATAAAGATAAATTTGAGTCATTCAGAGGAAAATGAATGTACTTATCAAAATAAATCAGAAGCAAGTTAAATATCATATCATTTCTCTAATTTGAGAACCAAAGTATAGAAAAGCAAAAGAACAAAATAAAACTGATGGTAGAAAAAAGAAAAATTTTGTAGAGAGGAGAAGGAATGAAGAGAAAAAAAAGAAAGAAGGGTAGGAAGATGGGGAAAGGGAAGTAAAAATGGTTAAGACAAAAAATATATATCAGTTCCTTAAGTCAAATAATTTTTTTTTCTGAGACAGGCTTTCACTGTGTAACCCAGGCTGGTCCTAAACTCACTATGGAGCCCAGGCTAGCCTTGGACTCATAGAAATCCTCCTGTCTCAGCCTCCTGAGTGCTGGGATTACAGGTATATGCCACCATGCCTGGCTTATAAGGTTCTGGGAAATCAATCTCAGGTACTTAGCACTTAAGTTAGTATTTGCTAGGCAAGCGCTTTAGCCACCGAGCCATTCCTCCAGCCCCAAGTTTAATGTAATTCTTATGTACTGCAAATACATACATAACAAAGGCATTTTTAATGAAGAAATACACAGAACTTACGTAAATTCTCCAGGGACAGCGGTTATGGCCAAGGACCCAAGAGTGATAATCTGAACATCAACAATGTCTGGATGCCAGGGATGAGGCTTTGAGAGCTAAGAGTCAAAGCGAGAAAGTGACATTACATATTATTACCTGTCCATGGCCAACAGATAGTCACAGAATCTATATAACTTAGAACTTTTCACCTACAGCAAATTCAGTGCAGACTCCTTTCTGAAGCTGACATAAATGAATCTCTGTAAGATAAATGTTAGTCATATTGTTCTTTCCCACTTATCTGTTTCATTTATCATAAATGCAATAAAGGAAGTTCATATATTTCAAATATTATCATGGGCTCCTAAGCAAATTAGTATATTCATAATCATAAATCCTTGTAGCATTCATCTTTTTAATATTAGAAGTTTCCTGTGGGAATATATAAATAAAATTCCTGAGATCGTTGGATCTACTGCTCATTATCTGACAGCTCACAGATTCAAAATCAACAATCAATTAATTTCATTAGGCTAATAAGGAAGCACGAACCTCTCCAGTGTGAAGAAGGATTGGCTTTGGCTTGTGACACTCTTTGAGCTCGTCAGATGGCCTGCCCAGGATCTGGTTCCGAATAATTTCCCAAAATGGATCTGTCTGGGTTGTTCCTAGAAGGAATGTTGCAATTTATACCAGCCCAGAACTACTTTCTGAAAAAAATTATTATATAAACAGATATTGAACAACCCTTTTAGAAGTTTCAGAAATTTAATTAAGGTTGTTGTTCAAGGTTCTCAAAAAGTATAAATGATGGCATGAATGGTTATTATAAAATAATAACCATTACTTAAGTAGATCCTCAGTGTGGACAACGAAAAATAGAATGTATTTCATCCAGTATTCCCAAATTTCATTTCTTTCATTATTGCACATCCGTGGTGTCGATAAGAACAAATTGGCATGAGTAACTGGAGATTTGTGAACCAAATCACCTTTTCTTCTATTTTGAAAACCAAAAGTGACACGTTCAATCAGCAACAAAGGTCTCTGGAAAAAAACTCTTCTAAATCCCAAGTCAACCAGCTACACACACACACAGACACACACACATGCATGCATGCGTGCACACAGGAAAAACAAAAAGCAGGTCTTAAATGAAAATAACAGAGAAAATAGTTTTGTTAATTATAGAGTCTACACATTTGAAATCTACAATCGATAAGAAAAATGACAATTAAAATATCTATGTACCTAACAGCAGACTACCAAATATATAAACTAGAAGTGACAGAAGAAAAGTGAGAAATGAACAATCCAGCAATGACAGTGGAACTTTCAATAACTCACAATAATGAAGAGAACAACTAGGCACATGCACAAGGAAGCTGAGCACTGCTAAAACCCAGCTCTGTCTAAACGGCAGCCTGCAGAGCCTCCCCTCATGACACATGGATGTACTGCTCGAGTGCACATGAAACACCATCAAGGAGACACAATCTGCTGTCCACAAAATAAGCCTCTCTACATTTTAAAAGGCAAAATGGCATATTTCCCAACCACAGCAGAATAAAATTAGAAATAAGTAACAGGAAAAAAAAAAATAGAGCAAACTCACAAATACATGGGAATGAAGTGGTATGACTCTAAATGGCTAATGATTTTAAAGGATCAAAAATTACTGTGTGATGAATGAGAATGAGCACACAAAACATACAGACTTTTGAGACGCAGTGATCTCTGTGCTCAGGAGGAAGTTCCTAACTCCCACTGCCCATTTGGAGAAAGAAAAATTATTTAAAAATAATAAATTCCTATATAAAGACACAGGAAGAATAAATTAAATCTAAGTCAAGCAAAAAGAAAGGACAAGACTGGAGGACTAGCTCAGCAGTTAAAATGCTAGCCTAGCAAGCTCAAGGCCCTGAGTTCGATTCCCCGGCACCAATGAAAGCTAGGGATGGTGGCACACACCTGTAATCCCAGCGCTCGGGAGGCTGAGGCAGGAGGATTACCAGGAGCTCAAGGCCAGCCTGGGCTCCATAGTGAGATCAGGACCAGCCTACACTGTAGAGCGAGTCTGTCTCAAAATAAATAAATAAACAAACAAACAGTTGTGACATTACAACAGGTACTTCAAAGCTTACCACTCTCCCCAGAGACTAGCACCCGATGGGCTGAACTTATTGCACTAACTAGAGCTTTAGAGCTTGCTCTTGAAAAGAGGGTGTGTGTGTGTGTGTGTGTGTGTGTGTGTGTGTGTGTATACACACACACAGACACATACATACATACATACAGATTCTAAGCATGGTTTTCTAGTCCTTCCTGGAAGGAACACAAGTTCCTAACAGCTTCAGGGTGTCCCATAAAGTATCACTGGGAGATAGAGTGCCTCCTAAAGGCTGTCTTCCTGGAAGTGGCAGTGACACACTGCAAAGGTCACCAGAAGGGCACTGATGAAGTCTGCCTGGGAAATCACCAAGCTGATGACTGCTCAAGAGGCAGCTAAGGAACCACCTCTGGTCCGTCGGCTAATGTAGCCTCCCACAAGGTGACCCAAGAAGCCACTTCAGAGGCACTACTAGGGTCACTGCTTTGGGAGGAATTCCCTTGACTTCAAACCCAGGTATGACCAAGCTGAGAAGTCACAGGCCCTGATGGATAGACTGTCTCTTGGCCTCTCAGGATGGCTCCAGGATGATGAGGGGAAAATCTTGCTCCCTTGGGTGGACAAATAAAAAGTTTTAAAACCCGTCCATCAGTCTTTTGCCTACAAGATGGCAAGGAAGTTATTCATAGGAGAAGATCTCAAGTCAGTCATAGATTAGACAGTTGAGGGCTGTGAGATTTGCCAGCAAAACAACCTTTTACATTCAGACGGGTCCCTAAGGGAGCTCAGCAAACGGGAAGTTACCCTGGGGAGAACTGACAGATTTTACTAACATGCCTAGAGTAAAAGGCATACAACATTTATTAGTGTGGGTAGACACTCCCATAGGATGGATAGAAGCATTTTCATGCAGAGCCAAAAAGGCCAAGGAAACGGTCCAAGCTGTGATAACAAAAAATCATACCTAGGTTTGGATTGCCTAAAAGCATACAGAGTGACCATGGCTTTTCTTTCCATGGAGCTGTAACTCAAGGAGCTTCTGAGGCTCTGTGCATCGAATACTTCCCTACACTGTGCCCGGAGGCCTCCATCCTCAGAAAAGGTAGAAAGGATGGAGTCTTAAAAACCCACCTGCAAAAGCTCACGCGGGAAATGGGACTTTCCTCAGTAACACTATTACCCATAGCTTTGACGACAGCAAAAATCTTGGCCAACAATTCTCTCCCTTACAATGCACATGACTATTATGATAGTCAGGATATAAATGTAAAAACTAAAATAATGTGTTGTAAGCATATAGAAATAAGAGAAGCTGAGAACATACGTGTCAATTTACTAAAGGCCTCTGCCCTAGGAACACTGGTTCCAGCAAAGCAATCAGAGAAACACAACATCACCACAGGGAAGAAGCAGTTCGTGTTGTTGAAGGCACACATTTGTGAATGATAGCTCCCTTCCTAACCCCCTGAACTCCACCTCAGTCCCAGCCCAATGTTCAATTATCTGTCTGCACCCCTGCGCTCCTAGAGGCACCACTGCAGCACTATTTACAATAGCCAAGGTGGGAAATCACCCTAAGAGGCCATCAACAGATGAAATGGTACAGAAAACGTGAGATGTATATTTTTTCCAAAACGGAATACTATTCAGCCACAAAGAAGGTAGAAACTTTGCCATTTGCAGCAACATGACTGGACTCAGACACCAGAGTGTTGAGTGAAGAAAGCCAGGCACACAAACCGTAGGAATCTTTCATAAACAAAAACATAAGAAGGTGCAATGAACAGCACAGCGACACCAGAGGCTGGGAGCGTATCGGAGAGGACAGGATTGTCATCTGTCATGTAACAGGTACAAAATCATAGCCAAGTAGGAAGAGTAACTTCTGATTATTCTGATGTTACAGAATGCAGCAAGTCATCTTGGTCAGCGATTGTAAGAGCTGAAGGAGCCTAAACATTCTGAATCGATCATTATATGATATACAAAGGTTCCAAAACAGCACGTGATACCCCATAAAGATGAATAATTATTATTTTTCAAATAAGAAAAGTCTTAAAATAATAATAAAATAATTCATTAATACATTGAAATGTGAAGAGAATTTGTCTCTGATTTCATTGGAATTAAGGAAAAGTCAAGTTACAAAAGATAGCTACCCCTGGGAAATCTGGAGTAGAACATACAAACCTGGAATACCAGGCTGCTAAGCTTAGAAATAAAAATAATGTACACGTTAGTTACAGTTGAACCTTCCTAGGGAAGGCCCCAAAGCCTGGGTACATAGATTTCCTCTGCCTTCATCTCACCCTGCGTAAAATTCAGGCCTGAAACTCCATCAATTGTTCCAGCCGCAAAACTGTAGCCCAGTGCTGGTTTACAAGTCTTTACCTACAGAAAAAGTTTTGAGGACAAAAGAAAAACAGACGTTGAGACACAAGTACACAACAAAATCAGCCCAGTACTGCCCCCTGGCCCGGTCAGTGTGACTCAGCGACACATACCTCATGTGTGGAATTGAGCAGCACCGTCACATCCGTCATATTCACCCACTGGTGAGCCGAAGCCACGGGTCCAGTTACCTCCTTGGAGGCAGAGGCATACAGTTCCTAGAAAACCACAAAGGCTTACTGTCCCAACCAAAGCGCTCCCGTGAATGCTACGAACCGTACCCAGTGTGTGCTAATTTAGAAACGCATCCCCAGCAAGGAGCAATGTTAATTTTTCTGCCCCCTTGGCAATATCCATTTCCCACGTGGGTCTCTCAACCAACCTCAGTTGCCTCCCAGCAAGGAGACACTCCACCACTGTGGACCTGTGCTTAGTCCCCACCCATATGAAATTCTAGTAATGCAGGCTGTCACACACATAGCCCCGATCTCGCTTAAAAGATGGTCAAGAAAACACGAGAGGAGGAGGAGGTGGGCCAAATCACTGTCCTTGCTAGAAAGTAAATGAACATTCAGGTAACATACCTACCAACTCCATAAGTCCCCTGACAAGACAGAACAGGTGCCATAGACCCCACCCAAAATGCATCAGTGCCTCCACCCTCAACCAAGCCTTTGGTATTTTTCATTAAAAAAAAAAATATATATGGCCAATTGATGTTTTTCAACCTTATGAGAAATGTAAGTCAAAACAAACTTGGAAACACTTGTGGTTATTCCCTCTGCTCCAGCACAGCCCCTCATTTGACCCTTCTCTCCCCTTGGTCCCCTTTCCAGCAGCCTCAGGGAGTGCTCCAGTTAAGATGCCAGGAGCCCTAGCTGCAGCCTGCCTCTCCTAATCAATAGGGAAGCTTGCTTTGCTCAGAATCCAGAATGCGGGACAAGTCTCTATGGCTCCCACACCCAGGAGAGTAATAAAATTTCTGGCACCAGACTATGACACAGTCGCACACCCTAAATAGAATCTGTTAATTTAAAATATTCCATGGATAATACCACAGTAATTAAAAAAACAATGCATCAATTATGCTGGCTATGCCACTAACTTGTGATTGATGTATGAAAAGGCATTTTTGTTTCTTCCTTAATTGCTCCTGAAACATTTTAGAATTTGGGTAATAAAATTTTGCTACACACACACACACACACACACACACACACACACACACACACAAAGGTATGAGTAAAGCTATAAAAAGAGGGATTTAACCCTTTCTAAGGCCCTGCCAATTGGAAGTGATCCTTCCTTTGTCTTTTCTTCAGAAATCTGTGTCCACAGAAACTGATGCAAAGGGTAGGGGCAAAAAGGAAAAACAAATTTAGAAGAAGGAAGAAGGTAGAACAGTTCTGGGTAATCTTACTGCAGATGTGATTCACTCTTCAGCATAAGATATTAAAATATGTACATGAACGGTCTTTGCCCTGTGGAAGAAGGGTAGGAACTGTTTGGTTTCCAAGTTTTCAAGAACTGTACAGCACATCTTTGTCACCAAAGGACAAGTTCAGAAATTGTCAGGTGGCTTTGGATAGCCAAGGATCTGAGAGATTTTCAAGTATTTGGATTAGTCTGGTCATATGTGATTCTGTGTTAATAGATAAACTTGCAATCTGTCTTCTTCTGACTGAGGCAAGCACTCTGACTTTCTAAACACTTTCAAATAAAATTTTTTTTATTTCTTTGTTTTAAATGTACTTCTTAAAGAAGTCAGAGGCAGACCAGGTGGCAAAGGCCTGTAAGCCCAGTATTTGGGAGGTTGAATTAGTAGGGTAACAAGTTCGAGTTCAGCAAGAGCAACGTAGCATTTCAGTGAGACCCTTCCTCAAAAGGTCTGGGGATGTAGCTCGGTAGGAAGACCCTGATCTCAGCCTCTCCAACAACGCACATGCACAAAAAGGTCCCATTCAATCATTCAGACACAGTTCTTGCATGAATTGTGAAAGCAAACTTCCAAGCTGACATCTTACCAACTTCCCAGGAGCTGAGCTCTTGCTGGTTTCTTGGAATTACCAAGTTCTGAATGAACACTGCTATTGAACTTTTTAAGAACAACCTCATAATTTTTAAATTCCTGAATCATGTGCCCCTCAATGTATTAAAGTCTGAGATTCATTTGAATTTTTTGATTATTGTATCATCATTGATTCATACACTTTTAAGTTATTGGTGACTTCTCCATGCTCGATATTGTTCAAATTATGATTTTCAAGTAATAAAACGGAATTACAATGAAAAAATTGTACACCTAGAGCCAGTAAATAAAATGCTCCCTGGAGTTTAAAAAATATATAAAAAGAACAATTTCAAATGAAGATGAAATGGGCAGGGCTGTGTTTACCTTTGCCTTCTTGTATATGGTCTGTCCAATAATTTGTGTGCTGTCAAGTATGTCTTGCCCAGGTCCCTTAGCCATGCACATGCTGGACTGGATAAAAGTGAGACAAGAAGCATTCCTGGTGAGATGATGACTATTTTAAGAAGTGGAAAATTGCAACTAGATCTAGACAACTACATTTTAACCCATATTCTAGCGTTTCTTCTCATATATTCTCTCAATTTACAGACTAGGGAAAACAAACTCACACATCGAACTGGAGCAGCAAATGTTCTTAAAAATTATTCCAGTATCTTATTTTTAAAAATTAGGAAAATAATGTTCAGGTGGATTGAAAAATTAGTTGCAGGTCACACAAGTAGCTAATATTTGAACTAAGTATGAAAGTTAGCTGTTCCCATTTGTTTTATAGGCTTCTGCTGCTTTTTCTTTCCTATGATTCTTTCTCATGATCATCATAAGCTGATAATCATTTAAAATGAAGCAGGACTTTCAGTCAAGATGGCGGCACGGTAGGAGCCTTAGAACAGCTATCCCTAAAAAAATAAAAAAGTTCAAGTAGAATCTATAACATAAGCAATATTGAGTAACAAGACTAAGGCAGGTGGCATTACAATTCCAGACATCAAGTTATACTGTAAAACAATAGTTGTAAAAGCTATATGGTACTGGCACAAAAACATAGAGACCAGTGGAATAGAATTGAGGATGCAGAGATAGACTCAAATACCCTCAGCTACCTGATCTTCGATAAAGGAGCCAGATGCATACACTGGGGAGGGGGGCGCGGGGGGGGGGGGAAGCCTCTTCAACAAATGGCGCTGGAAAAATTGGACATCCACATGCAGAAGAATGAATATAGACTATAGACATACACCTGCCACCATGCATCAAAGTGCATCTAAGACCTAGATATTAAAACTGAAACACTGAACCTCCTGGTAGACAAACTAGGCAAATACCTAAAAGACATAGGTGTAGGCAAAGACTTCCTTAATAAGACACCAAAAGCAAAAGAAATAGTCCCCAGAATTAAGAAATGGGATTATGTCGAATTAAAAAAGTTTCTGCGTGGCAAAGGAAATTAAAGAAAACCGACAGACTGGGAAAAAATACTCACCACCAATACCTCAGATAGAAGCTTCATCACCAGAACACACAGGGAACTGAAGAAAAGCCCCTCAAAATCAAAGACCCCATTGAAAAATGGGCAAAAGAAATGAATAAACAGTTCTCAGATTCAAATGGCCAATTAATACATGAAAAGATGTTCAACATCCTTAGCCATTAGAGAAATGCAAATCAAAACATCGCTAAGATACCAGAGAGAATGGCCTATATCAAGAACATAAACAGCAGTCAGTGCCGGCGAGGCTGTGGGGAGAAAGGAACCCTCCTGCACTGCTGGTGGGAATATAAACTGGTACAACCACTATGGAAAGCAGTATGAAAGTTTCTCAAAAGACTGGAAATAAATATCCCCTTTGATCCAGTGATACCTCTCCTGGGAACATTCCCAAGGGAGCTAAAAACAACATATACCAGAGATAAATGTACACCCATGTTCATAGCATAACGATAGCTAAAATGTGGAAGACACCAAAATACCCATCAATAGACAAATGGATACATAAATTGTGGCATTTGTACACAATGGAATACTACTCATCTATAAAGAAAGGATAGGCTGGAGGCTTTTGTAGGTAAATGGAGGCAGCTTGAGACCATCATGCTGAGTGAAGTGAGTCAGAAGCAGGAGGTGAAACATCATATTCTCTGATGTGAGAATCCCAGATCACAGTAATTTCATAGAAATAATTGTGGAGAATAATGGGAACTGGAAGGGTGGGAGACGGAAAGGTGAAGGATTTGTAATTTTGCCATGATATGTATATGCACAAAATATGTAAGATCAATGTGAACTTTATGCATTTCACTCATACATATCAATAAAATGGGGAAAATTATATTGAAGCAGCCACCTGGTCTTCTGAGGGAAAATTGATAAATATGGCTTTATACTAACGTTATTAATCAGAAAATTTTGAGATTCATCAGATATTTTAATATTATAAATGCAATCCAAAAATATAGGTGAACATATTTTATAACCTGAGGGTACAGAAGACCCTTATTAAAATAAAGAACAGGCTTGATAAATTGACAACTTAAACATTCAAATGTCTACATGGGGAGATGAGTGGCTTAAGTCAAGGCTGAAAGAAAACTGATAAACCGATAGAAAGTTGAGTTCATATTGCTTATAACAATCATACTAAGATTTAAGTACATTAAGAGCTTTATACCTAATCCAAAAGAATTTTATATATTCAAAGAAGATAGGACTTCCAGAAAAGATGGCAGCCAAGTAAGAGTATTGCTCAATGACTCTACACAGGCTTATTACAAAGGTTGAGATATAATTAAAAACTACCTGTTCAACTTAGCTAGGAGATAGGGCTGGAGAGACGGCACAGTGGTGAAAGTGCTTGCCTAGCAAGCACAAGGCCCTAGGTTTGATTCCCTGAGGGAAGGGAAGCCAGGACAAAGAGGAGAGCTTTGCTGAGTGGGTTGAGTGGGACCAAGATATCTTAGAGGTTATTGGCCTATTAGATCTACTTTACTGCATGCTCATATCACAAAACTCAGTGGACTATGGGCTTCCCCAACATAACACATAAACTGGGCATGGTGGCACACATCTGCAATCCCAGCAGTCAGGAGGCTGAGGCAGGAGCATTGCTACAAGTTCAAGTCCAGTCTGGGCTACACAGTGAGATACTGTCTCAAAATAAATAAATAACCTTAGCTAGAAAAGGGATGAGAAATTGAAAATTTCTCAATTGAAAATTGAGGAATTGAAAGGTGGCTGCAAGAAGCTTGGAAACCCCATTGATGAGTCAGAAGTTTAAAACTAAGCCAGCCTGGGAAGCTGAACCAGACTGCCGGCAAGGGCTGTGAGCCACTGGCATCTGTAGATGGAGGTAAGGCCAGGAACAGGAGCCATGGGAATTACCAGCAGCTGGCAGCATCAGAACAAGGTCAGCACGGGTCTGGAACTGAGAGCAGCTCGTAGCGCCAGCCTCCAGAAATGAGCCTGCACGTAGCACAAACTGCAAACACAACATGAGCTTCCCTTCGATGGGGTCTCCCTGCAAGTTAGCAGACCAGCTCAGGAGAAACAGCTCTCAACAGCCATACGAGGTAGTGGACATGAGCAGGAGCCATTTTGAAAAGAGCCAGATTCTGAACTATGTATAGTAAAAGAAGTCACAGATGGGCCACACATCAGAGATTCTGGGGACACTCTTAATGCCTAGGAAGAAACTGACACAAGATGTAGCTGCTGAGATGGGAGAAAGGCCACTGATCTCCTAAGGGGTTAAGGTCGGAGCACCTCAGAAGGCAGAGAGCCCCACCCTCAGGGAAGGGAAACCAAGACAAACAAGAAAGATTTGCTGAAGGGGGATGAAGGTGGCCAGGATACTTTAGTCTAATAGTCCTACTGGACTAATAGATTCCCCTTCACTGCCTCATCACATCACAAAACTCAGCAGACTTTGGGCTCCCCTCACCCACCCTCACACATGTTCAAAGAAACCTCTTGGCTAGGCCATCAAAGTAAAGTTCCTCCACAATAGATTCATGCAAAGACAAGGTAATACAACATATGCAGAAACACTTAACTCCTCAGAAGATCTTGTCACGGGCCCTGAAATAGTGGAACTCATAAGAAAGGAAGTCAAAAACCAAGTGGGCCAGTTAGTTTATGCAAACAGTCAATATAACATTTTTTTAAAGAAATACAAGTAATAACCAGTGAAGTTAGGGGCTGAAGGAATGGCTCAGAGGTTAAAGCACTTGCCTAGCAAGTTCAAGGCCCTGAGTTCAGTCCCCCAGCACCACATAAACTGGGTGTGGTGGTGCACACCTGTAATCTTAGCACGTGGGAGGCTGAAGCCGGAGGATTGCCACAAGTCCAAGGCTAGCCTGGGCTAGCTCGATAGTGACCTGAAGGTTAGCCTAAGCTACAGAGCAAGACCCTATCTCAAAGGAAATTTAAAAAAATCAGCAAAGTTAAAGAGGAATTTTAAAAGTAAATAATTATTGTGGTTTGGATCTGGAATGTCCCCCAAAAGGTTCCTGTATTTAAATGTTATAGATTTTCTATGGAACCATGTGCTGTTGGGAGATTGGGGCCTCATCTGGAGGGGTGGACTACAGGCATATAAATTGGATTACAGGTGTGTAAATTGGATTAACAGCGTGTAGTGGGGATTTAACCACACTTCCACACCTGGATCCAAGAGGGGCTGATCACTGGGAGGAGACCTGGGAGGATATACAAGCTGCTTCCTGCCTTCCTTGGAGGACTAGTCTCAACTTGCCTTGACTCGGCTTCCTGTGTGTGACGTCATGAGAAACTGCCTCCACCTCTGCCTCTGCCATGTCCTTCCATTGCTGCTGGCCGCCCCTGAATGAACTGTGACCTTCTGAAACTGTGAGCTAAAACAAACCTTTCCTCCCCTGAATTTGTGGATGTCAGGTATTGAGTCACAGCGATGGAAAAGTAACTGAGACAATAATGGTCCTAATGAACACAAAGGTTATTAAGCATTTAAAAGACACAAAAAGCTGGCTGAGGGACTTTCAGCCAAGATAGCAGCCTAATGACAAAGTGGTGCGATGTCTCCTCCTGGACTCACTTAGTAAGTTGAGAATATAATTAAAAACTGCCCATTCAAATTAGCAAGGAGAGGAAGGAGCACCCAACAATGAAAAGGAAGCTACAGGAACATCAGAAATCCTGAAGACACATAGAAAGCTAAGGAAAACAGCAGCCCAGGAAGCAGCCTCAAGCCAAGTGAGTCCTGAACTGCTAGTATCCACAGACAGAGGAAATCCTGCAGCCAAGCACCTCCGGCCAAGGTCAGCACAGCTCTGGGAGAAGTGGGAACAGACAGCAGCTGGTAGTCCAGCCTCCAAAAATGTAGAGAAAACCGCAAACACACTGTGAGCTTCCCCTAGGAAAAGGCCTCCTGGAGCCTAGACCAGAAGCAGGGCTTGGCAGCCATGGCAAGCAGTGAGGTAGACAGGCGCCATTTTAAGAAAAGAGCCAAGCTTGAACTGTTCAGAGTTAAAGAAGGCTCAGCTGGGCACACCATGGTTTGGAGGGTCACTCTTAAACAGCTCCTGGGAAGAAACTGGTACAGGAGACAGTTGCAGAGAGAAGAAAAAAGGCTACAAACACCCTTAACGGCTTGGATGGTAGTGGAAGGCCTCCTGAAGGTGGATAGCTCCAGCCTCAGGGGAGGGCAGCCAGGACAGGTGGGGGGAGCTCTGCTGAGAAGGCTGGGTATGATCGTAACACCTCAGAGGCCATCCCTATTAGGCCCTCCCTTCTTAAAGCAACAAAATCATCAGCGGTCTTAAAGAGGAGCTTAAACAACAGTGATCCCAATAGATACAAAGCTTACCGAGCCTATGGAAGCCACAAATAAAACGTTGCCTGAGGTAAATAAGGAAATGCAAGTATGGGGATTGAAACTGTTCACACCTTCTGTTTAAGAGATTTCCGCATGACTCTATGAAAATAAAATCTTTTACCCTCCTGTATTTCTGGTGAAAGGCTGCTATGATCAGAGGAAAGGAGAAACCTTCAGCCTTCTCCAAGAAGATAAAAAAAGACTAATTTTTTTAAGATAATTGAGTCAGCAGTCCATATCAGGAGGTTGCTAGCCCAGTGGCTATGGCATAACTATATATATAAAACAGAGAACTCACATCGATCACTTGTAAGATCTGCTAAAATGCTCCCTCTAAGCACGGGCCCTCCTTTTCCCCTGGGCATATGAATCTGGGATAAAAAAAAAAATAAGCTTGTTCCACCCCATACATAAAATAGTTTCACAAATCCACCTGAGTATATCATTTTTTTAAAATTGTACACACAAATCCAGGTCCCTGACTAACCAAGCAGTTGATGTTGTACTGGTCATGACAATAAAGGAACATTTTAGGTGAAATAGGAATGTTGAAAAGACACCTAGATGAAATTCCAGATGTGAAAAATATTTTTCAAAGCAGGGAAATTCAGTTCAAACATTATGAGGACAGAATTTCAGACCTTGAAGAAAAAGTTGAGTGCAACCTCAAAATTAAAATTGGGCAAAGTCGCTGGATACAACAGATGATGGATAGCTCAAAGAGAACTAACCTCAGAATTATGGGTGTAGGAGAAAAAGAAGAAGATAGCACCAAAGGAATAAGGAATTTATTTACTGAAATCATGCAAGAAAATTGCCAAATCCTAGAAAAAAGACATTAATTTTCAGGTACGAGACACTTATAGAACACCAAATAACTTCAACCAGCAATGAGACTTGTCAAGACATATCACAATGATAACTTCAGAAATTCAACCATAAAAAGAGATTATTAAAAGCAACAAGAGAAAAACAGACATTATTCTACCAAGGCAAACCCACTCATATTAAATCTGCAGATTTCTCGATGCAAACTTTACAGATCAGGGGAGCCTGGAGCAAAATCTTTCAAGCTTTGAAAGACAGCCAGTGTCAACCCAGGCTGTTGTGTTCAGCAAAATTATCCCTGAAAATTGGGGGGAGGGGGGGGAGTAAAAAAAAAATTCATGACCAAAATGCCTAAAGAAATTTGAGATCACTAGTCCAGAATTGCAGAAAATACCTGAAGAAATCTCAGAGAGAGACAGAGAGACAAGCAGCACCAAAGAACACGGAGGAAAGGAAACATCGAAAGACAGAGTTTAACAAAAAAAAAACAGACATTTGAGTGATATCTCATTAAAATAGCACCACCTTTCTCATAAAACCTATGGTCTTTTCCCCATAATTATTAGTAGCTGAGGTTGGCGTGGCAGATGCAATTATTTTGATTTGGTGTATTTTTAGTTTTAAAAAAGAGTAATTGGTAAATAGGTTGACCTTGGGGTATTTTTCCCTGAAGCTGCCATTAAGTAGTGAAGATAAAGATTATGTAGCCTTGCGTACAGGTTGCTCAAGGTTCCTTGGTACTAATTTGGCATGCAACTAGAATGGTCACCAACCATGACTAACCTTTTAGTCAGCCTGCAGGAGACAGCTGGCAACCTCAGAATAACCTGTGATAAGTGTACAAAAGATGCCAACAATAATGAAGCGAGACCAAATCAGGAAATTAACTTTTTGGGGTGGGGCAGGACTGTGGCTGGAATCCAGAGCCTCATACAAGCTAGGCAAGCACTCTACCACTGAGATACACCCCAGCCCAAAACAATCATTCTTGTTCTGTCACTTTCTGTGAAGGCCAATCCTTTCTGAAGTCGGTGGCTCTTGAGAAGTTCATACTTTCAGCTTTTTTAGTGCCGATAGGTCAAGGTAAAGGTGGAAGCAGTAGTCTGGGTTAGATGTCTGGGAGCAAAAGAAAAGAGACCATCCCCTCTTCCTCCTTCACCGCCTAGAGCTGGCCCCTCGTGTCCTCTGAACCACAGTTATTACCCTCCTTCTGAAGCCCTGAGATTAGTGTAACCAGTTCCTACAGCTGTCAGCTCATTCTTTTGCCCCATACTCCTTATGTCTTGCCCATTCATGTATCCTTACTTGTCCTGAGGTGACATAGAAGTCTCTTATGTTGTTTTATTCTGTTTTATTTGTGGTTCTGAGGAAAGAACCCAGGGCCTTTCATACTGACCTACTTCTCCCCTCCTTTTTGAGACAGCGCCTTGCTGAGTCACTAAGTTACCAAGCTGAACTCAAACTTGTAATCCTTCTGCCACTCTGATTTTGAGACAGGCTCTTGCTGGGTTGATAAGTTGCCCATGCTGGGCTCAAACTTAACAATCTTCCTGCCTCAGCCACCCAGAGTATTGGAATTAGAGGCGTGCACCACCAGGCTCAGCGTATATTTATTTATATAAGAAGCTACACTTACTAAGTGGAAGTGTTGTGACTTAGAAAAAAAGCACGCTGAGCCTTAAGTGGCTAGCCTTCTTCCAAGTGTGCTGACCCCGATACGGAGTCCAAGTCAGCATCTTGGATTTCTTGGGATTGTTGAGACCCTAAGATTCTTGATGACTTCTGTGCCTGACTCATGATCAGCTAATTTGAAGGTTGATGGGAACAGGGGATATGGGCTGCTGCTACTGCTGCTACTTGCCTCATGGAAAATTGTTTAACATTTGCATAGAAAGAGGGCATTGTTCAGTAGGCAGAGCTATAGTTTTGTCCCAGGAAAATCCCACCAAAAGCACCTCACATATTTTCACTGACTCATGACACCGTGGGCCAGTGTCTGGCAGTATTTGGGCGACTGGATGAACAAGTTTCAGCCTTCTTGGAAATGAATGTTATGAGAGCAGGTTACACAAGATCTTTGCCCTCTGTTTTGTATCCCAGAGGAAGTTCATGGGGGAAAAAAAATCCTTAAGCATCAGTGGAATCAATCAGCTGAAGAGATCATACCTGCATGGATACACCATTGCTCAGGGCATAGGAATTCGTGTGCTAGTCAAGACTGGACCCCCTCAATAGATACTGTCTCTAGTTCATTCATAACTCTCCTTGTTTTACTTTTGTTTTTAGTGTTTATCTGCTACTCTCTGACCTGGAGTTGGTGCTCTGTTGTGCTTTTCTCTACCCTATAAATACTCTTCTGTTTTCTATGACACCCACAAAGCTAACCCTTAGTGTCAGTCTGCTCTCTCCCTACCCCAATTATCCCTATTAATAGTGCTGATAAGTATTGATAACCCACAGGCACGTGGATGGAAAGGAAGGAAAGCGAGAATAGCGTATTATTTACCTAGACATCGATGAGTAAGTAGCTTTTTTCCTACTTTATCCACAATAATTTAGTGTCACCTTGAACGAACTGTTCTGTCTCTGCACAATCTGCATAGAAACTTCCATCAGTAGTTTAGACCACATTTATAATGTTAAGAAGGGAATGGTTCTATGAGGTGGTATCTTGTTATCAGATGTCTGTTAGCTACTATTAAGTTTAAACATAAATACAACTATTTACCCAATTGGTAAAGAAGTAGAGGTGAAGCCTACTAAGGGTTGATAACTTCTGGTGATTTGGTTTAGTCTAGGCAAGAAATGTAGAGGTCTATTTTATTAATAATAATTATGTAATACTGACATTAATTGAACACTTTGATAAGTCAATATGAGGTTTATTTAGGTAGATACACTGGGAGAGTAGGCTTCAGCTATTAACGTTAAGGGTAGAGTAGTTGTAGTACTAAAGTGTTGTTAGGGTTTGTCAATAATTGCTTAGTCTTAAGTTGGAATGTAACCGTAAATTTTTATTAGAATTGTGGATGACTACAAAGATATTGATTTTCATTTCCAATATAGGCCAACAAGTATCTTGTCTATAGATAATATACAGTTCTGCAATCTATTCCTTCTTCACCAGAAAGTGGAGGAGATTAGATAACCATCAGAAGGCTGGTCATTGAGGAGATCTCAAAAATTAAAAACTGAATTAGCTAAAAAGAGACATAAATTCTGAAATCTGAATGAACTCATGAAAACTCCAAGGGAAGAAACAGTCTAACAGAATAATCTGCACTGGTGATACAGAGTCCATCAACATTACCTGAGCAATACAACTACAGGGAGATTAGGCACTAAGTCACCTGCAAAAAGTTCTGGTTTCCCAAAAGTTGATACCATGGGTCCTAAAGTAGCAGAACCTACAGGAAATGAAATCGAATCACCAAAAAGCTCAAATTGAAGAGATGAGATGTTCAGGGAGTTCAAAGGGAATATAATCAAATAAACAATATTCTTAATGGATAAAAGGCTTAAATATTATAAAGAAGACAGAAGCAAAGAAATAAACAAGGCAGTGTAAGAGATGAAGCATTTCTGTAGCTAAACAGAAAGACCAAAAGCTGAACACTAGAATATGAAATATATAATTACACTAACAATGAAGTTACAATTCATGACCAAGACAGCATGAATTTTCTTGTAATTTGTGATAATAAACATATTTAAAAAGAAATTAACAATCACTACCTATTCCAAAAAGATAAAAATCATTTTGCTAGAGTCTTCTACTTCCATGTTTATTGCACCATTATTTAGAACATCTAACATATGGAATCAACCAAGATGACACTTTAAAGAATATATAAAAGTACAAATATGAGAAAATAAAATATGTTCATTAAAAAACATAAAAATACAAATAGGAGAACAAAACTACCCCTAATTGTGCAGAAAAATTATTATTGACAATTCACTTTTTCATTTTGCCTTCTATTACATTTGTTTTGGAAAACTGTGATTATCATTAACATAAATATTAAATCTTTACTTTTTCTTCAGCATGTGTATCATGAAATTTTCCCCATATGATTCAATATTCCAATGTAAGACATTAAGTTGATGTATAATATTCTGTTGCAAGTAAATATAATTTATTTAGCTATTTAACATACAAATTTTAGAATTTAACACATACATTAAAACTTACCTCAAGTTAATAATGTGTGAAATAAAATTTCTTTATAAAAACAATAATATATAGCACAATTGTTAAAACTCTATTCCTCTTTGGGTTGGGTTGACTAGGACAAAATAAATAGCCCAGGAATAATGTATAAGAAAAGCAATACCACAAGCGAACTGTTCTATAAATACAAAGAATAAGAAACTAGTATCTGCTGCTTATGTCAAAGTTGAAAGCAATTCCACAGGAACTCTGGAGGAAATGTAATATACCCTGACTTAATGATCTTGAAAACTTGCCAAGCAGATCTAGATCCAGACATAAAAGATTTCTAAGACAAATTATATGGAAAACTCAAATCCTGGACTAATAAAATATATTTATAAATAAGTCATAAAATTGTGTTTATGAAAGCGTAGATAAACACATAGGAACAAGTATAAAAATAATAATTCTGAGAGGGGAGAAGGGGAGAAGAGATGGGGCTAAATAGGGACTTTAAATTTTTACTGCTATTTTTATAGCAAGTGTTTGTTTTTAATTTTAAAATAAAAAGAAATGTTTCCTGTTCCAAATAAACAGTAAAAAATGGGCTGCAGATATAGTTCAAAGCAAAAGTCTTGTGTTCAATCCCCAGTGCTGGGGTCCAGCCCTGAGGAGGATCAGGGAGCCTGCAGGAGGTGCGGCGTCCTGAGAGGAAAGCCTCTGGACCACAGATTGCAGCGAATCCGATGGCCACTGATCTGCTGTGGCTGAGTTTATTTATACACCTTTCTTACGCCATTTTCAGTTTCCTTGTTCACAGCGGGTTACAGCAGGGGATGTTTAGATATTCAGCAGAATACATGAATCTATTCTTTGTAATCGCCTTGAAATGTGTTTCACACCCCATTCCCATCTATTACAGAGATCAACTATCCATACCATTAAACTTATTTCTAAGAAATCATACAGCAAGCATATCATATCAAGTCTGGCACAGTCACTGTGGTCAGACAATGCCCAGACTGGCAGCAATTGCGGTTACATAAATCAATCATTACAAATCACAGAGAGATCAAGGTGTCAGGAAAGTTTTCTCAAAACATAGTATGTTTTTAATCTTAAAGCATAGCTATGTGTTAAACATTCAGCAAGGCATGTTTTCTTAAAAGACAATGTTTGCAGTTGGGCATTCTACCGTAGTAACCATTCCATCGCTTCTTAGTGGCATCTTTTGCCTGCAGGGTCATGAGGTGCCAAGGAGGGCCTGCTCTGTGTTATTTTATTGTAAAGGGGAGGTCACTGACGTCGAATCTGTCCAGACCCTTCCAACTCCCTCTACATAGGCTCTAGTGTATGGCAAAGAAGGAAATGTACCCAGACCAGGTGTTGTGAGGGAGGAAAACACAGATTCAAAGGGGTCATGAGAGGTGACATCAGGTGAAGGCCGAGAATCTTGGGAGACTTTTGAGATTGAGGAATAAACAGAGAAATATGAGAGAGCATATAGCCTTCATGAATAAGATCCAAGGCTACACAGGATATTCCAAGCAAATAGCAATAAAATACTCAGAGACAGCAACAGTGTCTCCACCAAAGGGTGGGGTTTTGGACATTCCAGAGGCGAACAGCAGACTCCAAGGGCTTTGCCTCTGCAAGTTCCAGCCACAACTACTTTGTAGATGAAGCCATTGCTGGGGTGACTAGATGCCGTTCCCAGGAAAGGAGTGGGCTCCATGGGCTCTTCCACCCCAGTACAAAAAGAGAGAGAGAGAGAGAAAGAGAAAGAAAGAGAGGGAGGGAGGGAGGGACGAAGGAAGGAAAGAAGGAAGGAAGGAAGGTAGGTAGGAAGGAAGGAAAAGAAAAGAAAAGAAAAGAAAAGAAAAGAAAAGAAAAGAAGGAAGGAAAGAGAATTGGTACTGCAGTTTTTGAAAACACTGCAGAGAAACTTTTCAGACAGGCAGTTTTTGAAATCAATTTGTGACTTCAGATGTGCCTGGCAAAATATTTCAGATGCCTGAGGTTGTATAAAGATACCTAATCTCTACGGTAAGCCTGTTAATCAAATGGAAAACTGTAACTTTATCCCCTCAGTGAGCTTGGGTAAGTGCTTCAGAAAAGACCCGGTGCTACTGATTTACACACATCCGCCGTTGTATACTAAGGACAGCACACTTGGAGACTAATAATGAATAGGCAAACATAAAATGTACTTTCGAAGCAGAAGCACAGGTTTTATGCATCATAAGTACCTACCCCACCAATGGCACAGCTGCTGTTGGCATTGTCACAGGACTCCCCCGTGTCCACACAATGTGGGCCAAGAATGTTGGGTGACACATCTCCTAGGTTTGATGATGCGAAGGCTGCCACATACGGGCCCTGCCAAAGAAAGTTTTATTCTTTCTTATTTCCTGTAATGACTTCCACTAAACGTGCAAGTATTTCACCCATTCCAGGATTCTATAACTAAACTATTCAAAATCATCCATAGACAATAAAGAGATTTACAATATTCTAGAATATTCTTATTTCTGAAAAAGGCTTATGAAGTAAGCGATATACACTTATTACTGAAAGTATTTTTATCATTAACAGAGATATTTCAAGGAGAGTGAGTCTTACAGTTACTCCTCAAACACAGTTTGAGGGGGAAAATGTGTGCAACTAGGTATAAACATCTGACCCAACAAACCATTCTGCAGTGTTTTCTCTAGAATTCAGATATCCATTTGCCCTTTAAAAATATATAACTTCAGCTTAAAAAGAGAAGAGTAGACGCAGGCTTTCTTACTGCAAAAACAGAACCTAAGGCCACTGTCCACCATCTGGAACTGCCCTCTGGACTGCCTGTCTCTCTCTGCACCCTACCTGGAGCTCTGCAGGACATCACCCTCTACCCAGACAGCCTAATGTTCCACCTTCAGTGATCAAATTTTTCTTAGTGAAAAAGATAACTACCACATATATCTTTTTTACTACTAAAAACTTACGTAAAAATGTCTAGCGCCCAGGAAGTGAGCATAAATGAAAAATCTCTCCTCCCTAAAACATTTGGCTACAAAAAGAAAACTAGATTTTATCGATCAAGGAGAGAAAAGGTCAACACGAATGTTAGTGGGGCTAATATCTTTGTAATAGAACATTTGTTCTAGGTGCCAGGAAGTCTTTTTCCATCCCGTGTGCTGAATTCGGTGCTTGCGTGCAGCAGCCAAGCAAAGCACGCTCCCCGGTCCCACTTATCTGTCACAGCAATGGAAAGATGACATCAATGAAGGTCTTAGTGCAGGAAAAGAGAACTAGGTCCTGAAAAAGCTGTTCCATGAAAGGAAAGCGTGGACCAATGAAAAAGACTCAGCATCTGTCCTTATTCAGGCTTCTTCCATCACTAAAATGGTGCTTAATATTTTACACCTCTGTTAACAATAAATAACATGAGAATGGTTTATTAGATTTCCAGCTCAATCCAAAACTATTACATACAAAAATTTTGAAATCGCTTTTTCTTATGCACTTGACTGTAACTTTTGAAGCCATTCAATGTAAGTAATAATTGCCCACGAAGAAAAAAATGGTTTATTATTTTAAATTTCTGTTCCTATTACAGAGGAAGGGCAAGTTCTGTCTATTCAAGCATTATGTGTGATCTATGATGACAATTTACTCTAGAAATTTGAATCAGGTATTCTAAGCATTTCATGAATGATGACACTCAATATGTGAAGAAGAAGCTTTCAAAGACATGAACTTTTACCTGTCCAGGTAGATAGCCTTTGTTCTTCTCCTGCTCAAAAAGGTAAGACGCATAGCCCACATTGTCACTATTTACAAGGTGGTTAGTGTTATTCATGCTGACAGGGTGGACAGCAAACCAGCTGTAAAAGAGCAAGAGCTCTGAGTTAATCAAGAGAATCGGAGATCCAGGGCCAGAAAATGAAGGCGGAGACGGGAAAGAGCACTTACGGTGCTCAACATTCTGCTCTCAGGCACTTTCATTGTGAATGAGCTTAGATTACGCGTGAGGTACTCAAATAATCTGACCATTTACTTAAAAATACAGACTTCATATACACAAATACTTCATCGTTGTCATTCGCATCACGAACTGTTAACAAGCACCAAGACTGGTCAGTTACCTGGTGATATGGTCTAAATAATTAACTAGACATAAACTTTGTCCTTCAAGACAGGCTCAAGGATTAGCAAAATCAATCTATTCCAACTTAATAGGCATTTGCTGGAAATCAGTTGTGTGCCAAGAATAAAATGCTCTCAGAATGTCACAGAAGACAGAGATGTGACCAAATGGACTTAATATAGTGTGACAAATGGCATACAGAAATAAGCATTAAAGTGTTTGGGGATCAAGACGATGAGCAATTAATTGTTAATCCCGTGTTACAGCGGAAGAAAAGAGCAGAGGGTGTTGAAATACCTGATGGTATCTTTATGCATAACAATTCCTTGTTTAAGTACAGGGCTAGAGAGTTCACAAACTAATCTCAAGTCTGTTACTTTGTTTGAGTGTCACAAGCCCCTGATGAGCTGCTCTATCTCCATCTGCACAGGCGATTCAGAGACGATAGGGACAGTCAGTGACTTGGAGAGAAAGGATTATGACTCAAGCCCAGGCTTCCTGACAGCACGTCCAGTGCGGCCTTCGTCAGGTCAAACCAGTGTGGGGGTGGGAACCAGAACGGAAGACAATAAAGCACATTCACTGGAATGATCAAGAAAACAAATATGCTAATTTATGAGACATCAGGTTAATTTAGAATTTTTAAAGCCTTTTGCTGATTGAACTCTTTGCTGAAATTTTTAAAAACATTTTATGTTAGGTTCCTACCTAAGTAATGTGGTGTAGAACAACCGAGCACTTACTTAGCTACTAGAGATGTAAAAGAATTTTCAGATGGGCTCTCAGGGTTCTATTCCCATTGCCTCAGAGCAGACGTAGGTCACAGATGGCTGGCTCAAAGCCCAGTAGGGCAGAAAGGCTTCATAAATGAGTTAAGCTGGTTGGGTCAATAAGGACTGGTGTGGCCTGCGGAGAACTGGAGGCACTCTCAGGAGGTAGCAGCTGCAGCCTCTGCTCAACTCTAGCATAATGTTGACTTTAGGAAGAAGCCAGTGCTGCCAGACACGCTATATCTCCCCTTCTTCTTTCACACAGGAGCCACAAAATTCTGTGTATGAGTGTGTGTGTGTGTGTGTTGACTTCAAAACTCCTAAGGAAATATTTAAATGGCAGGCTCCCAGGTTTCATTCCCTCACATCCCATAAAAACTAGCCAGGCATGGTGGTGCACACCTCTGATGCAAGGACTCAAGAGGCTGAGGCAGGAGAATTGACATGCGTTGGAAGCCACCTTGATTTACATCGCAAGTCCAGGATCAGCCAGGACTACATAGTCAGACCCTATCTTAAAAGTAAATAAATATGGCATAAAGACAGTAGCAGAATTGCTGCCTATGAACAAATGATACACAGACCCCATAAATGTACTTCATGTACTATGAATTGTTGTAAGCTATAAAAAGGAATCTATTTATATAATTAATTTATGAAAACCTCAACAGAGACAAGGCACTAGAACCTTTTCAGAAACTGCTTTTAACCTTGTTGGTTGTGATAATGATTTGTGCTCACACTTTTCTTTTTGAAGAAAGGAATTTGAAAGACCTCTGAGAGACAACTGAAGACCAGAAGAGCCTGAGAGAACAGCTCCAGCTGACAGGGGGTCTGGGGAGGCCGGGTGCAGCTTCTGTGAGCCATCGTCTACACTGGTGGCCTACTCAGTAACGTGACTGCCTGCTGTGGCCCATTTCTCCTTTAAGTAACCCCTCCCCCATACTTCCACAAGTAGTCCCAATAAACTCATGGGTTCACCAAGCTGGTCTTGGGGGTAATTGCTCCTTTGGCCCTTCAGCTGTATCTGTCTAGGGCGAACAGAGGCTTGATTTTATCTTCTCAGGAAAGGTTTCACACAATGAGGGTGAAATGTATGATATCTGTGATTTGTTTCTAAATATTTTAGTGTAACAGAGAAAAGGAAGAGAGGAGAGGACACACAGTAGCAGAATGTAGCCAATGGCATGGCAGCTGGGTGACGGTGAAAGACAGAATCATCACACTAAAATCTCTAAACTGGTACATATTTGAAGTTTTCCATAACATATTTTTAATGTGAGTACAACCATTTCAAATATTTAAAAGCACAGTGTCCGACTAAACTACTGTCTGTAAGTTTCATTCACGACCAAAGGTACCTAACTGCTTCAAAACAAAGGTATAAAACTTAGGCTGAAATAACCTAAGCTCAGCCTCTAGAAGTTAACTTGCAAGACTTTTCTCTATTTAAAAACACCTTGTATCAGACGTGAGCGTGTGTGCATGCGTGCATGCGTATGCGTGTGTATGTGCACGCGCACTCTTTTTATCTTTCTTTTAAAACTCAAATGTAAAGATAGGTTCTAATCTGAAGTAAGTAAATTCTCATCAGTTGTTTTCCACTTAGGTACATTTTGCTTTGCGGGGAGATTTACTCTATTTAACTTGGAAGAAAAATCTGTAAATAGCCGAGAAGGTTCATAATTCCCCAGCCAAAATATTTTCATCTGCTCCTACCACACTGAGTTGAACTAGATTCAGATACACCAAGCACTTTCAACTGCAGCCAAAAGCAACCTATAGAGCAATTCTTTCAACAATGATAATTGTTCCACCCATATTAGACAAACGATGTTACATACAGGATCTCATTTATTTTCACAAGAATCTTTTGAGTCAAGTGTTAGCACATCCTCACTTTTTAATCAACAAAAATAAATCCCATAGGGTGATGTAATCACACCAAGGCCGTGCAGTATGAGGCCAAGAAGCAAGGCTATGAATATGAATGTATGCTTGTCAGACTACAGATAATCTTTTATGCACTATGGGATATTGGGTCTGTCCTTTTCTTCCATCACCTGTTCATTTGAAACAAATTGACTTGAATGAGAGTCTGTGCCAATGGCGGGGAAGACGAAGATGAATGAGGCATCCTCACGTCTTTGAGAAAGCTCTTGCGGTGGGTGTAACATTTGAGCGGGTGTTAAATTACAAGTAGAAACTCGATAAAGGAATCATCAGAGATGAGGCATTTTAGCAGAGGAAAGAACAACTGCCAAGGTGAGGGGAGGTTAAATGACATTGTCCTGAGAATGGGTGAACAGTCACGGTGGCCACAGCAGAAGCAATATGGCCAAGAAACAATAGCAGGTGTATGGTACCTTCAACCAACATGAATGCACTGGGAGCCACAGATGAGGTCTGCATTGTGTTAAATCCCAAGGAACATGGGGAGAAACTGTGTTGTTTACTTCCAAGGAAATTACAATTATTCACACCAATATCTGTGGGAAAAGCAAATGCTAAGAAGGTTGGTCTTCTATAGTCTTGATTTTTTGTTATTTTACTTAAGTTGGAATTTGGAAATTAATTGAAAAATTTCTCTACAAAACTGAAAAAATCGAGGGGCTACAGGAATGGCACAGTGGTTAAAGAGCTTGCCTTGCAAGCACAAGGCCCTGGGGTCGATTTGCCAGCATGTTATAAAGCTGGGCATAGTGGTAATAAAGGAAGAGATTAGAGCTCGGTGTCTACACACCTGTAATCCCAACACTCAGGGGAGTGAGGCAGGCAGACTGTCTTGAGTCCAAGGCCAGCCTGGGCTACACCAGTGAGTTCAGGACTGGCGTGGGAAACAGAGTGAGACTCTGTCTCAAAAAAAGAAAAAGAAAACAAGTGCCGAGACTGAGACTGGAGGAAAGAAGAGGTTCTATTTTTCCCACTGAAATGTGTGTTGTTACATGATCAGCCATGTCACAGCAACCCAAGTAGTAGGATCACAGATGAAGATTTATAAAGAGACAAGTGCTCATAATAACTTCAAAAGACCAGACTTACACTTTTATCTAGTCAAAAATACTCTTCAAAGCAAAATTCAAAAGACAGAAGAAAGCTTAGTTAGTTTTAGATATTCAAATACAAAACAAAAAAAAAATGAATATGTGCCTGATACTTAACATTTTAAAATAGTGATGACAGTACCACAATTACATGTAAAACAGAACACAGGACGCTATGCCAGCCAACATGATATAATCAAGGATATTGGAGAATGCAAAAGATTCAAAATCTTATCCTAGCTCAAAGTTAGTTAAAATTCTTGGTTGTCTACTTGTAAGACTGAAAAACAGTAGATTTTCCTGTAAATAAATTAATAAATAGCATAGTAATATAAAATGTTGTATTTTATATGATATTAAAATGATCTTGTTCTCTTGCATGAATGGGGCATTTGGAAGACCTCTGCTTCTTCTTCCAGTGCATACATTCGGTCTTGCACTAAAATGGAAAAGCTGGCCGTAGGTTCCATTTTCTCAGACCTGGGCCACTTCCTCTAGAGTACAATTTCTGCTCTGAACAAAGGTAACTGGCAAAGGGGGAGTAAGGGGATTTAAATTGGCCCATGCTCAGTGCTTCACAGTTAGGAACCTTGGTCCATCCAAACATGAGTGACCTTTGTAAGATTTACACCCATGTGCCTATGTACAAGGGTGGCCCTATCCAACCTAACTATCCACAAATAGAGGAATAAAATGTTACACATTCATTTAAAGGTTGTGCTCTTGAAGCTTCAGAGAGATATGGGAATTGGGAGGGGAGGCGGGGGGGGGGGGGGGTAAAACAATGTGGAATACTATAATGGATTACATAGAGTTGCCCCAAAATTCATGCCTCAGGATGTAACTTATTTTGAAACAGTATTTATAGTGAAAGGCCAAGTATTTGTAAGTGAAGATCAAGCAATATCATGCTAGCTCAATATGTGCCCTAAATCTAATGACTGATAATCTATAGTAAGAGGAAAAAAACAAGGAGACACCCACGGAAGAAGAAGCTACGAAGATAAAAGAAGAAATTAGAGTTCTGTGTCTACAAACCAAGAAAGCCAAGGATTGATGACAACCACACGAAATTGAGGACCATGGAACAGAGCCTCCCTCAGAGCTCACCAAGGGAATCCACTCTGCCAGGGCCTCCATCTTGGGCCTCGGACTCATGATCTGTGAAAGAACAACTTCTGTTGTTTCAAGTCACCCCATCTCTATTAATGCACGACTTTCCTAAGAGACTAACACACGGAGCATAGAGATATCCAAGGTCCGGAGCCACCTATCGGTTCCTTAAGCTATTTGTACCTCAGCGTACTTACCTGCAACATAATAGTAGTCACAGCCACCTCACAGCGCTTGACACTAAGAGCCCACACAAAGGCAGTACCTAGCACCAAGATGGCTGATGTACTGAGAATGGAACGAACTAAGTATAATAACTCTGATGATGGGGATATTGGTAGTGCTGCTGCTGCAGCTAACGACGATGACGACGCTGAGACAAACACAGCTACAAGCACGCACGCTATACACGGACACGTAGGAGGCGTGGTCAGAAAACAGTGAATGATTTTAATTTATTATAGTAAAAGATACCATTATTCCTCCTTAAAATAGCCCTCCTTAGTTCAAGCACATCTATCCCATCATTCGCACCTCTTTCTTTCTTTCTTTCATTCGTTCGTTTGAGATTGGGTCTTGTTTTGTAGTCCAGGCTGGTCCTAAACTCACTGTGTAGCCCAGGCTGGCTTCAAACTCACAGCCGTCCTGCCTCAGCCTGCCAAGTGCTGAGACTACACTTGGGAGCCACCGCTCCTGTCTTTCTTGATACTTTCTGCAGAAGTTCTAACATTCCATGAGTGTTATTATGAGATGTAATCAAAAGTACAAGGAACATTCCTGCCAACGGCCCTCCAACGGAGGGGCATGCTTATAAAGACAGGACAGTGTGTCCTTACCGACCGCACTCATTGGATTTGGCACTATGAAACTTCTGGCGCTTTCCCGAGGTCAAAATGACCAAGGAACGTAAACATTAGGAATTGATTCCTAACACTGAGGCACCCATGACTGTATAACTAAAGATGGGCATCTAGAACTGCTCCAGAAAATGGCAGGACCAGAGGAGTGCATTCAAAACAAGGCGAGAGGGGTGGTATTTTGAGGTGAATTAACAGAATGAGTCACTTACTGTAGTAATTTTTAATGTAAACATTCACCATAATTTTCATCCTGCCATATCACCATATGCACAGACACACATATGACTTATGAAATTAATTCAATGATAAAATACAAGGTATGGGTGTATTGGACCCATGTAACACATGCTCGTTGAACCCATACAGGAGCATGACATGATTAAATGAGAAAATTCTGCTCTCTGGTGACAGACTCCAGTGCTTATAAAATTCCCATACACTCATCTGTTTCCTAGCCCCATTTGTAGGGTGAGGTATGTACGAGGCCTGGCCAATAACATGCCTGCAGAGAAACACCCAGGCTTCATTATACTTTGCACAGTGGGAAGAAAATCTTTAAAGGTTAAGCCACTTGAAATTCTAGTTTTATCAGTTGTGGTGCTTGGCTTTAATTACATTGATAAACATATCTCTTTGTCATGATCCCCATAGTCTTCCTCACCTCACCCCACCCCCTTGTAAACTGTTTAGGGAAGAGAGAAAAGATTTCTTCATCAGGTGATACTGGGAAGCCTGTTGGCACCCAAATCCTACCTAAAGGACAGCATGAATTTTAAACGATCAGGAGCAATTAGTAGACACCAAACCATTCAGACTAAAGGAAGATGGTGAGCTACATCCCGAGAAGCCATATCCTGACACTGTCACCTTCTCTGTTCCAGGGAAGGGTCCTGTATTCTCAACTAACGTCGCTTACATTCAAAAACCTTGTGTGAGAAAGGGCCTCTTTATAAGGGTACTGGAGAAAGGGTTTGTTCAGGTGCATCCCATCTACTTGTAGCCATCAAAATTCTTGTGCCTTAAATGGTGTATTAAACAACAAGAGGCAGAAAATGGCCAAGAGGAGTGTTTTTTGTTTAAATTTAGCCAAACTAGGAAGTAAAGAAATCCAAAGGAAAAGATCAGTGATTTGTCTTCTTTGAGTCCACTGCTTGGCAACTGTTGTAAATAGCCCGGTAACACTAAAATTGGAAAGACACTGAGAAATAACATTCTACTTAAGTTTCTGGCAGGAAATGTGAGCCCACAAAAACCCTTCCAGAGGGCTACTGGGCAAATTTATAGGAGGAGCTTTGAAGTTTCAACCTTCTCTTTGGCTCAGCCATCCCACTTCAAGGAATTTAACTTAGCGAAATCATTGGCAAATGCACATCCGTTCAAGAATTCTTACCACAATTTATTTATCACAGAAAGCCTGTAAACAACCAAAATGTCAAATGACTACTAATTGTTTGATTATATTTTAATGCCTATAACAGAGTACTATACAGCTAAAGTGAAGAGGTTCTGCCATTTTAGATTTTCCCCATGTCCTCCTCGCCCTGTTCCTACGTAGCTGCCTCAGTGACCCTGAGACTCACTCTTTGTGATACCCCGCCCCTGACTGCTACTGGAGAACCTTCTATCAAGCATAAGGCAGGGATTGAAATTCAAATCATTGCTGGATTCTCCCCATTAAATCTACTTTCAATTATTCTTCTCCTCTTCCCTTTGTTCTTGCAATCCTTCCCATCCCTGTGGCTTCTCCCTTTGTAAGTTCCACCCAACGTCCCTGCCCTGCTTCATACGGAAGATTCTTTTGGGGCACAAGCCCGTTCTCAGCCTCCAGTTAGCAATAAAGGACTCCAAAATTTTCCTCTAAAAGTGGTGCTTGTCCTGCATAGTGTCGCATCACTCACTTGCAACCCAGCAGTTTGTAAAATACTATTGATAGTATTGAAATACATTTGATAGGAGAATTGGTAAGGTAGATAGGCAGGCCTGGGACCTGGTGTTCCAGTAGGGTGGGGTGGAGTCAAGGGTCCACGCAAGGCCTCAGCCTCTCAGGGAACCGTAAGGGAGAAGGAGCTAAGACAGGTTAAATCTTCCATGAACTATGGCTAATTATTCTTAATCCTACGGTAAGTTCCTGAACCTGGACATCAGGCAACACCAGTGGTAATACATTCACCAGGCATTACTAAATAGAAAGAAATTATAATTTCCTACGCTGTATATACAATAAAATTCTACTTTTTAAGTAAGAAAACTGGATGACTATGTTTAGAAAAAAATGACTATACAAAACAAAACAGAAGAATTAATAGAAGTTATTCCTGACCTAGGCCTGGTGGCATAGACTTCTAATTCTAGCACTTTGGGAAGCTGAGGCAGGAGGATTGTTAAGTTTGAGTCCAGCTTGGGTTAACAGTGAATTGGCAAGATTCAATCTAAAAATCAAAACTAAAAATGGAACGGGAGATGGAGTTCAGTGCAAAGGCTCTGGGTTCAATCTCTACTACCAAAAGAGAAATATACATATAAGTTAGAGCAGAAGAAACCAAAGAAAATGAAGAGTGAGAATTTTTACACACACACACACACACACACAGAGAGAGAGAGAGAGAGAGAGAGAGAGAGAGAGAGAGAGAGAGAGAGAGAGAGAGAGAGAGAATCTCAAGATCTACAGGTCATTTTTTGATTTCTAATTTTTTTCTTATGGTTGAAATTTTAAAAACTGCATGAGTAACAGGCAGATTTTCAACCAACTCGATGCCACAGCAGGTGTGAATTCCAGTGTAACCCTAGGTGACGCTGCAGCACCATACTGAGGATGCTGACACTGGATGCCTGGAGGGGGCGCCTACGGCACTCCCACTCAACTTTGATGTGATCCTTAAACTATTCTTAAAAAAAAATAAAGTTCACAAGGCTGGAGGAATAGCACAGGGGTTACAGTACCTGCCTAGCAAGCACAAGGGTCTGAATTTGATCCCCTAGCACCAAGTGAAATGTCCGTGGTGGTACACGCCTGTAATCACAGCACTCAGGAGGCTGAGACAGGAAGATTGCCCGGAGTTTGAGGTCAGCCGGGGCTGCATGCTCAGTCAGGAAGTAGCCTGGACTACAGAGGGAGACTGTCTCAAGAAATTAAATATATACAAATATGTATACATTATTCATTTCCAAAATACTGGCCTAGTACTCCTTTTATTATAATAATTGATTTCAACTTTTCTTTTGAAATGTGTCAAAAATCCATTAAAAGTTGATATTTTGACTGTTGCAGGTACTCAGAATAATATTTTGAGCTGCTTTTGTATACAAGTGACTTTTTTAAAACATTGGTTATTTGGCAATAAAATGCACCATTACCTTGAATTTTAGCAAAAAAAAAAAAAATTGAGCTAGTGGTGTAAATTCCAATGCCACAGTCAGCACATGGAAATTATTTACTCAGATGTAGTCAATGGTGGTACCAGGGATAAAGAACAACTGTACCTAGCACTGGCACGTCACTGCTGTTGTTTTTTATTGATCAAAGCAGTTATAAGACCAGGCTAGAGAAGTAGACATCATTGCTTCATGGAAAGAAGCCAAGTACTTCCGGACAATCATGTAAGATAAGAGATACTTGCAACACTGCGTGGATATCACTGAGAACCACAATCTGCCACTCAAAAAAGTAAATCTCTGAGCATCTCTCTACCCACCCCTTTGTCAGAGGATTACTTTTTTCCTAGAGGATGGCTGCCCCTCTTTCTACCCTGCACTCATTTGGGGCCTTTTTATGCCATTATTGTGTGAATCTCACAAGCGGGATTCCCATCTATAATCAGTCTTTTGTGTTTGTGCCATTTCAGTGAGCATTATTGATTCAAGGCGGCCCCATTTTTGTTCAAAAGCTTTATATCTGTCTTTCCTTATGGCTGCATAGTATTCCATTGTGTATGGATACCTCACCTTCTTCAGCCATTCCTCTGTGTTGCAGGTAGGCTGCTTCCAGAATTAGGCTATTATGAATTGCGCTGCTATAAACATGGATATGCATGTGTCTTTTTTGGTGTATTGTCTTTATTTCTTTTGGGAGCATCCCCATGCCTCTAATGTGCTACAGAATTTGGAAATCATGCATGAACAAAAAAAAATCATATGATATAAGGCAAGAAGAAAGCTAAAATTGCATACATAATACAATTTTTAAATTCCTGAATCATGTACTCCAAGTATTGAAGTCTGAGATTCATTTGAATTTTTTGATTATTGCATAATTTTTGATATGTATACTTTTAAGTCCCTGCTGTCTTCTCCATGCTCAATATTGTTCAAATTATGACTTTCAAATAATAAGGCAGAATTTCAATAAAAAAATTAAGTCTCTTTTAATTTAAAAAAGATATGAGAGGAGCACAAAAGGAAAAATATTGGAGAAGAGGAACAAATATTAGAGCAATGAGTTAAAGAGTCCAGACATAGAATAATTAGGATTTCTTTTTTTTTTTTTTTTTTTTTTTTTTTTTTTTTTTTTTTTTTTTTTTTTTGAGACAGGGTCTCGCTCTGCGGCCCAGGCTGGCCTGAATTCACTATGGAGCCCAGGCTGGCCTTGGACTCATGACAATCCTCCTGCCTCAGCCTCCCGAGTGCTGGGATTACAGGTGTGCACCACCACGCCCAGCTTATGTGGTGCTGGGCAATTGAACTCGGGTACTCAGCACTTGACTTAGCGCTTGCTCAAGCGCTTTAACCGCTAAGCCATTCCTCCAGCCCCAATAATTAGGATTTCTGAGAATAAAATAAACTCACTCATTGAATGAAGTCTGTTACGGCACAAAACAGACAAGTACAGCTATATGGCATTTAGAGGATAAACCCCTAAAATGTAAGAACAAAGAAAAGTTGAAAGAAAATAACAGTTCATGGAAAATGCTGTCCTGGAGAAATCTGTATTTTTATGAAAGTCTATGTATTACATGGACTCCAAGACCAAACAATAATTGCGATTACATAAAGAAGGTTACAAGGTTATTTCAAAACCAAAGAAGAAACAACAACCACCAGAAAAGCAGTCATTATCTCAGTCCATCGAGAAAACATTGCCAATATTTTTATAGTGAATTTCCACAGTCCAGACTGAAGCTAAAGAAACACATATTTTTTGCAGAGTATCTGCTCATCAGGTTTAATTTTTTAAAATACTTTTCACATAGGAAAATGGACAGGAGTATATGCCTCTGAGCACTTTTTTGAGTTGTAAATTCCGAGTTACTTTTTTTCTTTCTACTTTCCTACATTTTTCAATTTCCTTTTAAAATGACAAACACATTACTCACACACTGAAAAGTACAACTTGGGGAAAAGTAATAACTTGACAGATTTCCTCAGGTTAAGAACATTCCAGATATCCAGCAATCAAGTCCAATGTCTTCTGTCAAGTGGTTTTTATGGCTTTGTTTTCTAAACTTAGAATGATATAATTTATCACTGTTACCAGTGAGCTGTCATCATCCCTGATATCAGAAAGGCCTTACCAAGCACCTTCCCTTCACATGAGAACAAACACGGGATAAAAGCTCTGGGCGCAGTCATGGCCTGGGCTCTGTTAGAGAAGCGCAGACAAGAGATTTGAGTTGTAGCAGAGAAAACCACAGGAAATGGAGACCAGACATTGAAAGTCAGGAGGCCATCGTCATAGAGGGAGACATGGTTCACACACACTTGCACGATGTCCTAGTTCTGTCAGGTCAGTATCATTTGAATAAATCAATGTATCCAGAGACAAGATTTTTCTTATTGTACACATGACCCAAACAGCATGTACCCATCACTGGCCCTTACAAGACCCCTTTCCACAAAAACTAAAGGATTTACAATATAAGGAAGCAATCGTGAAAAAAAAAAAAAAGCCTGCTCGGTCCTTCCTTACCACTGGAACAAATAGGAAGCATGATGCCTAGAGATTCGCTGAAGAAATGGGCGAAGACAAAAGGGAAGAAGATGGGGAAGGGAAAGAGGTGACAGGAAGGGGAGGGAAGGGGGTGGGGAGAAGAAAGGAAGGAAACAGAGACGAAGGAAAGGAAGGGGAGGAGAGGGGGGAGCAAGAGGGGAGAGGTGGGGTGAAGAGGGAGGGAAGAGGAACCCACACCACCTCTGCACACGCGAGAAAGAAAACGGGAAGAAAAGCCAGGGCCTGCTCTGTTGCAGCACCATGAGGAAGTGAGCCCAGCGACCCAGCTGTCCCTCTCAGAGACGCTTTCATACATGCAGCTGTGTGGGAAACAGCTCTTGTTTCACCAGAGCTACCACTCACGTTATCTGTCCTTGTCACTTTTTTCTCTTTCCCAACCTGTTGTAACACGTTCCTTCCTGGTTTCTTCATGCATGTTCCCTCATCTCGCGAGACTCCGCGTTCTCTCCTTCATTGGACAACAGAGTCTGAGGTGACTTCGAGTCTCCTCATTTGCAAATGCTGCACACACCTTATATTTAAATTTTAAGAGGTCAGAACTTCCCCAACATGTTCTCCAGGTCGTGAGAAAAGTCACCCAGTGTTATTGCTTAAGGGAAACAGGCTAAAAGATAGAAGCATTTTCTTGACAAAAGATGAATAAACAAGCAAAGAGAGGCCTGATAAATGTAGATAGTTTTGAGGCTTGTGGAGTAATTTCACACCTATAATGTTAACTTCGTCGTGTAGCTACTGCTCATCCTAATCCTTCAATGGCGTGTATCCTAAAATCTGACTAAAAAACACCTTAGTAATTTTCCATTTCTATTGGCATAAAGACCAAAATCTAACTTCTAACCCTAACATATGACACCTGCCCCCGTGTCCCCTACAGTAAGACACACAGAACTTCTATCAGATAGGCAAGGGGACAACCACATCCTTCTGCAACTGTGTTAAATGCTCTCTTCCATCCCCCATTTTCTAGGTAATTCCTCCTTTTCCTTCAGTTTTCAGCTCCATTATCATTTCCTCCAGAAAACACTTTTCTATTTTTCTGACATGGCCAAAGCCCTTTAAGAGCGTTCTACATAACTTACTTTCTTAGCATTTAACTTGATCATTAGGTAATTATGTAATTCTAAGCATATAACCCAATTATATTATGTATATTGTGCAACTATGTAGATTCCCTGTCTCCAACAATAGATTCCAAGTCCTATGAAGATAGCAACTATGTGCATTTTTGCTCATGACTACAGCCCTAGGACTAGCTCAGTGAAGGACAGAATATTCCACAGACCAAATACATGCTACTAAGAGAATAAAAAATGAAAATTAGAATACATGAATGAAAGGGGCTATCAGTAAAATTGTTACTTCTCACTAAAATATTTGGGGAAAACTTGAAAAAATATTCCAGACATTTAATAAATGAATAAATAAATGAAAGTGTGGAGATATGATAGGGCACCCACATTTAGAAATACGCAAACCTGGGGGCTGGAGGAATGGCTCAGTGGTTAAAGTGCTTGCCTAGCAAGTGCTAAGTCAAGTGCTAAGAACCCGAGTTCAATTCCCCAGCACCACATCAGCTGGGCATGGTGGTGCATGCTTGTAATCCCAGCACTTGGGAAGCTGAGATAGGAGGATTGCTATGAGTTCAAGGCCAGCCTGGGTTCCATAATGAGTCCAGGACCAGCCTGGGCTGCAGTGAGACCCTGTCTCAAGAAAGAAAGAAAGAAAGAAAGAAAGAAAGAAAGAAAGAAAGAAAGAAAGAAAGAAAGAAAAGAAAAGAAAAGAAAAGAAAGAAAAGAAGCAAATCAAATCTTAGAATATTAGAGGATTTGTTTGGAAAGTTTGAAGACTTGTTATAGGCACTTGATGTCAAGGTATCTAATTCCTGACTTCAAGACCACAGATGAATCAGTATTAGGACTGGCACACAATAAGCAGGTGCCTAGTGCAGATTAGTTAAATGAAGAAATGAAAACAAAAACGAAAGCAGGAAGGAATAAATGATGAAAGTCAGTGCCGTTCTCCCTGCAGTGAAAGGACAATCCTGGCTGTGATACTGGGCAAGCCACAGTGCCTTTATTCCCCAGCTGAAGGTTGCGCTCCATGATCTCCAAGCTCTGGAATTCTGAGACTGTGCTTCCAGATTCTTCACAGCCTGGACTTCTGCCTAATAACAGGGACGTGCGTGTGGAGGCTGAGTTACCTAGTAGCCCAGATTGGACTTTGTGTTTCGGTTCACTTTTAATGTATTCAAAGAGCAATCATTGCTATGCAACCAGAGACAACCCCACGAGCAGTTACATCAAAGACAACAAAGGGTGGCTATGGAAACAATGTCAAGTTACGGCGTGAAGTCAAACCCAGACTAGGAGAAAGCTTTGCTATATAACCTTTACAGTTGACCCTGGATTTCCAAGTATGCAACATACATGCACAGAAACAAAGATCATCTAGACAAAATCTCATTTTTTTTTAGTTTCCTGTCTTACTGTTAGGTGATTCAGAAACTAGCCAAGAGGAATGGAGTGTGGTCTCCATCATTTAGGCAAGAAGTTAAGTAGAAAGTACAAGGGAGCCAGATGTGGTAGTGCACAACTATAATCCCCACACTCAGAAGGAGGAGAATCTCAAGTTCAAAGCCAGGCTGGGCCTCTCTAAAAATAAGAACAATAACAAACAAACAAACAAAACCCACAAGCAATAACAGAGAGTATAATCTAACTAGTCAGAGCTGTAAGTTCTTATCCTTACCCTCACCTCATTAGATTCTACACAATGCACTTGGTCATCTACAGTTTACATACCCTTCCAGCTCGCTTGCCCCCTCCTGACCAGGCCTACATGCCAACCTCACAACTCACTGTTTTTCATGACTCCCTAGAATATCCATGACTCTTCCAAGATCCAGCTAAGTGGCTCCTTCTCCTGGAAACCTTCCACAATGCTGTCAAGAGGATCTCAACGTTACTTCTCCCATGGCCCCACCTATTGCCTTATGCCCTAAGATGGTGAAGCTGGTCATCGCACTTATGCTGTGTATTTTCCTGTCTCCTGCCCCAGTCACCCCACTATCTGTGACACCCGTGAAGACAGGAATCATACTGACTCGTTGTAACTTACCCAAGCAAACACCACATGCCTGCCATTAAGAAATGTTTAGTTAAATGCCAGGTGTCAACTAATCAATAAATGGATGTATTATAATGAAAAGTTGGGGCTAGTCTTCACCTATCAGCCTAGACATTAAGGTTTTAGTGACACACTGTTTTAAATCCAACGAAGTAACTCAACACTGAGAATTTTAAGTCTACAATGAAGTTAGTGAAAGGGTTAAAATTCTGCCACATTCTCACCTTTCAACTAAAGTGATGATCTTCTTTTTCTATGCCAACCACAGTACTAAAACTTTGCATGTATGATCCCGTTTCATTTTCAAACAACACTATAAAATATAATTGTTCCCACTTTTACATAGGATACCTGAGGTCTGAGTGGAGATAATTTTCCCTAAGCCATAAACTTAGTGGCAGGCAGAGCTGGGACTTGAACCCAAGTCAACCTCACCCTGGAACCTGAACTCCTTATCACCATGAAGTTCTTAATTTAGTTTTAGGACCACCCCTGATATGTGATAAACTATGAGTCATAGTCTATGTTTTCATTGCTTATTACTTTTAATTTCTTCAATTTACTTTTAATTTTACTCACCTATAGTCTTGTACTTAGATATTTCATAACCTGTTGGTTAGTTTCTGCCCCTGGCTGGCAGACCCCTCTTTACTGCTTTGATATATAGTACCAATATTTAAAGAACCCAACTTCATCCTACAGTGTGCTTGAACATGTTCAGGGATTAAAAAAAACAAGGCAGAGTAGTCACACTAATCGTCTAAAGCCACATGACTGTTAAGGACGGGAGCTCCAAATGGCCCTAAGGTGAGCAACTGGGCGTCTCCTCAGGGCACGTTTGCATCATTTGTAAGTTCAATGGACAGAAATGCCTGACACCCACAACTGAAAGGAGGAGACATTTATCTTAGCCTTCAGTTTCAAAGGTCTCAGTCCCTACGGAGACTCTTGGGAGACATTTTCTACTCAAGCTGTAAGACCCCATTCATCGATTCCTAGATCAGTCCAAGGGCAGTGACTAAAATCATATGTGATTGGCCAAGATGTCTGACATGGAGGATGATTTCATGTGTGATGATAAGGAGAACTACGAGCTGAAATACTCTGAAGACAGTAATTCTGAGCCAAATGTGGATCTGGAAAGCCGGTACTATAATTCCAAAGCAATGAAGGAAGATGACCCCAAAACAGCATTAAGCGGCTTCCAAAAGTTTTTGGAACTCAAAGGCAAAAGAATGAGAATGGGGATTTAAGGCACTAAAACAGATGGTTAACATTAATTTCAAGTTGACACGCTTTCCAGAAATGACGAATAGACACAAACAACTGTGGACCTACATCCGGAATGCTGTCATAAGAACCTACTCAGAAACATCCACTGATTCTCTTCTCGATTATATCTCGACTTCTAAACAGATGGATTTACTATAGGAACGCTATGAAACACACTGGAAGCTTTGAAAGATGCTGAGAACGACAGGCTGTGCTGTAAGACAAACACAAAGTTTGGAAACTTGTATTGAGAAAAAGAGGAATATGGGAAGCTGCAAAAAATTTTATGCTAGCTACATCAGTCCTGCCAGACTGATGATGGAGGACATGACCCGAAGAAAGGTATTCAGTTAGAAATCTGCTCTTCGGAGATTCAGATGTACACAGCACAGATTAACAAAAACTGAAAGCACTCTATCAGAAGTTGTTTCATATCAAGTCTGCCAACCTGCATCCACTGATGGCACCATCAGAGAGTGCGGTGGGAAAATTCACTTGGGAGAAGGTGAATTTGAAGCGGCACACACTGATTTTTTTCGAAGCCTTCAAGAATTATGATGAATCAGGAAGCCCAAGATGAACCACCTGCTTAACATAGTTGGTCTTAGCCAATATGCTGATGAAATCTGGGATAAGTCCATTCGACTCACAGGAGGCCAAGCCATACAAAAATGATCCAGAAATTCTAGCAATGACGAATTTAGTAAGTGCCTATCAGAAGAATGACACCATTGAATTTGAAAAGATTTTGTAAATAAATCATAGCAACATCATGGATGACTCTTTTATGACCATAAGAGAACGAACCAAAGAGTTTTTACGAAACATCAGAACACAAGCGCTCACAAAATTAATTAAGCCTTACCCAAGAATATATATTTCCTTTATTTTTAAGGAGGTAAACATAGATGTAACTGATGTGGAAATCTTGCTGATGGAGTGTATATTGTATAACACTATTTATGGCTGGATTGATCAGGACAACCAGCTCCTTAAATTGGACCATCAAAAGAGGGATAGTGCGCATCATACTGCCCTAGATAAATGCAGCAACCAGCTAAACTCTCTCAATCAGGTGGTAGTCAGCAAACTGGCCAACCTGAGACACGCTGTCACAGACATGCTTGAGATAACAGTGCAGACATATAATCCTTTAATGGACTGGGAATGGCAAAATTACTGTCAGCTGTTGTGTCCTGCAAACTATTGGAGTAATGGGAGAAGTGCTTTTTAGATCAACTGGTTTGTGTTTTGCCACTGCATTTATCCCAAGAAAAATAGCTTTAATCTCCAGGAGAAAACCTAAATGCCATGGAATTTTATGCTGTGTTGATATCTTGCCCTAAACATACAACACCAGAGTAATCTGTCACAGGCAACATGACCAGAGAGAAGATTTTGTCATGATTTTAAATACACTGACATGCTACTATTGGTTAAATTTATGTATAAATGAAATGTTTGCTACATTTTGCAAACTGTCAGTTCTCCAGAAATATGTCTGCACCTTTCTGTACCTGTGGTGTAGTAAAGGTTCAGATGATACCCTGTATGACAGTTACATGCTGTCACTTAGGTTTCAACAGCAAAATAAGCAGTGAAGCTCAAAAAAATAAAAGAAAATCATATATGAATATAAATCTCTTCCCCTGGAGTAAATCAAACCTATGTGCCTCCTGTAGGTCATCACTGCCTGACAACAGAGCTACAATTCTGTACCAAGCTGTAACTTTACCTCCAGTGCATCACCTAGGTGGCCTCAGTTCTGCCTCTGTCCTGAACTGGCATCATCTTGCATTACACTTAACTCTTAAGAAAGCATAGGGAAAGAATCGGTCCGATTGACTTCTCATCTTAGCAAGAGATAACTGTCTGCTATCCCAAAAGTTCACATAAGGTTATTGTTGTCTTCTTTTGTTTTGTTTCTTGAGACAGCGTATTGCTGCATAGCACAGTACATCATGGCTCCAAACTCAAAATCAGCATCCTAAGTGCTGGGGTTACAGGCATGCACCACAATGCCAAGCACATAAGAGATTTTGAATTTTTAAAAAATAAGCATTAATACGTATTGAACCCTCACTCCTTGTACCAAATGCAATACCGAGCTCCTCACCCAGATCTCCCACTTGGGTCATCCTCAGTGGGGGCCATGTGACAGTGGAAACGGTAAAGGCCCTTAGGGAATGAGAACTCTGCCCAAGGCCACATGGTGGATCCCAGTTGCCCGCAATGAATTAGTAAATTTGTGGCAGATCCCAGTTGTCCCTTGACCACATATATCATTCCTATAACCTTCTGGTACTAGTCTAGTCATTGTTTTGTTTTGTGTTTGTTTATTTTTTATTGCCCCTGTAATTAAGAAAAGATACATAGACATATTTATCCAAAAAAGGAGCGTATACAAAAAAGAAGAAAGAAAATCCATTACCTGATAAGGCCTAATTCATTTCCATTTAAATCCACCATTTTCAAGATCACCATTTTGTGGTCTGTGTTTGAAGCATATCTAGTCAACAAAACAAAGAACAAGGCAGGTCCAGTTAGAGATTGGCCCCAACAACAGCTTACACAAAAACAAAAAATAATCTTCTCTGTGACGACCCTGATAATCATTAGTCCAGTGAACAGCATCTAGTAAGTCCTTCCCCAGCCAAGGAAATGATTTACAATTTACAATATATGGTCATATTATAAAACATAAATTTTTTATAATCAGGACTTGTCTTTGAAATTTCTACTTGTATCACTATTTCAAGTTAGTGGAATCTCTTTAAAAAAAAAAAAACACTGGGAAGCTGAATCTGGTTACATATGCCTGCAATCAGCTACTTAAAAGACTAAGACAGGAAGAACACAGGCCTGAGGCCAGCCTAAGCAACTTTTCAAGATTAATAAAATCAAGTATTTTACAACAAAATAAAGGTGAGGTATAGCTTAGTGGTAGAGCGCTTGCCTATCATGTGCAAATCCACAAATCCCTGGGTTAAATCTCCAATACCACAAAAGAAAGGAGGGATAGATGGACAGACAGAAATGAGACGAAGGGAGTGGAGAGGAGCAGGGAATATAAATATTCAAAATCATTCAAGATCTGCAACTTAAATGTTATTTTGTGTCCTTTCAAGGGAAATCATATTATATTTCTTACCACTGATTTGGAAAGCTATTGAAAAATATGTAGACAAACGTAAACTGTCACTTTGAAACTATTATTTTATACTGCCATAGTAGCCAAATACTTTAGTCACAATTTTCTTAAAAAAAATTTCACCCTCAAAAAAGTTTTATTAGTTTTATTTCTTGGTCTTCCTTCCAGATTTCTTATTTTTAATCTTCATCCTCTTATCCCATTCCAGTGGACAAAGATGGTTTCTTCTGAACTACACAAATTAATTTAACGAAGAAGCATGTTAAGCACATTTTTACCTCCATTTTACACATTCAGAAGTTGAGGGTCCATAAAATCAGATGAATGCAATCCCCGGTAGAACTTGGAAGTGAGAAACCTCAGCTAAAACCACGGTGATGTCTGATTTCAGAGCCCAACGCACTCCGACAAGCACACTGGCTAACAAAGGGCAACGATAAGTGAAAAGCTAATGCTCATCCCTAAATTAACTTTTTATTTCTTTTCAACTCAGATAAACGTGTCCTAAAATCATTTTTACATTAGGATTCTCCTAGGAGCCCACAATGCCCACCAGGTTTCGACCTGGACTCTGATTCTGTTGCTGTTCTCCGGAGGAAACGCATTGATGTTACCTGGATAATCCTTCCTCACCTCACTCTCTCCGAGTACGGATTCCGCAGGTAAGAAGTAGGGCTGCGGTTGATGTGCGCCCCGGCAACATTTCCTTCATTGATCAAGACTTTGCCTGGTTTCATACTTCTGTGTGCTATGTCAATGCTCTGAAAGTTTGAACAAACAGAGAGGATTCTTAAGCCATCCTGTGGGAACAAGGATTAGTCAATATAAACAGACCACCCCTGTAGTCAATTTGTTTTACCTCAAACAGCCGGAGAACTACGTGGTAAACCTTATGCTAGCCTTCAGACTCTCCTAGGATTCCACCAGTGCACCAGGTAACAAACCTAGCCTGTAAGTGGCTAAGCTAGAAGCGACGTGTGTAGGGAAGCATGGTATTACTTAGCTGTGAATTCACAAAGAGCTGTATCTCCTAAGCTCTTAGGAGGACTGTTTCCCATTTTGCCATTCCCATGGCCAAAATGGGAAGCTTGACATCTAGGGCACTGGAACAAGATTCGTTAACGCAGAAGTATCCCACCCTCTCTCACCTCTCCGTTCCCCTATCCTTCAAGGCAGCATTTTTCAAACTTTTTTGACTGAGAGTTGTATTTTTCCTCATAACTGAATGTATACACATATGCGCTTTTGAGACAAAAGTTCACAAAACAAACTACCCTGACTAGATGGCATGTGCTCTGACATTTTCCAACCTATTTTATCAAAGTTCTTTCGTATTTACCGCCTTATTGCAACCCATGAAATTTTTCTCATAAATTATTAAAACGTTATGAAGAAAATTCTGCCTTTATTAGTTAAATCTCTGAACTTGGGGGTGACAGAGAAGGAGAGAGAGAGATAGAAAGAGAAAGAGAGAGAGATGGGGAGAGACTGAGTCTACGCCTCAAAGGCAAAAAAATAAAGAAAAACAGCAAAAATTTTGTGCAAAAGAAAAGAGAAAGAAGGAAGGAAGGAAAGAAAGAAAGAAAAAAAGAAAGAAAGAAAGAAAGAAAGAAAGAAACTAGTGGCAAGACAAGAACAAAAGGGTCAAAGCTCCAAAGCCAGGAACGTCAGAAGGGCCAAGGGTGCTGATTAGGCACCCTGTGGAGGGCCGGGTCTATTGTAGAGGGCCTACGAACTGTGAGTGTGTGTTTACCAACTGGATTCTCTTTGTTCTTTAGGAAATATTATAGTTACTAGTATGTACTTGTAGTGCCTTGGGAGGTTCCTTTTCATGTAATTTTGTGCAGAGAACAGACCACCAGGGCCCCTTACTGTCATAAAAACTGCTCTTCCAAGCACTCGGTGCCTCAGAATGAACAGCCCATAGTTCAGAATCAGAAGCAAGAAAGGCAGGGAGGAAAGAGAAAGTTAAGGGCCAAGACTGTGTGGTCATAGCCAGATCCTAGAGTTTCTCTGTAACATAACAAACCACCCCTAAAACATGTAAGTAACGGCCACAAATGTAAATATATAAACCAATCATCTCTGAGGCTCACAGCCTACCTTCACAATGCCAGAGACGATATACTCAGAGGTTCTGTTGCTAAATCCTTCACTGGCAATGACTAAAAGAGTATACTGGAAGTATCCTGACGGGGCCGAGTGTGTGTGGGTGGCGCTCAGTATGACGTTGTCTCTTCGGTACAGGCAGCCATATTTACTCTTCAACCTGTTCAGGACCTTAAAGGGAAAAAAATGCAGCTAAGAAGAGGGTCAACAGAGGGTCCTCTGCATGAGAAGGGTCTCTGAGGCGTTCCGTCACTGGTCCACTTTCATCGTACGGCTCTCTTCACTCTAGGTTTCTATGTATCATCGTAAAAGCAAATAACAACGAGAGCCATAGTCATAGATAACGTTTTATAGACTCTTGCTGTGTGCAAGCAAAATGGTAGGTGTTTTACACATACTATTTCATTTAAAAGAACTCGGGGAAATCCCAAGACATAGATGTTGTTAAACCTCATTTTTTAACGGAGATCACTGGAGTGCACATAGTGAGGTAATTTTCCCACGGATCCAAATCTAACTGGAGCCAGAGCTCTCGCCCACTCATTATTCAACCACCTATCATAGCTCCTGTGTCATGGAGTGACACCCAGATGTTAGCTGGCTCTGCAGTTGTTTGGAGATGTGGTTGAGCCCAAAGGATCAGCTGAGGTGGCTCGCCCACGTGGCTAATGAACCGGGGCTGACGTGATGACTCTTCTCGAGATGAGCCTTGCCCGGGACTCCTGGCGACCGGGTGTCCTTTCACAGAGTAGGCTTCCCCGAGGTGCCGTAGTCTGTGTCAAGGAAGACGGGGTTATTATGTTAGAAGGTGAGACTGCGGGAGCTACGAGGCCTTGGCGAAGACTGTTTAATGTGCCTAGGACGATCCTTCCACCACCCATCCCACAACATTGTGTGGTTAGCTTTGCTCTTCGTTTAAGACAGACTAGAGAGCCCCTTAGACACCTGCTCTACACAGAAGGAACACAGCTAGCTCCTTCCCTCATGAAGTCTTAATTCTGATGAGGGAGAAAGACAATAAATAGCAAATCAATTTGCAAGACTAGGCAATACAGCAGTAAATACTGTGAAGGAAAACAGTGCTGTGTAAAACGAAAACAATAGCAGGTACATTATAAGGAAAGAGCTTTAAGAAAAAGGGGCTCTCTAGTCTGTCTGAAATGAAGAGAAAAGCTAACGACACAATGTTTGGGGGGGGGGGGGTAGGATCATCCTAGGCACACTAAACAGTCTTTGCAAAAGCCCCTTAGCTCCCGCAGTCTCACCTTCTAACATAATAACCCTGTCTTCCTTGACACAGACTACGGCACCTCGGGGAAGCCTACTCTGTGAAAGGACACCCAGGCACCAGGAGTCCCGGGCAAGGCTCATCTCGAGAAGAGTCATCACTTCAGCTCCGGTTCATTAGCCACGTGGGCGAGCCACCTCAGCAGATTCTCTGGGCTCAACCACATCTCCAAACAACTGCAGAGCCAGCCAGAATCTGCGTGTCACCTCATGACACAAAAGCTATGATAGACGGCTTCTGTCGTAACCCAAATCGGAAACGCCCAATCCAAACACCCTGGAATTTCCCAACCACAGAAAACTTTCACAGTAGCGCATGATTATTACTGCTTCAAGCCTCTAGTGTGCAGATGATCTGTTGTTCAATGAGTAGATAATACAAAGCTTCATTGAATTAGTCAATCAGCAAACATCCAAATACACCACTTTTATATTATTCACATAATATCTTTTTATGGTACATATATATCAAGAAAACAGAGAAAATGAGCAATGTTGCTGCCTCTCTATTTCTGATTGTGCTTTAATCAGTTGCAATTAAAAGTTTGGTATCATTGTGGCTTCTTTATGACAGATCATTAAAATGATTCAGCAAAAATACCCAACACGAAGTAATCATTAATAATGTTTACCTTGAGCATGGCATAGATAGTCTGATAAATTACAGGATAGGGGAAGAAAGCCTTTATTTGCATTGCTGACTAATGTCGATAATGTAATACTCCTATCATGATCAATTTCAAGCTACCAAAAGTTTAGCAATCAACTTATAAACTTCCGGATTTCTTTTTTTGATACAAAGTCCCACTCTGTAGTACAGGTGCTACTGCACTCACTGTGGAGCCTTTGAACATATGGCAGTCCTCCTGCCTCAGTCTACCAGGTTCTGGGATTCTATGTGTGCACCACCATGCCTAGTTTATGTGGTGCTGGGGAACCTTTCTGGGGCCTTGTGCTCAAGCACGTTAACCACAGAGTTATGCCCCCAGTCCCTGCTTCCTGAATATTTAATAATTGCCTCACATAAGCTGGTACAAGCCATTTTTTTTTTACAATTACTGGTCAATAAAGACGACCATTCAACCACTTTACTCTAGCTGAGGAGCTACAGTGCCATCATTTCAGTCATACAGTCACTGACCAACAGAGAGGTTACCATAGCACACAAATAACCCGGTGATATGACAGAGAGAGAGAGAGAGAGAGAGAGAGAGAGAGAGAGAGAGAGAGAGGCAGAGAAATCTTTGTAATTTGGTCCTTTTCAGTAGAAAACAGAACTGAGTAGGACCCTGACATTGACTTAGAGAGGCAGAGCTGTAGTCCCTGCCTGTCACTTCATGCAGTTTCCCCTCTCTCCCTCCCTCCCTGTGCTCCCCTTTCTCCCTCTCCTCTCTTCCCATTTCTTCTTATTCTTACAGGCCTTAGATAGCTTAGCACCCTGCATGTACTTTTGTACATAGCTCAACTGCTACTACACATAAAACACAAGTTCTAAATTTGGGGAAAATGACAGAAAAGTTTGTCATATTCTACAACGCGATTTACACAGTAAGAGAGCGATGTTACATCCTTTTATATTCCTTAATTACAGGAATTTTCCAACTCATATAAACAGAATCATGCAACGAATCCCTGTGTGCTGTCACCATTTTCTATAATTGCCAATCCATAGCCAGCCTCATTTTGCATTCTAATTCTTATGACTCTGCACCTGAGAACTGGAGGAAAGATTAGTAATTAGTTTACATTCTCAAAGTTGTAACAGGGATGATTATAGGAGAGACTATCTAGAAGTTCCTATGCACAGAAATATATAAGAATACATACCTGGAATATAACAAACTTTCAAAACAACATTAGTATGCATAAGTATGAGCCACCTACAGAATTAGAGCATGTTTCACATAGGCACAGTAATGGAGATCATCCTCTCTGTCCAATTGTTTGCTAGTTGTCAAGACCCCAATGTTGGCCAGTAGGAAACTGGCCAAATGAGAAGCCGAGTGTGCGGCTCCTGCTGCATGCATGTGCAGACTTTTCTTTCAAGCACACCGTTCCTCTCACCCTTCAGTTCCTTAACTTACCGCCAGCCTGATTCGTTGGGACACCATCCCTATGTCGATACTGACAAACACCACTCGGTTTGACCCATCGGGCTCCGCCATGATGAAAGCGCGGCTATACAGCCTGGTGAGGAGGCCCCGTGCATTCTGACCAGCTTTCCCGAAGCCCATCTGAGGAGAAAGGAAGACTCAGAGCCATTCTGTCTCACTCCATTGCTACCAGAAACCAGATCATACAAGGACAAACAGGAAATTCGCATGGCACTGGCTCTGAAGAATTATGGGTGTTTATAAAAATATGAATAAATGGGCCAAAGGGATGGCAACGTGATAAATGTGCTTGCCTTTCAAGGGCAGACCCCGAGCTCAATTCCCTAGCAATACATAAAAAGCTGGGTGTAGTGGCACACACCTGTAATCCCAGCACTCAGGAGGCTGAGGCAGGTGCCAAAACCAGCCTGGGCTCCGTAATGAGGTCAGGGCTACAGAGCCAGACCCTGTATGAACAAATCATTAGCAAAGCCAAAGTCATAAAAGGAATCTTAAATCTTCTGTGCAGAAAAATGTATAGGGGACGTGTTGGTCAGGCTGACAGAAGATAATTCACTGGCACATGGACAAGGAGGAAGCTGGTGTGTCTTGGGATTTGGAATCTGAAAGTAACAGTTACTACGTAAGAGAATTTTGGGAGCCTTTTGCTCTTTAAAATGGAAGCTCTTTTTCTGCCTGTTTAAGGAACTAGAGATGGAGCTGCTTCCTCCATCACTCAAGAGTATTCTGAAGCCTGGATATACCCTCCCATCGGCTGTGCCACGTGGGAAACGATTTTTTTCCTGAAGAAAATGTATCTTTATGATGATATCACACTGAGGATATCTCTAATGCAAAGGTCAACTATGCCCACACATGGAAAGTAAGGTCTAAATTTGGAGAAAATCATAGAAAAGTCTAGCATATTCTACAACACAGCTGAAATATTAAGAAGAGATGCTGTTATATTATTTATAAATTTTCATCAGTTAATGACTTTTAAATTCATACAAACATAAAATAATTTTAAATCAGAATATTGTAATGTTCAGCAAACTCCTGGCTTTTACCATGTCACTGTCACATCACATGCACCCATCCCAAGCTCTTCCTCTCTCTGGGTCCTAAAATCTGCCTGGAAAGCTATTCCAAGGCTTCAGAGCCTTCCTCTGCTACTACTTGCTGTACCCCTCATACCAGTATCCAGGTAGGGTTCACATCCCAGTAGCACTTTTCAGAATAGACAGCAGAGATTAATTCTTAGAATCTAAAGATTATTTGGTGAGAGAGAACCACTGCTACTGCTCAACTTCATGGCCAGTTTTCCTGTGGATGTATGGACACAAATAAGTATTTCCATCATCATCGCAAAGCAGTTGCACTCGAGCAGTCAACAGGCGACCTCTGACCCCAGAAGTGTTTTATGTGGCCTGTGCCATGTCATATCACACTGACTTCCGGTTTTACCTACAGTTGTCTGACTTTTCCAAGTGAAAGGTTTGAAGGCTCAAATCTTCAATTCAGAGATTTTTCTCTTGATAAAATTTTAAGACAGAGCATATGTGAGCCTGCATTTTTATTTTTAAATAGGGGCCAACTGACTTTACAAAGGAGTGTTGATTGAATATAATATTCGTGGTGCCAGGCAGGAGCAAGGTCAACAGGAACACTAAGATGACATTATAGTAATAGATAAAAGCAGAATGCAAATAATAAAATTACTTGTTTTGTAGTCTCTTTGAGAAGCTCATCATTTACCTACCAAGTTGATGTCTGATACTTGTCCAGTGCAGTCAGCTCGCCCAACACCAATATGGTAGCCACTAAAGTTCTGAAACAAAGGAGGCTCTGGGGTCACAGGAGAGGGTTGGGTGGCTGGAAAGCTTTGGGTTGTTGAAAAAATATGGTTTCCTGAACCTAAAACAGAATAAGATTCTTGAGAAATAATAATTCAACACCCTTATTGTCCACTTCAATTAGGTCCCTAAACAAATAGGTTCAATTTCCTAAACAAATTTTGGTGCATTATTTTATAGTAAGATATAAGAAACATCACAGGGCACTGTTCAAAATCTCAATTCTAAGCATGAACTTTTTCTTGGAGTAGAAATGTTTCAGACTAGCATCCAACTTCTTATCATGAGACTTTAATGTTCCCACTAATCCACTTCACTCCCTTCCCTGCTTTTCTGTTCCAGCCAAACAAAACAAATTGCTGGTTCCTGCCACACAACCTGCCAAATCCAGCCTCTGGGGATGTACTACTTCTATTCTTTCCATTCAGACCCCTCCCTTCCTCCTTCTCGACCAACCAGTCTCTACCACGCCCTTCAGAACTGATCCGCTTTCACCACACCTAGATACAGCACAACTTCTTACCACCCAGATGGCACCCAGCCACCTCATCTCTGCTCTGGTCCCCTGGGCCTTCTAAAGCCTTTGTTAATGGAACCTAGATCACTGCACGCTTGGTGACATGACTTTATCTTATTTTAATTACTTATATACTTATGTATGCATATGTATTTATACACTCGTATTCTCCATTAATGTGCATCTATACATATATATTTCTAGTTCACAAATATACACGAATAGCAAGGAATGACATGAAGGTTAAGACACCGATGCCAGAAACAAATCACCTGGGCATGAAACCTGACTCTGCTTCTTACTAACCAAACAAGTTGCTTACTTCCCTCCAATCTTCTCCCATATATACATATATATAAATATAATGGATAATGGAGCTAGTAATTGTCATAAAGATATTCTGCTTCCTATTGATGTTCCGAACAACAACTAGGTTCATACATTTCAAAGATTTAGAGCAATAATTGGTGTGTAACTTTTGTTTTCTTTATATACTTAGATATTACATGTATAAACTTATCTGCTTGTTTGTTTGTTTCTACCCCCAGACAATCCAGGGCAGTAAATGTCAGTGTCATTGGCATTACGGGTCAGAAAGTACCTGGTAAAATCATTTACAGCTGACATCTGGGATTCTAGAATTTTGGAGATTACGAACACTAGAGACCAGCTAGTACAACTCCTCAGTTTTACAGACAAGAAATGTGGAACTTGAAGAAGCATTTTAATAAGATTTTATAAAGAACATCTGATGAGTCAGTCAGGTGCCTACACCAGATCCACACTCGTAATCTGATGTGATTTCCACCAAATTCTAGGCGGAGTTAGAACCTGTGTCTTATCTCCAGGTCCACATTTTCCACTGGACGTTAAGTAGGGCAAGGAGGGAAGCACAATGTTTGCTTTTTCTACACTATGACCATCATAGAAACATAAACCCAACTACAGCCAACTCTAGCACACAGCCAAGGGCATGTTCTGTGCATTCTTGGAGTCTCTGTTTTTTCATGTGTAAAATGAGCACTGCAGCTAGCACTTACCTTCATAGGAATTCTGTGACAAGAAAATCACAGGGTTCTCAATATACTATTCCACACGAAGATTCGAGTCAATATACAATCACTACTAATATGAGAAGAATTGCGGCTCAAATAATTATATATAACTTCCCTGAGTCTCTATGTCCTTATTGTCTAATTTTCAGAGGCAAAACTATAACCCAGAGATTCTCTAGTTTCTAGCATTGCAAATCCTTGCCCTGTCTACCGCTAGAAAAAGGACCTCTGGTCCTCCATATCCACAGGGAATTCAAAGCCCCAGGATATGGTAGAGAACACGCTGGAACAAGAACCACAAAGAGAAAACTAAGGTTAAAAATCTCCGTCTCCAAGCCAGTAGTGGCAGTAGACACCCACAATCCCAAGTAGTCAGGAACCTGAGGCTGCAGGATCACAAGCTCAAGTGCCACCTGAGTAAAGCAGTGAGACTCTGTCTCTAAATACTATGTAACATTGATAACACAGGGAACGTAATGCAATGGTGAAGAGGTCCTGGGTTTGATCTCCAGTTCCTGGGGAGGCTGGGGACACGGGAGGGTCCATCTTCACGGTCACGTTTTCTGAAGGCAGTTCTCTCTTCACTTGGGTCAAAGCATTCAGTCCCCACAGTCTCCTCGACTCAGTTAACAAGTACAAATCCTAACACTGAAACAGAGGCTCCAACAGATTCTAGGCGGAGCTAGATTTTTATAAAGAACATCTGATGAGTCAGTCAGGTGCCTACAACAGATCCACACTCGTAATCTGATGTGATTTCCACCAAATTCTAGGCGGAGTTAGAACCCGTGTCTTATCCCCCAGGTCCACATTTTCCACTGGACATTAATTAGCGCAAGGAGGGAAGCACTACGTTTGCTTTTTCCACACTGCTACCAACACAGACACATGATTGTTTATAAATGTAACCTACATAGTTTTCAAAAACTAAATTTCTTTCCGACACAAAAAACTAAGAAGATCAGTGAACCCATGACATCATGGGAATAAGCACTCAGGAGTTCTGCCGGTCCAATCCACCCTACTTGCAGAACTGGATGGGCCCTGGTAAGGGATGAACCTGAGACTTCTTTCTCTAAGCTTTCCACACTTACCACATTTAGCAAAGCAATGCCAACAGGCAGACAAAGAGAAAGATTAGAGGCTTAGGGCAAAACCTGACAGGTAAGGGCAGAATCTTGGGCTGTGCCTAGATCAATGGAGAAGCTACAGGGACTGGAGGGATGGCACAGCAGTTAAAGAGCTTGCCTTGGAATTGCACTTCAATTTCACTTCAATTTCCCAGCACCACATAGAGCTGGGCATGGTGGTGCATGCCCATAGTCGGCTGAAGCAGGCGGATTTTCCTCAGTCCAAGGCCAGCCTGGGCTACACCAGTGAATTCAGGACCAGGCTGGGCTACAAAGTGAGACCCCGTCTCAAAAAAAAAAAAAAAAAAGGAAAAGCTACAGATAAACATGTGCATACGCCATCAATTGGCTATTTAGGGACAAAGGTAACTGATAAAAACTGCTGCCCATGCAGAAAAGGTAATTAAAGTAAAGGGAAAGGGGCCATCTGTGGCGCTTAAGTACACACAGAATTACCATCATTGTTTCGAGCACAGTTGTCCCCAGGAGTCAAGAAATTTCCTCCAGGCCTGGGAAACTCCCTGCACTTCCAGAGGGCTCACAATACTTGCCTTTGTGGTTTTCAATGGTCCCACTAGTGATAAACAGGAGGCTGAGGAGGGCCACTGTGATGGCAGTCATCATTACAAGGAGAAAAATCAGGAACGCCTCCAATGTGGAGAAGGTACGTTTGGCCATTTCTCCTGAGGCAGAGAAGGACTGGGGGAGGGGAAAATAACACAGAAGGACAAGTTCAATGCGTGTGCTTGAAGCTGTCCAAAGCAAAGACAAGTCAGTTCGATCTTGTTAATAGACTATGCACAGCACACTTACCAGGAGCTCCCAATCCCAAGTGCTTGGCAGATAAAACAAACCAGTTAGAGCTCAGGTGTGGTTTCTAAATCAGACACAATTTTCATCCTGGCAACCACTACGCATGATGTGGTGCTGACGAATGAGAAATGATCTATCTGTATTCCTTGGCTCTATCCTCCTGATTTTACTTACGGCAAAGATCCTGTTGCTGAGTCTGGGCTGGGAATCCTTCTGTCAGCAAGGATGGGTGGTGCCTACTTCTTAGAAGAAGGATGGCTGGGGTTAGGATTATACTCCGCAGCCTGGACTACGCATGATTGTCTTGTGCGGATGGAGGTGGCACCATAACTTGGGTCTCTATTTTCTAATTTTCAATGACTATCTGGTAAGAAAAGGACAAAGGAAACAGCACTGGTGTACCTGGCCTCATGCCAGACGTTGGTAAAACTTCCTTTTCAATGATCAAGTTTATCCCACACACTTTTTAATCTGTGTGTATGCAAGTTTGTTTCTGGATTCCTTGAGATTTTTTTTTTTTTTTTGAGAAATCACTACTCAATGACTGTAGAGGCTAAAAACTCATATTGTATAATGAAAAGTGTAATGTTTGGGTTAGAACTGAAGTTTTGAAATCTGACTCTAGAGTTTAAATCTCACTCTGCCACTTAGTGGGTGACCCTGGGACATCCTCCACCGAGGCTGAGCCTCAGTTTCCTCACCTTCAACTAGAGACATGATAATCACTTCATAAAATCCCTACACAAATAAGATGGTGTAACACAAGTAATACTTCTTCTGTTCCACGGTATGTAGTAGTGTTCAAAGTGTAACAGTTATCACCAGGTTCCAAAATGGCAGAGTCCAGCACTCCTTTCTTAGTGCCAAGGAATAATTAGAACCACAGGCGAGATTCCCAGAGCCCATTCTCTGAACTCATGCCTTAGATCACCTGATGTGGGACAGGAATCCTCAGGACTTTGCCCACAAAATGATTAACTACTGTCATACAACGCTGCTACTCCAAGTTTAAAAATGGCAGCAAACGGATACATTTGATATGGCCCAGATGAGTGCTTGCTTTGATTTGACTTAGATGACAAAATTAGCGCTATCATTTATATTTCCTCCGTAAAGATAGAGTTTACATTTAAAAGCCTGACAATTCGCATTTTCTTCCAGAGTCATTCGTAAAATATGGCAGCCGCTGCTGTTCTATTTAGGAGGGGCCCACCATTGCCAAGCTGCTAATCCTCACCCAGCCCACTTCATCCATCTAAATTGCATCTTGGTATTGCAAGCACTCAGTTTTGCAATCCTAAACCGAGGGGTGAAACAGCAAACATTTCAGACGTAGGGTAGAAGTTGGAGTAGACACAGAGGCTGGAGCATTGTCCCAGGTCTCCAGAGCACTGGGAAGCCTTCCTCATCTGTTCACTACCACAATCACCTTCACCATCACAGCAGAGACAACCTCGAATCCAGCACAAAATCATGTAGAACTGTGACTTTATCCTAACTTGTATTGTCAGTCTCAGGAATCTGGAAACTTGTAAAATATTCTAATATAGGCTGACGTGCGAGCAGACACACACACACACACACACACACACACACACACAGGTTATGTAGCTGGTTTTGCTCTGCCTAACAGATTACAGTGCCCAATTTCTACACAAGGTATCAATGGCACTTATCTCCACATTAAAATGTCAACCTGTGACAAGGACTTGAGTGATCTACTTCATATATGTTATCACTCTCTTTAGCTCCCAGAACTGCTGCCAGTACATTAATAATCTTTTAAAGTTAGTTTGTCTAACCTCGCCAAACCCATCAGGGAAATAAAAATTTAGGTTATCACTATTTATTTCTCACTGATAACTAAGATGTGAATTCAAACATCAAGCACTATGCCTCACCTATACCTTCAGAATGCAAACATGCCATGCCACGAAAAGCTGAGCCCATGATTACATTTAAGAGTCTAGATTTCAAAATGCTTCCCATGTAACCTATCAAAACCCGTAAGCCACAACATCAAGCCATTTGCCACATTGCTTGTTACTGCGAAGTCTCTGTTGATGGGAACAATGAAAAACATTTTGAAAAAATGAATTTCCAAAGCAAGTGGCAACTTTAAGATTTTGTCAAGACCTCTGAGATACCAAGATGATTGTGTTTCCTCTTTCCTCTACCTCTCCAAGAAAACAAGCAGGCTTACCTGGTTCTACTTTGCAAAAGAGAATCCTGTCCTAGTAAAACAAGTAGCCATTCAGGATCTGGTTTCTTTTCTCTTGCAAGTCACTGAGTTTACACTTCTCAGCACTTTGGGACACCTGCTGAGAAGAGTTTCAAAGTCACCTCCAGGAGAGTTAACGTTCTCATTAGCATGCTTTTGTGGGCTTGGTTAGAGGATAAGATTAAAACATATTGATAAGACTTATAGCAAACTCTCCAGTGACTGTTACTGGAGGTGAACGTTGCTGAAGGTCTCCTGTTTAAAGGTCAGGTCAGCCCTTATACAACTCTTTCAGCAAGACAAGTTCTGTGGGAAGCCTGCCACCTGAAGCACAAAATAATAGAACTGTCATGTCCATTCAACCAGAAATCAAGAGCGGTAATGAATATTGGACAGGTATATGGGTTATGGACACCACTGGGCACTATTTATACCAATTTCAGATCAGAAAAAATTATTTTAATTTCTGGCCCTTATAAAGAAAATATAGTTTCAGACGAACTAAGAATATAAAAAAATAATATAATAGGGTAAAAATGCAATGCAACCATTTATAGCTATCCTGAAAAAGTTTAATGACACGAAAAAAATAACAAATATTGAGTTATCTGGAGTTCACAATACAAACGGTTCTATTTTCTGACGTGTTCTCATAAAAAGCCTAGATATAGAAGAAACAACAGTAAAATATTAAGAGGCAACTATCTGATAAGTGGTTTTCTTTTTATCTCCTTGCCTTTTAGAATTTTCCATTATAATTATACATTATTTTGTAACAGAAAAAATGATTTTTCTCCTCTTAGAGAATATTTTCTATAAGATAACAGGATATTAAACAATCATCCACAAGAGACACAGAAAACAATAAGTACTCGTTTTGTTTGTTTTTGTTTGTTTGTTTTTCCTAGTAACTTCAAGCTTCCCTGAAAGCTCCTGGAAGGCTGCTTAATTGTTTAAGGATAGAAAAGATATTGGGTCCCAAAGTTCCAACTGAAACATAAGTGCCTTGAGGTGCGTCATCAATATGCCTTTCTGCTCCTGCAACAAGAATCAGGTTAAGTCATTGTAGTTGCGAACGAAGTTCCCAAAAAACCCCACCATACTTGCACCAAGAATTCTGCAAGGTGAACTGACTGAACTGATTAGATTTTTGGTGACGAGTGGAGAGGTGGGAATGTTACAGCCAACCGTCCTTGGACTTTTTAGTCCCTTGTATGGTCATTTTATCATCCCCCTTAGCACCTGACCGAACATTACTGTAATTAGTAAGCAAATCCTTTTGAAATGTTGGAGCAGACTCCCAGTTTCTACAAACCCAAGAGCACAAAATGTTTTCAGACAGCACCTGAGGACTATAGTACAAGTTTCACCACTTTCTTCGATTTATGACTTTCTTCTGTTCTGTAACTCTAGTTTTTTGTTTTTTTTGTTTTTTGGTTTTTTTTTTTGAGATAGGGTCTCACTGTCTAGCCTAGGCTGATCTCACTATGGAGCCCAGGCTAGCCTTGGACTCATGGCAATCCTCCTGCCTCAGCCTGCTGAATGCTGGGATTACAGGTATGCACTGATAGCCCAGATTCATGTGGTGCTGAGAAATCAAACTCAGGGATTTGTGCTAGCGAGGGAAGCAATTTAACCACTATACCATTCCTCCAGTCCTTGTTTCTTAACCCTAAATATTACATGAAGCTGCTAGTAATTTAGAGCAGCATGCTATTTGGGGTGACCTGAATCTTTCTTCCTGGGCCAGAGTTACCCAAATTTGGCTCTAAAGTCAATTATCTCTTGTTCTTTTTGAAGTGAGAGCTGTGTTTTTGTGTTGACATGGTAAATAATGTTTATTACTTCATTTATGTTGGAATTCTTAGTAACGCGCAATAAAGAACAAATTAATTAAGGCAGGGCAGAAACCAAGCTCAGGAAAGGCAGACCTGCAGAACTAAGAAGCAGGGTCAATGGAATCATCTTTTCAACATCTTGATGTTAAAAGAGATATCTCCCGGCTACCACAGTTCTCTGAGTCACTCTCCTCGGGAGCTGGTTGCAGAAATGCTGGCTTATCTCAGATCATACAATGACTCTCTTTCCTGAGAGAGCACTTAAAGAGAAATCTCAACAAGAAACTTCTCAACGAGGGAAGGGTAGTTTTTCAAAATAAAATCAAAGCGAAAGAGTTGTTGAAAAGATAAAACCCACCGATTAGTAAAACGCCACTGGCTTTCTTTCTCTTCCCTCCTCCCTTGCGGGGGTGGGGGGAGGAAAGGTGGGGGGCCGGGGGGAGGGGTCTCCAGAGTATCCCCAAGTCTGGGGCTTTCTTCTTTCTCATAATAAGAAGCCATGCTAGGACCCACTCCTAAGGTCCTGCCCAGTGACCTTCAGTCTAATCAGATAAAATCCTCCTAACCAGGGTTTAGTAGATAATGGCATCACATACCACCTCTCTCATAAAACATTTGAAGGCTCATGCCTGGTAAATAAAAGAAAAAGAACAGAGACGATTCCAATGATGGTACAGGAGGAAGGATACCAGGACTCGTGGTGCCCAGAGGACTCATGTGCCCAGCAAAAGAGCTGGCTCTAGAGTCAGGAGAAAGACTTTCCTGCAGTGAGAGGGAGATACAACCATTGCAAATATTTTAGCATATATATTTGTGTGTATGTGTGTGTGTGTATATATATATACATACATATGAAATAGTATTTCTATATTAATAATTACATATAAAAATTAAAAGTGATTATGATTCAGATGGGAGCCCGAGTTGCTAGACTTCAGACAAGATGTCTTGCACATCATACTCTCACTATTGATGTCCCTGTCACCTGTTGGTCCATGGCAGCCTCTGGGGACACAGAAGTCCAGGGCTTCATGTTTTATTAGCCTTTGATGGCACAAAGCTTTCGAAGACCTTGGAGTTTAACATTCCTCATGACCTGGGGCCAAGTTCTTTCTTTAAAAAGATCTTAAGTGTTAAGTGCCCGAGTTCCCCAGCACCACATAAGCTGAGTGTAGTAACACATGCCTATAATCCCAACACTTGGGAGGCGGGGTGTGGTGGCACACGCCTGTAATCCCAGCACTGGGAGGCGGAGGTGGGGGTGGGTTAAGGCAGGAGGATTGTCATGAGTCCAAGGCCAGCCTGGGCTATAGAGCAAGACCCTGACTTAAAAGCTGTCTTAAGTATGTTAAGCCTTCTTATGTAAAACATTGTTAAGCCATCGTAAATATGTAAATATTGTTAAGCCTGAATGTTTTCTGGTAAACAACTGGACTATAAAAGGAAGGTCCTACTGAATAAATCCTCTTTTGCCCCTGCAAGAGTCCATCTTCCTTCCTTTCTTTCTATCTCTTTCTTCTTCTCTTTTCATGCGCATTGCCCCACTCGTGTAACCTGTCCTTTGTGTCTCTCTTGTTCCCCTCTTTCGCGCGCCCCCTCCTCTAGGTCCCAGGTGTTCTGCCTGGGTGGGATTCTGACTTAGAGGCGTTCAGTCATAATCCCACAGGTGGTAGCTTCGCCCCATTGGCTCCTCAGCCAAGCACATACACCAGATGCCTGAACCTGCGGTTCCTCTCGTACTGAGCACGATTACCATGGCAACAACACATCATCAGTAGGGTAAAACTAACCTGTCTCATGACGGTCTACGCTACACCCACTTTTTTCTGATGCTCTATCACAAACTGAAGAGCCATCCATTACCAAGTAAAGGCAGCTAAAGAAATAGGGTATTCAAGAAAGAAGAATATTTCTCTCCAAATTCTAACTCCTAAACCTTTGACTGACGATCACTAATGTCACAAATTGTCTTCATAGTTGATGCTTGCCTACCAGTCAATGGCCTTAATACACATGGTACTAACTCCATATAATCTATGCTAATTATCACATGCTTTTACATCTTAACTGCTTTAAAAATGATAGTATTTCATTTGGCATTCAGGCTGCCATCTCTAAAAACTATTTCTTGTCCCCACCTCCCAAAAGAGCAATACTTTAAGAGACAGCTGGTATGGAGTCTGAGGCAGAAGTTACATGAGCTGGATCCGGACTGTCTTGTCACACTACACATCAAAGAAGTCATCAAGATTATTAGAAATGTGTCAAGAAGACCTAAAAGGTTCCAACTAAGCAAAGATTGATTAATGAGAACATCAGGTTAAAAAAATAATTGCAATGGGTTGAAGTAAATTTGATATGTTCAAATCCATATTATAACGATTTTTTATTATTTTAATTACACATATATAGGATATACAGTGATAATTCAATAGATACACACTATATGTAATTATATAATTGGGGTGGTTAGACCATTACCTTAAAATTTTTTAAATTTTATTTAACATTTAGTGATTGTACATACCTATGAGGTACAATGTGATATTTTAGCTCATATATATATAATGCATACTAATCAAATCAATGTTCTACCTGTATCTTATTACATTGTGTTCGGAATCTTTGAACTCTTTTTTGTAGCTATTCATAAAAGATACAATAGATTATTGTGAACTACAATTCTGTCATGGCTGCAAAACACTAAAATTTATTACCCTATCTGTGTGTTTTTTTAAAAATATGTTACAGAATCAAGTCTTTATTCTGGAAACTGGTACCAAAAAAAAAAAAAGAATAAGAAAAAGGAGGGTGTCAGAAATAAAAAAAATCAAGAATATATTCTGCTTTTGCTGCATAACGGTGTCTTGAGAAAGCCAAAACTTTAATGAGGGCAGTTTCTCTAGCTAATAAAATCATAAGGGAATGGCTGATTTACAAGGAGACAGAGAAAGCCTTACCTTGCCTCTCAATATTCTGACTAGACAGTTAAAGTCATTCTACAGCTGAAAAAGGGAAGAGAAAAGAGAGAGGGGAAAGGACAGGGGAGGGGAGGGGGGAAAGCAAAGCTCTAAATTAAACCAGGCTTAAGAAACATATTAATTGACTATATGGCATAGGCCCAAAACCGTGTTACCTAGAACCTCGTCGACACAGAACATTCTTTTGAAGTTATGGAACAATGGGGAAAATTTCAATACTGCCTAGATATTTTATGGTATTAAGGGTTCATTGCTAAAAACATTACTGTGGTAACGGTATTGTGATTTTCTTTTTGAAGGAATTTTTGTTGTTCAGAGATTCATTCTGAAATAGCTCTTAAAAGAAGGAAATGTAGAAAAATGCAAAAATCTATTTGGATGAGTAGATGGACGGATGGATGGACAAACAGTTTGGACAGATGAAAGGACATATAAAAGTCTGCTCTGATATGCTGGTTGACAGGAACAAGCACATTTTCTCCTCATTTTTAAGTACATATTAATAAAATATATGTGATACATAATATATATATATGATATATATTGTTTACATTGGTCTTGAGTATTTTGTGCACAGATATACTGTTCATCAAGACTACAATATCTTCCCCCTTCCTTTGTGATCCTCCCGCACCTCCCCTCTCCTTCCTAATTCTTCCATCACCCCCCACTTGGTTCTATACAATGACTGTATTCTAGGTTTCTCACATTAGAGAAAACATTTGATATTTAACCTTCTGTGCCTGATTCACTTCACTAAGCATAATGGTTTCAAGTTGCCTCCATTTACCTACAAAATCCTCAAAACTATCTGACGTTATAGAACAGTAGTACTCAATTGTGTACACATACCACTATTTTTGTATCCATTGTTCTGTTGATGAGTATTTTGGTGGCTTCCATGTTTCCGCTATTGTTAGTTGTGTTGCTGTGAACATGGATACACACGTATCTCTGTTGCTTTTAACTCTTTTGGAAAGATGCCCAGAAGAAGTTATTGCTGAATTGAAGGGACTATCTATATTCAGCCTTTTGAGGGTCTTCCGTACTGCCCTCCACAGCAGTTGTACCAGTTTACAATCCCACCAGCAGTGAAGAAAGGTTCCTTTTTTCACACAACCTTGCCAGCATCGACTGCCGTTCGATTCTTGATATCCGCCATTCTCTCTGGGGCTAGATGATACCTTAGTAATGTTTCAATTTGCTCCTCTCTAATGGCTAATGATTAAAAGTGCAGACACTCTGTGGTGTTTCACTTGGCCCCCGTTCCGATTCCTAGAGAGCAGAAGCGGGCCCAGTTGAGTCAGTTTCCGGATGTGGTTTGGATTCTACTTTTGGATACATTGCTATGAGGTTTCGACTCAGAACAAACTGACGCCCATGGAGAGAGAAGCGAAGCATGGGGCGACTACTTCACTAATCCGGAGCATGGAACAAGACCTCAGGTGGCCGTCTGCCCGCTTCCTTTTCTGTAACTGTGGCTGGGGCAGCCTACCCCCAGACCACTCAGTTCTACATAAACTGGGGAACCGCTGCAACTCTATCTTCAGGCATCCCAAAGGCAGCGAGAGTCGTCTCTATTCTTTACTGAAGAATCTGTCCAAAGTAAATCTCTCATTCCAAGCATTGGCCTATATATGTCAAGCTGCCTCTGGGAATATTTAAACTTAAAGTAGCTAGCAGTCTGGCACAATAACTGTTTTGTTAGATCCAAAAGGAATTTATGTTTAAGTCCCCAGCGGGGCTGCAATGGTAATGACATTACCATCACTTGAAAGGTACAGGATGAACAAAGTTCCTAAGTCCCATCATCAGTTCATGAAAGATGTCAGCTTAATCTTAATCTCAACCCACAATCAGTAGAAGAGAGGTCCCTTTTATTCCAAGCTGAAGTGGGTGTTTCTTATTTAGGTGCTTTCGTACCCCTAATATGTGGTTTTAGGCTACTAGGGACATGCCAGTGTAAAGGAAGTCCAGATCCAAGTGCAGTGACAGGGCAGAAAGATGATGAATAGCGACAGAAGAGCTTGCCACTGATGACCTTCTCCCAGAAAATTCACAAAGATCACATTCCCAGCAAGGGTACAAGAAGATGCTACAAAGCATTCCATTTTTCCCAGGGCACACCTGAGTTTCTCTTCTCTGATTTACTCCACTCCTACCCACAGTCCCAAGAAGTAACATTAGGAAGAGCAATGAGGATCTGGGAAGGACTGAGTTTGAATCTAAATTAAGTTCTTGAACTCTCTGAACTTTAATTTCCTTGCAGCAATAACAGACTTAACCAGAACTCATCTCTTCAAAGATCACAGATTTTTTTTCCAGTTCTTTGTTAATTTTATAACAAGATACCAAGATTAGTTATTATATTAATTCGGCTGAATGTGGATGCCCAGGAGTGGTAGGTTTCATATGGTTTAAACTCTTAATAGCTCAGTTATCTTTTTTTGGTGTATTCTTTATGCTTGATTTCAACATTCTCCTACCAGTTTGGTAAGTTTTGCCTTGGGAGAGGAATGTCTTTTGCCATTTTCAATACATGCAGAAGGCTTAAAAATCTAGATAAAATTAAAATTGCAAAACATCCCTATTTCTCCTTTTAGCTAAACAGTAGAAAACTGTATAACCTTCTTCAGAGTACTTGGAAATTGCTCTCTGATGATTTATGTTTTTCCAAAATCCCAGATAAGAATTTATTTTATTTGGCAGTGACAAATGGGACTTCTTTGCCATACAAGATTAGAAAGACAGATGGGGAGAAGAAGGCTGCAGCTGTGTTTATCATCCTTTCAGGGACAGGGGGACATTATCTTTGGATGTAACTCTTGCCCTCTGCATAAACTTCAGTTGCTGAGTGTCTCCTGCTTGTCCTGGGCTCCAATGGGAAAAGTATCGCTCTGTCCTCCGAAAGAACTTAGAAAAAGAAAGACCGAAAGGAGGAGGCAGCGATCCAACTGTTTCAAAGTCCGTCCTGACTCAGTTAGTTCTCTCTCTGGCCAGTGCTGGTAGAGTGGAAGGATGGCTGAGTGGAGCTTGACACCGAGATGCATTATATTGCACTCTCTTTCCTATATCGACACAAACAAAAACCAAAGGAGGAACCCCTGCTTGGTGAACATCACCTACTTCCCTGCACAGAGCAATCTCTGTCGGCGTCCACGCCCAGAGAATCTCCCATTAGATCAGCCCAGAAGCAAGAGGAAAAGGGAACTAGATAATCCCTGTGCCCAAGAGTGAAGGCACACGACTTTTCACATTCTCTCTTGCTGAAGTTGCTTAACTCCTTCCTAAGGACAAGGAAAAATTCTTACATACGTGCACCTATCTTGAGGACTTAACAACCTAGACTTGTCACTGAGTTGGAATGGTGGTAGGGCCAAGTGACCCCTGAAATACTGAGTTTATAAGGAACAGCCAATGAAATATGAATGTCTATTTGATGTTCCCTTCACTTGGTGGAGGCCAGCACCAAGTCTCAGAATGAACTGACATCTGAGATGTGGACTGGGATTTGAGGGGCTGAGCTCAAGGTTGGAAGCTCTTCTCTGAGGTAAGAAGACTCCCCCAAAGTCCCAGGGGCCAGCCATGGAATACATGCAAGAAAGCCAGAATTGGGTGACAAGGAGAGTCAGGCAGGAGTCCAGAGTTTGCGGGAGCTAATCCAAAGATCTGGATCAGGGGGCACAGCCAAGACAGAGCCCAGCAGGAATGGAATTGAAGCTGAGGATGAGGAGGCAATGGTCTGAAAAGGCTGCAGCTTGGGCATACGTCTCCTACACATGAAATGCATGACTATAGTTTATGGACCAGTAGACTAAAAAGAATCGTGTAGGTTTGGGCTGGCTTATTTCTTTTTACCCAGCACAAGAAGGACAATAGAAAAGGAAAAAATCCAGCTTATGGAGTTTACATATAGAAATTTATCAAGCAAATCTAGAACAGCTACCTTTTAAAAATTATTATTTTTTAAACGAATGAGATAAACTTACTGAACTCAATATGTCCTAAGACACTATTTTAAGAACATTACATAAACCACTTCGTGTGGTAGGATGCCATCACTCCATTCCTCAACTGACAACTGGATTAAAAAACAAAAAAACCTGACACAGAGAAGTTAAACAAATAACCAAAGGTTATTTGACAAGCTAAAATCTCAGGCAGATCATTTACCCTCAAAATTCTCTAGCTTAAATATTAGCTACACTAAGCCAATGCCTGTTTCCAGTATTAATATACTTCATAACCTCAGAACAAGATACTGTGTACAAAGTAGTCAAAATCACAAAGCTACTACAAAAAGAAGTCAAACACTGAGACTCAGGGACAGTGAAAAGAGGCAAAGATTCCAAAGTCATCTAGGCCAGCCCCCTTATCGCAGAGATAAAGGTAAGTTACTTGCCCACAGTCAGTGTGGCAGACACTGATAGCGCTCGATCATGGCTGCTTCTCTCCTCCTTCGCTGCATATGACAAGGTGCTGTTTTCTCTTCCAGTGGTTCCTGGTGACGGGCTGTGGATGGCAGTGACGTGCGTCACTCTTGGACAGAGCTATTTTGTGCTGAGGCATTTGAGAGGGGGTGTGAGTTCCACATGGTCTCTCTTCCTCCACCATGGTAACCTGGATTGCCAGGTTACAAGATTCCTGAGTCATCACATGGAAGAACCCAACCTAAGAGAACTACTAGACCAAGAGTACATTTAACATAACAATAAATAAATATCTGCACGTTAAACAACTACATTTGAGGGATTGCTACCACAACAAACCTATGGTTTGTCTTGACAACTACAATGCCAGTTAAGGAAAATGCTCTCAAGCTAATTGTAAATCCTCTTTTAAAATTTCTTTCAGTCCAAGAAACACCTCAAATCAACTGAGTTTATTTTTAGCTTTCAAAAACTATGGAAAGCTCTCCAATTTGATAGCAAATTTCATGCAACCTCAACTCTATGAGATAACCAAAACCAGGAAGTTAATAGAAGTAAATTCTTCTGGTTCACAGAAATTAATGAAATAGAGTTCATGCGCTTCGTACCACAGGTGAGGCTATTAAACTCATTCAGAGTCTGATGAATTTTAGCCTACATACATTTCTAACCAATTGTTTCTCTTCTGATCATACAAAGTTAGCTAATCCGAGTTTTTGAGAGCAGGCACATGGGTAGTAAAGGTAAAAGCTGAAAGAGACTAAAGAGACTCAACTGAAAATGACTCAGTCCAGAGTAATAACTAGTGGTTGATATAACAATTTGGGTCATTTTAAACAATCTTTAAGACAGTAGACTGTGTAACATGCTTGCAACCACTATCCTCCATTTTGTATTTTGTCACTTTCCACTTCACAGCAAAGAAGTTTGCATTTTAAAGATATTAAAACTATAAAGAGGAAAGATGCCGTGCGGTGGTGCATGCCTATAACCCTAGCACTAAGAAAGCTGAGGCAGGAGGCTGAGGCAGGAATCTCGCCGTGAGTTCAAGGCCAGCCTAGGCAATACAGTGAGTTCAGGATCAGCCGGAACTACAGAGCAAGATTTTGTCCCCCCAAAATAAATAAAAATACAAAGAGGGAGACAGAAACAGAGGTAAGTAGACTAATACATTTTAAAACACTACATATTTTTAGGGTGGACTTTGGGGAACTTACTTCACTTTTACCATTTTACCTATTCCTATTTAAAAATTTTTTGCAATGACTATGTATTACTTTTATGCTACAAAAGTAAATTCTCTAAAGAGATGAATTTAGGTGTAAGCAAAAGTCACAGAGAGTCCTTTAATTCCCCGATTAGGCTGTAAAAGGAGACATCAGTATTACTACCCACCTGTTATGGGTCACCAGACTAAGAATAACCACTGTAAGGAACAGAGTTTCAGCTTCCCTTAGATGCGTGAAGAGAACTGTGCAGACCTCAGATTCTACCTCGCTGAGCTCCTAAGTCCATGGTCTTGGTGCATGGGACTTTTGGAAGAAATAAGACCTCAACCAATGTAATTAGGACATATGGAACAGGGTGAGTTCTACCTGTTTCCTAACTTTAGTAATCAGAGAACTGGCCAAGCTGCCTGCCATGCCCACGTGAGCTAGCCATCGGATGCACCATAGATGATAATGTTTCTTCTGAAGTGGATAAAGCTATGGGTACTTACACAAGGGCTTTGATTGCAGTCGTTTGCTTAGAGGTATGGCTAAGTTGCAAAGCCTGCTGCCTTAGAAACAAGGTAAAGACACAATCAGAAACTAGAAATTTTTCCATTCCCATGTGTCAGTTCTAGGGTTGACACATTCCAAACAGCCACTGGTTCAGCCTGGACGCAGTCCAATCAGAGTAGCCACCAAGGTAACAACAGGGAGAGCTGCATTCCTACTGAGTATCAACCAGCCCAGATGATCTTCCTTTAAAAGAGATTATCGGCTTTGTATTAGATGAGGGGTTTCTTCCTTCAAAGACTCAATCATTGAGTCGTATGTCTTAGAGTGGGTAGTTAAAACACAAAATAACGTGAACAAGCCAAACCTCCACTCACACCTTGCACTACAGAGCGAGATGTGCTACTTCAGTCTGCCATGAGGAAGACAAGCCATCAGCAGTTTTATGAAGTCTAAAGAACCACCATTAAAGACGAAAGCTTCAAAAACTGGCACAAAGCCCCTGCCACCCCTGCCAGCACCACGGAACATGGCTGCCTCTAGCCAAACCACAATCATGGCCACATCAGAACTCAATTATGTGATGAAAGAAAATACCTTACGCTAAATTAGGCAAGTAATAAGCTGAGTTGTTCTTGAAAGTTCTTTGCAGGGAGAGAAACAAACCTAGTATGAAAACAGGGGGGGAAAAAGAGGCCATAAGCAATAAGCAGTGCTTCCTTGCCCAGCGAGGTGAGTGATTTCCAGCCACAAGAAAGCTACTACGCTTACCTAAAGGTGGCAGCCACCGGTCGTTTGTGTCACAAGGAAATTTGGGCCCAGTGTTGATGGATTTTCCCATTTTTTAAATAAAAAAACTAATACCTCAAATGTTTATTTCAAATCTCTTCATTTTTAAATGTAGGCAAAGCATTTTGAGAACAAAATAGAATAAAACAGGTTCATCATTTTTCAGGTCAACGTTATGCAAAACAAACTGAACATATGTGGCTCATAAGTTGCAACCTCTGATTTAACTCATTCCTACTTTCCTTTGAAACTATTTTCTGAGCATCTGTGAAATACCAGATAACTTGCTAAAATGGAAGGATGCATACAATTCATAAGACAAAGTTCCTGTCTTCTAACATCCTACATTCTGAGCTGGGATGTAGTTCAATGATGGAGTGATTGCCTAACGTGCATGAAACCTTGGGTCCAACACTGAGCACTGACAGAAAAACATCTCATAATCCAATGTAAAGAAAGAGGATACTAGGCCGATATATAGCACTAGAGTACATAAGAGAACCTTATAAAATGGGACCAGAAGCAGCTTTATTAAAGTTATATCTGGGGCTGGAGGAATAGCTCAGCGATTAAAGCATGTGTCTAGCAAATGCTAAGTACCTGAGTTCCCCAGCACCACATAAGCCAGGCGGGGTAGCAAATGCCTGTAATCATAGACCTAGGGAGGCTGAGGCAAGAGGATTGGTGTGAGTTCAAGGCCAATCTGGACTACAAAGAGAGTTCAGAAGCAGCCTGGACTACAGAGTGAGACCCTGTCTCAAAGAAAAAGTAAATATATTAAAAAAAAAAAAATAACGTCCAATTCAAGACCAAAAAGGTAGACATGAGCCTAATGTATTGCTATCTTTGGCTGCATAACAAGCCTCAAAATGTAATAGCTTAAAATAACAGCAATTTATTTATTTCATGTTTGTGGGTTAGCAAATGGGTCTGGGCCCAGCTGGGCATCTCTGATCGGGGCCTAGCTGATGCACAGACGGAGCTGCTGGGCTGGCTGAGGGTTGGCTGGGAGCTGCTGGTCTAGGATGGCCCCATTTGGGCAGGTTGTCTTGACTCACTATGGGTTCCCACCCTTTAGCAGCTACTCAAAACTTGATCATTGGCAGCGTGAAATCTAAAGACAACGAATGGTAACCTGCTGGCACGCGGCAACTTCCTCTGAGTTCCACGGACCAACACACGCTCTCAGGCCAGCTCAGATTCTGGGGGAGGGAATGGCCTCCACCTCCAGATAATGGTAGGAGGTGGAAGGACAGGGAGGAGCCAAGAACTGTGGCCTCTTCGGCAATCTTCTTGACTGACTAGAAGGGACACGAGGGCAAATGGCTGAAGTTCATCGAGAAAGCAAACGGAATCTGGGAAACTCAGGTGGTTTGGCAGACGAGAACATGGAAGCCTATGACAGAAAGCCACAACGAGGGGGTCAAAAAGAGACCAGTTCATCAGGGGCCACAGCCCAATGGAACAGATTTTACAAAGAGGGGTGTCTTAGTTACTTTTTTATTGTGGTGACTCAACGTCCAACATCAACACCTTTAGGGAGGAAATATTTTTGCTTACTTTCAGAAAATCACAATCCACTCACAGGTGGGACAGCGGGAAAATGTTGGAATCACAAAGTGGGGACGCAGCTAGAACCAGAGCCAGGGGAGGCAGAGTCCCTCACCGCGTGGCTGAACTGAGACTAACCTGGGAGGAAGGGCGGCATTAGGACACGCCCCTCAGGTCATCCCCAAGCACCCACCCCTCCCAGCTAGGCCCCACCTCCCAGCTGAACACAGTGTCCACAAGTACCTGAGGCTTTGGGGGGACACTCCAGACCCAACACGACAGGGAGGGAGGGGGCTGTCATCCTGCTGGCTAAGTGTGTGATTGATACAGGGCAGTCACGGAATTAACACTGTGAGGCCATTCTTGAGCGTCGCACAAAGCGATCTGGGAATTTGCAGCTAGTTCGAAAATCATGAAGGATTTCGATTCAAGCTGAGCTTTGGAAAGCGAAAAGGATTTTTCTAGGTAGAGAAGTGAGCCGGAAGTGAGCGCGCGCTGGAGTCCAGAGCAGCGCCGGTGCGGCTGGCTGAGCCGGGCGGCGCCTCCCAGGCCACTTCCACCTGGACATAGGAAAGCCGAGGCTCATCCTTGAGACCCCTTCCGGCGCTTATCCTGACTGCGCGGCTTACGTAAGACAGATGTGGAGTCATGTGGAGTCATGCACGGACGCAGGCCCGCAGACTATAACCCCACCCCGTCCCAGCCCCCGGGCCTTTGGGACACGGAGTCTAAGATCCACTAGCGCAGGCTTTAGTAGTGGAGCAACGGGAGATGTAGGTGAGCAAGTTAAGTCCCAGGCAGAGCTCGGAGGTGCGCAGGCGTCAGCCTAAGGAACTGAAATAACGCCGAGGCAGGAAGAGATCTTCACTGGTTTTGCATAAGACCAGCAAGGAAAGTTGCATTTTGCACTTAGGTATGTGGCAGAGGTGGATACAATAAAGCAAGGAGCGGATACGAGGAGATGTTCCCTCCCAGGCTACTTCTACGGCAGCCCCTTTGATCAAGATTTTTTTTTCTAAGAAGCCCCAGTATTTAGATCCTCTAAGTACTTCTCGTCACAGCATGCTAATGGTACGAGAGGCACACTGAAACCTCAAGAGGTGGAGACAAGCGTCTACAGGGGTGAGACGCCATGCCACACAAGCGAGTAGCAGAGCCAAGGTGAACGACACCGGAAGCGGAAGAAGGGAACGCGGCCAGTGGACACGTTAAGGATGCACACCAGTAGGAAGTGGAGCGTGCCCAGAGCTCCAGGCAGGACAGGGGTAATGAAACAACGCTCCGGTTCTATGAAGTTGTGGGTGAACTGTCCTGCCCCTAACCAGAGTAGATAATAACAGTACATTGTTTACAATTAAAAAAAGAGAAAAGCTGAGAAAATTAAATGGGAAGGATAAAAGAAAACGGAGGAACTTTGAGTGTTTGATAGGCAAAGCAAGTGTCAAAATGAAGGCTGACGCTATTTTGTGACAACAATCACAAAAACAAAATCTCATGAATATTCCTCTCAAGAGCCTCAGCAATACTGAAAGAATGCATATGGGAGAGAAGCCCATTTTTATTTACCCTGAGCAATATTACATTGTTCAAGAGTCCTGGTAGAAGTCAACAGGAGGATGGGCGAAAAGGTAGATACAAAAGTGTCTGCCTTCCTTCCTTCCTTCCTTCCTTCCTTCATCTCCTTTTTCTTTTCTTCTTTTAGTTTTGTTTTGCTGGTTTTTTCCTGTTGAGAATGGAACCCAGGGCTGAGCATGTTAGTCAAGCGTGCGCTCTACCCCTGAGCTACAAACTCCCAGCCCCATTTTTATTTTGTATAACAATCTAGGGAAATGAGCCTGCGTTGTCCACTGGCTGTGACCTCACAAGGGGACACCGGCCGCCCTGGCCAGCCTTCAGCCTTCGCTCTGGGTCTGACCTTGTGCCTCGGCAGAACTATGGAAGACTTGATTGCACGGTGGCGTCCATTATTATGCCACCTCTAGCTCAGGTCAGTTTTCGTGCATCAAAGGCGGTGCCTACATTCAGAGGGCGGGAGCTTAATTTTAAGCCATCCTTCTCTCAGAAAGGCAATTAAGGACTGTGGTTTAGAGCAGGGGCCCATTGGTCAGGGTGGTCCATGGCCTTGGGAAGACCCAGCTTCTGAGACAGAGGAGAAGCCCACCTCCTGTCAGCACGCTCTTACTGGTGCTAGGGCTGCAGCCGATCTGACAGGAGGTGGAGCGTTGCTCTCCACTCCCCTCCTACTGCTGCTCACCTTTGCAAAGCTGCCCTCCAATCCCCTACTGCGTAACAAGTTGTACCTCCTACGGCCTGCGCAAGGGTCCTTGGGAGAATGGTATTCAACTAACCCAGTTCTTGGTGTCAAAACACTGGAGATCACTGGTTTACACCCGGAAGATTTCTAGAGTTCAAATCTCAGCACTACCCTAATTTGAGTAAGTCACTTAACTTCTCTGTGCTCATTTCTCATCTGTAAAATGGGATATAGTATCTACTTTAGGTTATGAAAATTGAGAAGTACATATTAAATGAACCCATTAAATATATTTGCATCGCAATTACTTTTAAAAATCTAGTACTCTACCAAGGGCTGATGAATAATTCTTCTTGAACATTAATATAACCTATAAGGTTGTTCTCATTCTCTAAGAGAAAAAAATTCCTTTTGGTTTTGAATTATGAGACAAGGAATTTCAAGGATCTGTAAATAAATAAATGAATGCTATAAACAGACTTGTTAGTGACTTCCTCATTCTTTAAAATGATCCCAGCCCTAGAGCTAATCTGCCATGGACGCCAGCAATACCTCATCTTCCTGTGACTTTATGTAATGACAGGAAGACTTTGACAATAGCCTTCTAAACCAAAGCTTGACAGTCTCTCTCTTTTCATCCTTTTGGGGTTGTTTGTCTGCTTTTGATTGTTTGACTTTCAAACCAGGGCTTGAAACCAGGGCCTTATGCATGCAAAGCACGTATTCTACCACAAAGCTCTTTGCCAAGCAGCAGATCAATAAGTGTCTTGCTCCTACATTTAGTGATCCAAAAAAGTAAAGGAGCTGGAAAACAGCTTAGAGTATTCTTTACTTCAGTTTCCCGAATTTTCTTTTCTGAGTACAGTAGTGAGTACGTTAATGATTCTTTCCATCTAATTAATATAGTGTCATAAAAATGGAATACTGTGTCACAGAGTCACAAGATTTGATTAGCAGAGTATACAAGTGAGTATTTAGAAAATTAATCCCCTCCCCATAAAAGGTGACCTGGTCACAATACTCCATCTGAGCAAAAATAAATCTTGGATGCATCCTAATGTTCTACTAACAATACGAGTAAATTCGGGGCTGAGGACATTTGTTCTCCTAAGGTCTTCAAGTAACACGTCATTTCTATAATAAAGAATTTTCTGCAACAAGTATTATCACTGGAATGCAACTAAATGTTGAAAAGCGGTTCTCCAGAAATCAGACATTTTGGTGTGTAACATTTGCCCATTTCTGTGCTAGAAAGAGTTCTACCACTGATGGCTTTAAGCAACCAGAGGACAATACTTCTGAAAGTAAAGATGGGACGCTGTCTGTGCAGAGCTGTGTGTGCGGTTAGCTCGAATGAGGCAAAATGAGCACCTCCCCCATCACCATGGCCCGCAGATCGCCTCTGAAGGCCTCGGCAGGTGTTTGCCAAGAACAGCCTCCGAAGATAACGCTGCCCTGAGAGCTAGGAGACAATGCGAAGCAGGAATTGAGACAAGCTCCTCAATGTAGATCAAACCGTATCCAGCTCACGGTCTGCTCTGTTTTGCGTCATAAACGTTGTGAGGCTTTTATGTCAGCTGCCCTTCCCGAACCAAGCATGTCTGGAAGAGAACCTAAGAAATGTAAATTACAGTAAGAACAATATTGGAAATGGTTCCAGGAAATTCTCTGGGGCCATCGGCAAGTTCATTCCTTGGCAGAGTCCCAGGAGTCTCCTATAAAATTCTCCCTTCCCAGTGCCCAATGCCATTGTCTGCACTGCCCTCTAGTGGTGCCAGTGGCTGCTACTATGTGATGACGACTACTAACCCTGGCCACCTTTTTTTTTTTTTTTTTTTTTTTTTTCTTCAACTGTCTTGTTGTGGCTAAAGCCATTAGGAAATCATGAATCTAGATACAACTGCTTAGGGTCTCACACTTTTCTGGAAAAATTTGGGACAAATTTCTTCATGCTGAATGGAAAGGTAGCTGAGTAGCATAACAGAGTCACAGCTGGTGTCCCTTGCTTCAGTGATCTGTGGTGTCAGAGTCCTCTTCCCCCTACACTGATCACCTAATCCAACGATAAAGTTGATTCTAGTTTTGGGATGTTGGTCCTGGGGATGGATAATGGCCACCTTAAAGTTTCTCTGACCATTTTCTCAGGACTATCCACCTCACTCTGAAGCTTTCAGTGCCTGTACCCAGGGTTGGCCCAAATGAGTTTGGTTCCTTTCCTCACATCACACTGCCTTTGCCCAGGCGATCTGTTATGTCATTCACTTTTCCCGTACCGTTGACTTGATCTAGTCTCTTAACAGAGAAATGGTTATTCTGTTTTTGAGGGGGAAATGGAGAGACGGGCAAAGTACCACTGCACAGAAGCCTTGGAGGGGGCCAGGTCAGAAGAGCTTTCACAGCTGCTCTAGGACTCTGGTTTTTTTTTTCCCCCCTCAAACAAGTTTTCAAGCCTCACTTCCATCATGGCTATTTTCTTTCAGCAGCAGTAATAAAGTCTTTGCTCAGCCTCCTGCCAAGAAGCCCCTTCACAGAATGACAAAACAAACACAAAGTGTGTAATAATGCAGTGTAAACCATAGAGTATTCAAACGATATCAGTGATGAGAACAGTGACTCCCCCGACCTATGTCTTCCTCTAAAGTTTTAAGTGTTCTCGTATTCTGGCGCTTACTATCCGATGAGTGTGTGCTCTCAGGATACAATTCGGCATCTCATTCCTACCCTATTAGTCCCGGTTCTTAGCACCATTCGGGAGACTAATTGAGGATCCCAGTGCTACACACGAAGGGAAAAGAAACCCCTGGAAGTTCAACGAGCCAATATTTTGTAAACAAAAAAAATCTGATGTCACATCTTTTGCAATCTCATCGTGTGACAAATGCTCAGGAATATCTTACGAGTACATTAGTGAATAAACCCTTCTCTTCTAGAATGCTCATCCTAGGAAACTTGCCTCTTCCAGTGCAAACCTAGCTTCAGAATACTAGCAAATACATCAATCAAGCCAATCAGCTGGTCCAGGTAAGAGATGCACTGATTACACGAGGCACACGAAACTGGAGGAAGCAGCAGACCCCAGAGGTCACAAGACCAGAGTCAGCTGCAGCTACTTGAGGGCAGAAACATTTTCACCTGAGAGGGGCCATTTCACCTCAAGGATTACTGGTCTTTGCAAGCTTTTGCTCATCAAACTTCTAAAACAACTTTTTACACCTTCTACTCCTTTTTTACATTTTCTAAATCAACACATGAAATGTATAAGCTTGGAAAATTGCAAAACTTTCATCTAATATTCTGCATATTGTACTCCTGTTTCAAATCTATCTTGGCCTAAACCTGGAAGATCACAACCAACTTACAAATTTATCGTAAATATCAGCACACTGTTGGGGGAAACCCGGTCTCGTTTTGTTGCTTCCCACAAAGGCAGCTCCGTGATAACCTTGTTTTCCTAATTACAATTCTGAAACAGTCGAAAAGGAAAGCACAGAGCCTCTGGCCTGGGAAAAACGAAATTGGGTTTGCTTCTATTTGTTGGCTCTTCCTCTAAATCAATGTATTCTGAAAACGTTCCTTTGTAGATGTCAGGAGAAATCTATTCTCACTAGGACAACGTCTCAGGGTGAGGATTATGGATGGGTATGAAGTTGACCTTTATTTCCTCGAGGAGAGGACTCCAAGGACTTGTTAGGGTGAAACACTTGGAAAGGAGTTCAAATAAAAATTGAGGAGTCGGACCCTCGGGTGTCAGCTGTTCCCACGTTCCCCTGGAAATCTCCAAGAACCTTCACCTTCGCCACTAGGTATGAGGCCTTCCAAGGCCCTCACAACCCACCTGTCCCCTTGCCAGGGCTCAGAATTCTCCAACCAGTCTCACTTGCCAACATTAAGGCTTTATTTGTTCATCAACTCTCAGACTTGAGAGATTTCTTCCTTGTACTACCTCTCCTTTACGTTAGCAAACGTCAGTGACTTCGGGGAGAGTGATTTTAAAGGGATATAAGTTTGATTTCTATGAAAATATTCATCATTTCCCATCTGTACAAGTTTCAAGGTAGCATTTACATTTTTCACAGAGCAACTTACTTATCAAAGGACTCTCCTATTTGTTGAAAATTCTGACTAATATATAAGAAAAACCGTGGACACTGAGAAGGAAATATTCTGGGTTATTCTAAGACATCTTAATATGAACTTGGATTATTATATAAGGGAGCAATAACTTTTTTAGTACAGTCTAAGCCGAACATCACGCCGAAATTTAAATCTGGAGGGGGGGTGCTAATTAGGAAAAAGTTATTGATGTCCTGTAATCAACTGTTGACTGATACTGCAGTGCCAGAATCGAGGAGGCATGAAATCCAGACAAACTGTACCTAAGTCCTTATAACCATCTCGTCAAATCTTTGCAGGTAGTTCTCATCTATTCTGAGTCTCAGGTGTTTTTTTTTTTTTTTAAGTGACAAAATAAAGATCTGCAAAGCGATGGAGAAGGCCGGTGAGGCTCCTTAGAAGAACTGGGATTCCGAAGGTTATTTCAAGTCATACTGCATACACTGAAGACCGAAGTTGTCAGGTTACAAGACAGGAAAAAGGCCATATCCCAGGCAAGATGCTACTTCTCTCACTCGGGCCTATGGTAAATGTGAAGAAATTTCCTAAGTCTAAAGATTTGAATCTTGCCTTCCAAAAAGGGGTACAATGATAGATTTCTTCCACTTAGCTCCATCGATTCAAGAAAAAAATTCCTCAAATCTGTATCTTTGAATGTAGAGATGAAGATTTTTTAAAGAGTGGCAAAAAGATGCCTTTTAAATCTCACTGTGACTCTGACATTCAAATGACCTGGCCGTGCAGCACTGGATGTCAGACGGAATTAAAGGAAATCTGCCACTGCAGTGAGAAGGACACAGGGGCACGAGAGACCTGCTCCCCATCTCTCCTGCACCCTAGTACGTGTTTGCCTGACAAACAGCAGGCTAATAAGCCTCTGTTCTTCCTCAGTGTCCCAGGGATCTGGCTTGCAAACACGAACAACCATGGCTTGTTTTCCCGGGAGAAAACAAAACACTAACAGTCAAAGCAAAGCTACGTACCCAGACCTGCTGCAGCAGCTGCTCATTCAAAGTCGCGTGTCATTTCCCGGCACGCCAGAACGCAAGACGCTTGTGTATCCTCTGCCCCTGCTCCTCTGAGCAGTACTGCAGGTTAACTCTCTCGGAGGCTGGGTGCTCCAACCGGCGAAGCCAAGGCTCACCAATTTAACCACTTGCCTGCTGACTCACACAGCCGGGAAAGACCACACCCCTGCGGAGCCTGCAAATAGATAAACCCTTGCACCATCCTTGGAAGGTCACACCTGAAATGTATCATTTTGCCCCCTGCACAAATACAGCCTGGAAAGCAGTTACTCATTGTCCCAAGTGACCTGCTTGTCCTCTGTAATTTGGAAAACACTCAAATTTCTCCCCTCTGTAGCAAGCACACGCTACTGAGAGGAGACTTTATACTGCAGGATAAAGTGCAGAGACGTAAACTAAGAATGATTTGGGTAAATGAGTTAAGCTCTGGGAGAGGGGATGCGTCGCCTCCTTTTCTAGAGAGATTCTAGATAGATCTTCTAGAGAAATTTTAAGAGAGAGAAAGGGAACTAACTGTGTGTCATCTGGTACTTTGGGGAACCAAACAAAATGGTGTTTACATTTTTCGTGGTGTCCAGGTAAAATCAAAAAGCAACTTTCTGTAATATGACCTCTGTTCTGATCTACTTGGAAATTACTTGGGTTCCCAGGGAGAATGCTTACTCTTCTAATTCCTGTTGTTGCCTGAATAGCAAAGGCAAGAAAAAGAAGTAGAGACTGAAGGTTGGATCAGGTCTTTGGAGCTCCCTTCATTCCACCCACATCAGCACGCAGAGGGCTCAGAAGCCTAGAATTCCCGAAGAAATATCGTGCTTCACTTCCAGTTATTGGTGCATCACTTTGAGTACGGGTGAAGGAGCAAAAATTTAAAATTAAGGCAAGCCCCTGATTTTCTTTAGGCCATCACGGAGTTAACTGGGGGCATTACAAGGAAGCAGAAGTTGGGTCCAAAGGATGCCAGTGTGTGCTACAGGTTGGACCTGGGGTGTTCCTCAGAAGCCTCATGTATTTGGACATAGGGGGATACCTAAGAAGCCATATGTTTATTCGAATAGGGAACCTGGATGGAAGGGGTAGGTAATTAGGCCTTAAGCTGTAGGGACTGTGTCAACTGGTTGAGATTGGAGGGTGCCCGGGGCAGAGATTTCAGGTGTGTATTAATGATTAGTAGAGATATAGAGGTGAAGATTAAAAAACAAAAACAAAAACAAAAAAAAAAACAAAAACAAAAAGATGCCAGGAAGCAGGCCAGGAAGTAAGAGAGGGGCATGCACCTTGGGTGTGGGCAGCCCAACAGGCAGCTTGAACTAAATAAAGGAAGGAACAAGAAATGTTGTTACAGCCTCTTTGGGAAAGCTCTGGGCAAGCATCCACTTGATCCTCACTCACGTGGCTTTCTGACGGCTGTGTAGTAAAGAGCTTTTCTCTGACTAGACCTCCACCCTGTGCTTCCGCTGTTGCTGGCTACCCGCAAATGGACAAAGTGAGACCTTTTGAAACTGTGAACTAATAAATCTGTCTCCCCTTAAGCTGTGGATGTCAGGTATCCTGTCCAAGCAAGGAATAAGTTTGACAGTGTGACACAAATGCTTCTTTAAGAATGAACTGTAGAAGAGACGTGTGAAATAAGTATATAGTCCTGTGAGAACTGGGGTTAGGGCCTTCAGGGCTGGGGTTCTCTTTGCTCCCTGCTGACTGGAGCTTTTGGGCTGCCTGCTGATGTTGCTAGCTGTTAATTGAATTCCTCCTTGGCCTAAAGTGCAACCACCTGGGGAACAGAGATGCTCTCTCTGTAAAAGGAGTACAAATCCATCTGTGCATAGAATAACAGTAGATTGCTTGTGTAGTAGTAACAGTGCCAACAATAGCAACAGTTACCATGTTGAATGTTTATGTATGCCAGCAAATATGCTGGATGCTTTGCGTATGTTCTACAGCAAGATTTTCTAGTTAAAAAAAAAAAAAGTCCGCGTTCTCTTCTTCCCAGCCTCCACAGCAGCTGTGTGACTGAAATCTGGACAATTGAAAAGTAAGTAGAAGTGATATGCTCTAGTTCATTCTTGGTCTATAAAATCTTCCTGCGGAGCTTCTCTAAGCTCCTGGCACAGGCTTGGGGGAAGGATTCCACAGTGACCTTGGAAGATGTGGAAGGAAGAAAGAAAAAAGCCTCCATGGACGTGAATGGCCACGTGGAGGAGAGATGATGCCCCTTGCAATTATCTTTAAATTTTATTTTTTAAAGACAAGATCTTATTCTTGGCTTTTAAATTATGTGTTAGCTTTTGCATTGCTGGACACAAAACCCAACCCTGCAACTTGAAGGAGGAGAGGTTTAATCTGGCTCCTCTTTCAAGGAGATTCAGTCCTGGGTTGGCTCTCTCCATGGGAGAAACACTACAGTGAGAAGTGGCGGAGCAAGCTGCTCAACTTCGGCAGCCAGAAAGCAGAACAGGTGACCGGTGCCAGAGAGAAAGGACGAGGGATTAGATATAGTCCCCAAGGTCACCCTTGCATCAGTCATACAGACACACCCGCAAGTGTGTCTTCATCCACTTCCTGTCTGGCTCCCAAACCAACAAAGCTGATACAGTTAAGCTTAACCATCACAGCGAAGGAATGGGATTGGATGTTGTAAGTGGGCCACAGAAGCCACAGTCCAGGGTTCAAGGGTGCAAGTTCAGATCCAGTCAACCTGACGAGAAAAAGGAGCACTGAGGGAAGTCGAGCCATACTTTGTCCAGGTACCACAAGTCCGTGGCAAGTCACCACTGCTGCACAAGAGGTAGACCCAGAGTTTATATAGTAATACAGACAAAAGTGGCCTTCTGCCAAGCAGTTTCCGAGGAACCAAACCTAGGTAGGGCCTTGTGCTTGCTAGGCCAGCACTCCAACCACTGAGTGACCTAAGGCCTTGGCAGCTTCCAGGTGTCTGGAAACCTAGCCATTGGATCCCTAAGTTACCTCATAAAAGTCTGAAAATTCTAACCCTGCAACACAAGACAGATCATATGTATCAATAGGAGCTTTGGTCATCTCTCCACTAAATGCCTCTTTTCACCCATTATCTCCAGTAAACACGAAAGAAACCATCTTGGATCTCCCAAACCTACTCTTCTCCCAGCTGAATACCATGCATGAACTTTGTCAATGCCACCTGGACAAAAGTGTCTCCCAACCAAGCTCTGCTCAAGTTCCTCATCTATACACCACAAGATATAACAAAATAGTTGCTCAAAGCTTAAGCTTATTATGTAGCTTAAAACTTATTATGTAGCCAGACATAACCGGGGTACCCCCCTTTGGAGTCCAAGCAAGGTTTGCTCTTTTCAGGGTGCATCTTCTAACCATTCTACTCACTGACATCTCTGAGGTGTCTGATCTTTATTAAGTCTGGTCTTGAATTTTAAAATACTGATAATAATAAGGAATTGTCCTATCCACTTGGAGTCCAAGATCTTTTTTTGTTTGTTTGTTTGTTTTGTTTTTGAGGGTCTCGCTCTGTGGTCCAGGCTGGTCCTGAATTCACTTCAGAGCCCAGGCTGGCCTTGGACTCGCGGCAACCCTCCTGTCTCAGCCTCCTGAGTGCTGGGATTACAGGTGTGCGCCACCATGCCCAGCTTAAGTGGTGCTGGGGAATCGAACTTGGACACATAGCACTTGGCTTAGCGCTTGCTCAAGCGCTTTAACCGCGGAGCCATTCCTCCAGCCCCGAGTCCCAAGATTTTATTTCACTGTACCTGTGCACCTTATTTAATAACTCTTTAATGAATGTTTGTTGACGAAATGAACAGTACTCACATAACTGAAGACAATAACTAGAAGATGGAGGTGTGGGGCTGGGGAAAATTGGTTCTCCCTAACTTATTTTGCTCCTTTTGTGCAACAGAATGTTGACTGCAATGCTCAGATAGTATTTATCCAATCTGGCCTTTATCCATGTATTTGGCCCATGTATTTACTTACTATTTGCAAGACACATTTTTAGACCCTGATACTGATAATGTGCAGAATGAAGTCCTTCTTTATGTAGTAGTTTTATTCTAAATGGAAGAAGACAAATAAAAAATATAATTGATTATAATGTGTTGGGTTGGAAGGGCTAAGAGAATAAAAGAAGACAAATGGTATGAAGTTGCTTCATATAACACGATGAGATCGGTTCTAAGTGGTAAGGACACTTTAAAAGATATGTGAAGGAAGGAGAAATAAGTTGTGTCACACATATGCCTAAGGAAAAGGCAGGATGGTAGAAAGAAGTAGCAACGTAAAAGTCTCCAGACAGTAATGTCCTCGATAAATCAAAGAAAAAGAAGGCGGCCATAGTGACCTGAGCAGAGAGAACACAAGAGGGAGCAGTAGTCCCCAAGGGCAAATAAACAAAGGCAGGTCAGGGGGGTGGCACCGAGGGAGGGTCAGGGTCAAGGTGAGTACTTTCAATTTTGCTGCTGATTTGGTGGGAAGTCATTGGAACTTTGGTTTGGTTTAGCAGTACAGTGGCATAATCTGGCTGTAGGAAGTTTCTAGAAAGCTATTATCTATCCCCTAGATCCTATGCAGAACACACATTGCATAGACGCAAGTGGAGCAGGAATTTGGAAGCTCTTTCAAGAAAAAAAAAAAACATAGGCAGCAAGGCTAAAAGTGCACATGGTACGAAGAGATCACAATGATGCTCTGAAGGAAGAGACAAAAAAGGGTTACCTCTCGGGTTTAGGAAGAGAGAGTGAAACCAGGGTCGGAATGATTCCAAAGCTTTTTGGACTCAAGAGTTGACAGAATGAAATTGAATTTTTTGACAGGGAGAAGAACGTGAGAGACGTAGGTTTGCAAAAAATAGAATTCCACTTTGGATAGCTCTGCTAAGCATTTCTGGAAGGATTCTATAACTTATGAAAATGTCTGGCTGAGAATGGTTGAGAATATTTCAAAGAGCCTCTAAATTGCTGTTCCTAAGCCTACCTCCAGGCTGTGTGTGTTCTCATCCGATCTAGAGGAGAGGTAAAAGCTTTCTAAAGGATTTATAGTAGCTGGATTATGTCACTGTTCCTCTAAACTCTCTTAAGAACAATAAATGGTATTTCCCAAAAGGTGATTATGCTTTTCAGTCGTATAAACTAGACACCTCTGATTGTTATCTATTGATTTCATGTGCATTGAAAATACAAAAGTAAGGGTCAGGGATGTGACTCAGTGGTGGTGTGCCTGCCTAATTAAAACATAAATGATAAATAACTATGATGAAAAGTATGTCAGCTGCATGTTAATGGATGAACTTTTGGTAATATTTATTGCCCAATTTAATATCCAATTAACTTACGTATCTGGAGTCTCTGCCAATGAGTCTTTTCTCATCCACTATTAATCCTCACTCTCTCTCTCTCTCTCTCTCTCTCTCTCTCTCTCTCTCTCTCTTTTGATTGGTTGGTTGTCTTCAATAACCCACACTACTGCATTCCCCCCCCGCCCCCCACCCCGCACCACCACCACCACATGAGTCCTGTTCAGGAATAGTTCATCCTATACCAAAAGTCAAAAATAGCATTTTTAGATTGTTTTCACACCAAGGTCATATATGATTGCTCAGAGTTTACTTTAATTTTAGTCCTTATGATTTGATTGACTTCTGGATAAAAACTTGTTTTCCTCCACTAAACTGCAAAAGCCAAATAATGCCTTAACCACACTTCTCTTCCACATCTACAGGCTGCAGGCAGCCCTGCTTTCAAGCCCCAGCCAGGGGCCTGCTGTCATACAGCCAGACACAATCAGCGATGTTTAGTCCTTTAAAGACCATTAGGTCTTTGAAGAAAAGAGTATCTTTCTGCTTGCGGGAAAAAAAAAACTAAAAATAAGTTATCCCATGAACACCAGGATATGGTCCTTGCCACATGTAGTCCCTTAATACATGTAACCTATAAACAGGGGGCTTGATGGGCAATGCTACTAGGAGCTCAGAAAACCAAATTGCTGCCCCCTGGTGTGTGACCCCTCTGTAGCTCCTTTTACCCCACAATTCTTCCTAAGTGCTTCTTGATTATCGCTCTTCCTAATATGACGCTGCTGAGAATTCCTCCTCCTGAGCTGGTCTGCTGAGCTACACAGAGACCTTTTCAAAGGAACAGTCACAGTGTGCTTCCGGTTTTCACTATCCATGGGCCTGCTTCTCTTAGAATCTTGGTGTCCCCTAATTTTGATTTATTTCCATGCCTCCCAGCTCTCTGAGCTTACCTTGTGTCTGCAGTTGCCAGTTGGTCACTTCTGTCAAATGAGAAAGAGATGAATTTCCTAAGGCCTGGGCAAGTTCACTATTGTTACTGATTTTAATGTGTGACTTAGCTCTGAATGTCTTGAGATTTTAAGCCAATTTTGAGAGACCAGATCTACAGGAAGCCAGACTGTCAGTTTTTCTTACTTGACATGTGTTAAAGAGACACTGCAGATAACTGCCCATCTAACTTTGGTGACTTTTTGTTTGAATTTGTACTTGGTGAATGTTAATAGTGTCTCTCTGTGTGTGTGTTGGGGGGAGGTATTTTTGTTGAATATATTGAAATTTTCTCTTTTGGAAAAAGAATTATTTTCTCCTGAGTTCTAACCACTTTGGCTGTGTTTTGGGCTCAAGGGTACTGTATTAGTTTGGGTTCTTTGAAAAGGCAGAATTTACAGAAACTATAACAAAAAGGATCTATTCAGAAGACTTACAAATTTGTGGATAGAGACAGTCCAAGATGGTGGCCTGCATGTGTAAGAGCTGGAATGTCCAATGGCTGCTCAGCTGTGAAGTAAGACACCCATCTGGGACTGCAGGACAGTCTGTGAGAGTCTGCTGCAGATCTCGGTTGTCTGAAGAACAATGGTGAAGGCTGGAGACTGAAGGTAGGTGACGGGCAGACAGGTGCAAGTCGAGACTGGAGCGAACCTGTGATGCAGATATGTGGTGTGTAGCAAGTCAGCATCCATAGACAATTGGGAACTCGAGAGCTGTCCCAGAGGAAAAGGGTGTAACAATCTTTCTTCTTCCCTCCTTTTATATAATTCAAGTTTCCAGTTGGGCCTCCCACAACTAGGTGGGTGTTCTTCTCTCATTTGTGGGCCCACAAATTACTCACACTCTAATCCAGGCTGGTTCTCAATTTCCAATCTAGGTGTGGTTCCCAAACTCTAATCCCGTTGTGGTTCCTGATTCCCTCAAGTTGGCATAATCTCTGCAATGGTCCATAGGACAAGACCTTGTACCATAGAACAAGACCTTCTGGCTCTAGCTATTCCCTCCATTCTTCTGCCTTTGCAGTTGTGTCCCTCAGTGCCCAAGACTCAGCGGCCCCAGGAAATACCTCATTGAGTCCACTCTACACTGCTTTGGAAAGAAGACTAAGCTCTCTCTGAGTACCCTGCGTCAGTTCATGATCTCAGGAACGTAACTCAGAATGTGGTGGCAGTGACACATCCAAAGAGGACATGTTCCAGGAGCACCATCTGGCACAGTTTCTTCTAGAGCCACTTGCTGTACATGTTCATCCCTTGAGACTGTACCAAAACTGAAACAGCAAATTCATCTGCTGATCTCTGGTATGGTGTCCACAAGGCTCACTGAGACAGTTTTAATATTGCATGCTATGAAAAGCAGGTTTGTGCTAGGAACATACCGCGTACTCATGCCTTTCCCCTTGCCTGGGGGCCGTATTGCAGCCAAATACCAGCCAGAGATCTAAAGGCTCTCTTGGCTAATAAAACATACAATGAATATACTTTTTATAGGCCTGGCAATGATGTGATTGTGACCTTCTGAAATTCAAAGCCAATGATTTCAGAGACAAGGGCCCTCAAACATTTTAACAGCGTAGTCTAAATGTTTTTATGGTCTTGTGTTTCTTTGCTAATACAGCCTAAAATATTAAGGAGAAACTGCTACACACACCCGAAAGGAAACCAGAACTGTGCCTTTCTGTGATCACAGGCTCATCATTAAAAAACAAACACAGCGGGCCTGGTGGCCCATGCCATGCCATTTCAGAGTCTATCAGTACCCTAGTAACTACCACCCATACATAGCAGACTTTTAGAAAGCTAGAGCAATTATTGTACAAAAGGTAGTAAGATATAAACTTACTGGACTAGAGGAGCCTCAAGCAGGATGTAGGATCTCCCATTCATTCAATCCTCACAGGTCCAGCCAAAAAGTTGGGACAGAGTAAGATACTTCTTGAAAAATTCAGCTCTAAATAAGAGTAGAACAAGACCAACAAGAAAGTTAGAAATCCTGGTGGGTCGTTTAGCAAAAGATGGAACTAGGAACCTCCTGTGGACCACGCTGGCTGCCCAGGCAGATAGTGAACAGTGACAAACAAGAAAGAGCCTCTGTCAACAGAAGAGAGAGAGGCAGAGCTGCCAGTGGAGGACCCCAGTCTGTTCCTAGTCACCTGAATTCCTTCACTCTGCAAACTTGTGAGCCACAACAGGGAAGTGACGGAGGCTGAGGAGTCTGCAAATGAAAGAACCTGTCGATGGGGGCAGTCAAACAGTGGGGGAAAGAGTCTGCCAAAGAAACACAAGCATGTACAGACCATCATAAGACTGAAAGTGTGGGATTTATATGTACGCGGCAGGCAGCCATGTCTCAGCTCTTGTCTCTAACTTGCCCAGCCTGAGCCTGCCTTGTCTAGCTCCTTCTTTCAGCAAGAGAGGCTGGGAAGTGAATGGTTACTATTTGGAAAGATCTCAACTCCATAGCTCAGAAAATAAGCTAACGGGGAGCTGAAGTTAGAGATTATGCGGGGGACAAGGGGGACACAAGCTGTGATCAGGAACAGGCTCAGCAGAAGTGTCCAGAAGATATAATCACAATCAATCGAACATAGAGGCTTGGTACCAAAACAGCCCAGGTCCTCTGCATACTAAAAGGCCAATGCCCACCACTAGCTACACTAGCTAATGCAATCAGAAGCAGGTTTAAACACAATGTCTTGGAAATTCGGCTACAAAAGAGAAGGGCCCAGCTTTCCCTAGAGGTGAAATGAAGAGTTCCTTGCCAGCTAACTCTTAAGTCTTGCAAGAAAAGCGACAGTAAAATGAGAAATCAAGGTAAGAAGATGGCTCAGAAAGCCCCTAGCTCACCGAAGGAGACTGCAGCGAGCTAAGTATTCAAACCTCCAAAACCTCGAAAGCACAGTAATTACGCACAAGACAGACTCAAAAATAAGCCATCGGAGGAGCCAGCATCAGAGTCAAGCAGTAACCTGCTCAAATGATTAAAGGAGCAAAAGATAGAGTCGAACAATAATATTTCCAGGAAGTATAGTGTTTAAAAAAAGATATAACTAAACAGTTCAAGGATAGAGGTAATAAAGTACCCAGTCAGGTAAATGAGGAAACAAACAGGGTTAAGTGAACCACACAGGTCAATTCAAGAAATGAACGACAAATTCACCAAATAGTTAAACAATTATAAAAGGTATTGGTAGGTCATCAGGGGATGGAAACCTCATTAAAAAGTGTGGTGAATAAAATGATGTGAAATGAGGACTGAACTTTAGAACTAGAAGAAAGATGGAAGCCTTAGAGATATTCTAGTAACAACACGTCAACAAGGAAATAGCTTCCAACAGACGCTAGATGACTCAAGGGAACTTACCTCAGGATCACAGGAAAAAATAGGAATGTAAGCTACTGGAAAAAGAAAATCTATTCTGTGAAATCATAATAGAAAACTTGCCATATATAGGAAAAGAAATGGATGCTCAGTTGGCTGAGGCTTATCATACACCAACCAGATGTAACCAAAACAGAAGCTTCCTAAGACACATCATAATAAAAATTACAGATATCCAGCACAAAGAAAATATTAAAAAGTCAGATTAAAAATAACAAATAACTTAGTAATCTATCAGAATAATGGCAGACTTCTGAACACAAACCCTAAAAGCCAGAAGATCATGGAGTGAAGTCTTCAAAGTCCTAAAGGGAAATAATTGCCAATGAAGAGTCCTTTATCCTGCAAAATTATCCTTAAAATTCATGATGAAATGAAGAGCTTCCATGAAAAAGACAACTTGAAAAGTAAGCACTACAAAAAAAAAAAATACTTAAGTGTCTGCTGGATAGACATAGAAAGGATAACCACTGCAAAGAAAACACAGATAATACGTAAACAAATAGGAAACCAGAAAAATCAACATCCAAAGTTAGGACAATATCAGGATTCAATACTTCCAGGACAATTATGACTCTCAATGTCAATAGTCTCAACTATCCAACCAAAAGAACAATATTGGTAGACTGTATTAAAAATACAATCCAACCATATGTTGCTCACCAGAAGCCCATCTTATCCATAAATAAAAACACAAACTGAAAGTGAAAGGATGAAATACCATATTCCATTCACCAGAAACAGGAAAACAATAAGAAATAACTTCCCTCTTTAGAGACAAAGTGGACTTTACACCAAAATTGGTCAAAAGAGACAAAGAAGGTCATTTCATGCTCATTAAGGAATCAGTTCAAAGGGAAAAGTTAACAATGCAAGTATTTATGCACCAAACAATGGTGTACCCAATTTATAATACAAAAGCTATTGAACATAAAAAAAGAGAGACAATTATAGTAGGGGACTTTAACCACTTTTTCAGAAAGACAGGTCAACCAAACAAAACCCTAAATAAACAAAGAAAGCCAATTCGAACCACACTATGGAAAATAATATTCTTGACAGATCACTACAAAGTGTTTCATCCAACAAAAAAATTCTTTTTGGCAGCTCATGTAACATTCTCCAAAACTGACCAAATTCTGAACTATGCAATAAACTTAAATAAACAAACAAAGAGAAATAATGCATGTATACTATCAGATTATGAAAGAAGAAAGCTAGAAATCAACAATAGAAATGATAGATATTATACAATCACATGGAGATTGAATAATACACTACTGAACAAAAATTGGGTCATAGAAGAAATTAGGGAGGAAATTAAAAGACAAATAACAATGGAAGCACATCAGAACATAAAACTTAGGGACACAATGAAGCCAGTAATAAGAGTGAAATTCATTGCTGTAAGTCTACGCATTGAAGGAACTGAGCAATCCCAAACAATCAAAGAAACACAAACTACAAATACAGCTCAAGATACTAGAAAAAAACCAACAACCCAACCCGAAAACTAATAGGAAGATAGAAATTATAAAGATTGGAGTAGAAAGTAATAAAACTGAAACTAAAAAACTTTGCAAAACATCAATGAAACAAAAAGCCGATTCTTCAAAAGGGTAAACAAGGTTGATAAATATCTTGCTAAATTCATAAAAGGAAGGAAAGAGAAAACCTACATCAATGCAATTATACATCAAAAGGTGAAATTACAACAGACAGCACCAAAATCCAAAGGATCATAAGAAGCTACTTTGAATATCTATAACCTAGTAGATATAAGAACCTAGACACTCCCCCACCCCCCAATAAAACTATAAACTATATTTCCTGTAATGAACATAGATGCAAAAATATTTAACAAGATACTTGCAAATAGAATGTAACTATTCAGAAAAAAAGGTCATACATCATGAGTAAGTGGGCTTCATCCAAGGGATGCAGGGGTGGTTTAACATATGTAAATCAACAAATGTAGTATGCCACATTAACAGAAGCAAAGACAGATATCACAGGAGGAAAAAGCATTTGACAAAATTTAATATCCATTCATGATTTAAAAAAACCTCTGAAGAAAATAGGAATAGAAGGATCTTACCTCAAACTGATTCAAGCTATATATGACAGTCACTTCACCAACTTCATTCTAAGTGGGGAAAAACTGGAAGTATTTGTGGCAGAATCTGGAATAAGACAAGAATGTCCACTGTCACCCCTTTTGTTCAACATAGTACTTGAAAATTTGGCCATAGCAATAAGGCGAGAAAAATTAAAAGAATAGAAATTAGAAGGGAAAACGTTAAGATATCCCTGTTTGTAGATAACATGAACCTCTACATTGAAGACCCCCCAAATAATAATAATAAAATAAAAACCACCAAAAGTGTCTTAGAACTAGTAAATTAATTCAGCAATGTAGCAGGTTAAAAAAAAATCAACACTCATAATCAAAAGCCCCACTATACACCAATAACTAACCCAACAAAAAGAAATTTTTAAAAAAGCTCCATTCACAATAGTTACAAAAACAGAAGACTGAAAAGACTCCAAGCTGAATTTCAGAATATGAAAAACTCGTTCAAAAACATCGCAAGTCAATTTGAGCATTATGAGAACAGAGTATTGGATCTTGGAGATAAAGTTGATGAATGGATTCATGTTCAGTGGTGAGCAAAAAACCAAGAGGACGAGATAGCTGAGGGACAATTCAAAGAAAAACTGTCATTATCTCATTACAATGACAGTGCAAGAGAAAAGAGAAAACAGCATAAAAAGCATAAATAATATGTTCAATGAAACTAAGCCGAAAAATATCCAAATCTAGGAAGCGAAATTAACGTTAAGCCACTGCAGGAAAACAGAACTCCAAATAACCCTGATCAGAAAAGAGCTTCTTCGTGACACATTATCATTAAAATGGTAGAACTCCACACAAAGAGTACTAAAAGCTGCAAGAGAAAAACAGAAGGGAAAGTACAAAGACAAATCCTTCAGAATAACTGTGGATTTTGCAACACAAACCTTAAAGGCTAGAAAGTCATGAAGAGAAATAAGCCAAGGTCAAAAATAAAGTAATTACCAAACCAGACTGGTAAAGGTCAAATTACCTTTAAATACAGAGGAAGAAGTTAGAATTTTCCATAGTAAAGAAAACCTTAAAAAAAAATTATGACCACGACAGCTAGGCTGCAGAAAATATTTAAAGGGATATTAGAGATAAGTAGACTAACAGTACAAAAGATCCTAAAGAGAAGGAAACAACAAATTTAAAGTTATTTAACAATAGTGAAGAATAATCAAGAGTGAAGAAATATAATGATGCCAGAATATAGCAAATATACCACTATAATGGTGCCCAATGTTAGTGGTCTCAACTACCCTAGAAAAAGACAAAAGACTGGCAGATAGGATCAAAACCAAAAACCAACAATTTGTTGCTTGCAAGAGACAAATTTTACCTTTAAAGTAACACATAGCATACAGGCAAAAGGATGAGAACGAATACTTCACATGATTGGACCAAGAAAACAAGCAAGGGCAGTTATATTATTCTCAGACACAGCATATTTTAAGCCAAAATGCATCAAAAGAGACAAAGATGAACTTTATACACTGGTTAAAGGAACTATCTAAAAGGAAGGAGCTACAGTTATCAATATATACCCACCCAAATGCAGGGCAATTTTGTAAAACCAAAACTACTGGACATAAAATGACATATAGGCTCTAATACAATTATAGTAGGGGGACTTAATATCCCACTATCACAAATATATAGGTCAACTAGACAAAAAACTAACAATGGAAAAATAGAGTTAAACCACATTATTGAACAATTAGACTTACCTGAAATATGTGTCCTATTCAACTTCAAGAGAATATGCTTTTTTCTCAGTAGCACATACACCATATCATTGGCCATTCTAAGGCCTAAATAAATATAAAGGAATTGAAATAACTTCTTGCGTACTTTCAGACAACAGTGGAGTAAAACTAGAAATCGATAGCGAAAGAAACAGTACAACTGGACAAACTCTACAAACTGGAGACTACATAATATAATCCTGAGCAAATGACAGGTCACAGAAGCAACCAAGGAAGAAATTAAACACTTCTAGAGTCATATGACAGCGGAGACACATCCTATCAGAATCAAAGCACTGTAGGAGGGAAATTTATAGCTATGAATGTACACCTATAAAAACAGAGCAGCCCCAATAAACAATTTAATGATGCAGCACAATGTCCTAGAGAAACAAGAACAGGCTATATCCAAAAGTAGTACCAAAAAAGGAATTATAAAGGTCAGAGCAGAAATTCATGAGAATGAAACTAAAAAAATACAAATGATCAATGAATCCAGGAGTTAGTACTTCAAAAGAATAACTAAGATTGATAATCATCTAACCAAACTAACCAAGAGATTAAAAAATATATAAATGCAGTTAGAAATGAAAATGGTGAAATCACAGTGAACACTGATGAAATTTAGATGATTAAAAGAAACTTTTTAAAACTTATGTCCCCAAAAATTGGAGAACCCAGAAGATATTGATAAATAACTAAACATATACAAGATACAAAAGTGGAACCAAAAAGATATAAGAACTCTGAACAGACCAGCCATAAGTATTGAAATTGAGGCAGTAAAAAAGTCCCTACCTACAAAGAAGAGTCCAGAAGCAGAGAGATTCACTGCCGAATTTTACCAGTACTTTAGAGAAGAGCCAACCTCAATACTTTTCAAACTGTTCCATGAAACTGAAAGAGAAGGAACATTCACAAACGATTTTATGGAAGATAGAACTACTCTGATACTAAAACTACACAAAGACTTAACAAAGAAAGAAAAGTATAGACCTGTTTCCTTAATGAACACAGATATAAAAATCCTCAATAAGGTATTAAACTTGGGCTGGAGGAATGCCTCAGGAGTTAAAGCACTTCCCTGGCAAGTGCTTAGGCAAGCACTAAGTACCCGAGTTCAATTCCCCAGCACCACATAAGCCAGGCATGGTGGTGTATGTCTCTAATCCCAGAACTCAGGAGGCTGAGGCAGGAAGACTGCCATGAGTCTAAGGCCAGCCTGGGCTCTATAGTGAGTTCAAGACCAGCCTAGGCTACAGAGTGAGACCCTGTCTCAAAAAAAAAAAAAAAAAAAGATACTGAACTCAACAAATCATAAAAATAAATCATACACCATGATCAAGTTGGCTTCATCCCAGGAATGCAAGGATAGCCTTATGTACGACAACAGTCAATTAATGTAATATACCACATAAACAAAGCATGGAAGAAAATTACACAATGACCTCAATGGATCTAGAAAAAGCCTTTAATAAATCTAATATCCATTGATGATAAAAAAAAAACCTGAGGAAAATAGATAGAGAAGGACCTTACCTCAAGTTTATAGAAGCCAGTTATACTAAACCTGCTGCCAACATTATTAACAGAGAAAAACTGAATGCATTTCCCATTAAGTCAAGTAAAAGACAAGGCTGTCCACTCTCACCATTCCTTTTCCAATATAGATCTTGCAACTCGAGCCAGAGCAATCAGGCAAGAGATTGAAGTAAAGGAAAGATGTATTGGAAAAGAAGTCAAATTATTCTTATGTGCAGATGACATGACTTTCTACATAGAAGACCCAAAAAACTCTATCAGAAGACTCTTGAACCAATTAACAAATTCTGCCAGGTTGCAGGATACAAAATTAATACAAAGAAAGAATTCTACTACATTAACAATGAATAATCTGAGAAAGAGATGTGAAGAACAAGCCATTCTCAATAGCCTCTCAAAAAAGTAAACACGTAGGTACAAACCTAACCAAGGAGGCGAATGGATTAAGTACCCGTGCAATGAAAACACATTATGCTATTGAAGAAAATCAGAAGGCATCAACTGTTTCGGATAGGCAGAACTAATATTGTCAAAATGCAAACACTTCCAAAACTGATACACAGGTTCAATGACATTCCTACAAAAATACAAACATTTTTTACAGAAACAAACAAACAAAAAATACTAACATTCATATAGAATGAAAAAAGACCCAAAATAGTTAAAGTTATCTTGGGCAACAAGGCAAAAGCAGGTGGCATCATGATTCCAGACGTTGAGTTATATCACGAAGCGTCAGTGATCAAAAGAAAAACATATAGTATCGTCACAAGAACAGACAAGCTGACCAGTGGAACAGAACTGAGGATGCAGAAACAACGTCAAGCACTCTCAGCTCTCTGATCTTTGACAAAGGGATCAAAAATATATACCGGAAAAAGGAAACTTCTTCAATAAATCAAGCTAGGAGAACTGGTTATCTACATGCAGAAGAACGAATCTAGACCCACATCTTTCACCATGTACTAAAATTAAATCAAAGTGGATAAACGACCTAAATACTGAAACGGAAACACTGAATCTCCTGGAGGACAAAATGGTAAAACTCTTTAAATATCAGGCACGAGCTCAGACCTTCTCAATAGAACATCTGATACAAAGGAAATAGCTTCAAGAACTAACAACTGGAATTACGTCAAATTTACAAGCTTCTTCACAGCAAAGGAAACAATCAACAGAGTGAAGAAAAAAAAAAACAGAATCAGAAAAAAATTTTACCACCTACACCTTAGACAGGAGATGGGGGAGTTAATAACTAGGATATGCAAAGAACTGAAGAAAAACAAGTCCTCAAAATAAAAGACCCAAATAAAAATGGGCAATTCAAATGAACAGACTGTTCTTAGAAGTACAAATGGCCAACAAATACATGAAACAAATGTTCAACATCTTTAGCCATTATAGAAATGCAAAGTAAATTACACTGAGATAGCCCAGTGAGAATTGTATTCACAGAGATCCTAAGAAGGAATAGATATTGTGAGGATGTGGGGGAAGAAGGAATGTTTTCATTTTGCTCCTGGGACTATAACCTGGCACAACCATTATGAAGCACGGTGTAGAGATTCCCCCCAAAACTAAAAACAGATATTCCATCTGACCCAGAGATCTCTCCTCTGGATATCTTTCCAAAAGAATTACTAGCATATAACAAGATACATATATATCCATGTTTATAGCGGCACAATTAATAAGAACTAAATCATGGAAGATGACAAAATATTTATCAACAGTCCAATGGATAAAGGAATTGTGGGATACATAAAAAATGGAAAAGTACTCGGCCATACAGACAGATAGATGGGATGTTGTTTGCAGAAAAATAGATTCAATTTGAAACCATTACGCTTAGTGAAGTGACTCAAACCCAGAAGATTAAATATTGTATTTCTCTCATATGAGAACTCCAGACTATAAATAATATTAGAATTACTAGAGTCAAACAGCTAAAATGCTGGGAAGCAGGAGGGATGAGGGGAAGGGTGAGAAAGGGGACAGGCAGGGACTGTGAAGTTGATGCAATATGTGTGCCCAAAATTAAAAAAAATAGAAATCTCATTTGACTCAACTGGAGCTACAGCTCTCCTGGGCATCTTACCAAAAGAAATAAAATTGTCATATCATAGAGACACACATGTACCCACGTTTATAGCAGCACAGGTCATAATGCAGAAATACCCTACATGCCCATCAACAACAGAATGGATAAGGAAAATGTGGTGCATATACCCAGTGGAATATTATGTGGCCATAAAGACAGATATGAAACACCTTGAGTCAATAATACTCCGTGAAATGGACCACCAAAGAGATTGTCACATGATGCCTCTCACACGAAACTGTCATAACACATGTATAAAAAAGGTTAATGTAAGGGGGAGCGTAGGAATTGGGGAGATGCATTGCTTGGTGTGGGACCCTGCTAGGCCTGGGATGATTGTAGGTAGAAGGCGGCTCATACCCCGATAATCTTGTTTCTCAGGATCCGCAGGAGTGCGGCCACTCCCTCTTGTCCCAGGCCCAGGATGGCCAGCAGCTCAGGTTGTATCATACTCACATTCCTACTCCCCCCCCACCCCTTTTTCAGACCCTTCCCAGAAATCAGACCTGCCATGCAAATTAGCCTACTTTCAGATCCCAAAGTCCCTCCAATCACTCAGTGACCCTTGCCCTGTTACCCTGGCTGACCCAGCTCCCTTAAACTGCTTATAAGCCTGGCCCTCACCTCTAATAGACCAGCCTCCCGGCGGTGATTTCGCCGTACTCGTGCCACAGGAGTCCCTGTTCCCCCAGACTTCACTGGTTCCTGATTGCCAGTGGCCAACAGTAGCCAGGGACCCAGGGACCCCAGCAGCTTGCAAAAGGGAAGAGACATTGGGGGGAGGGGAAAAAGGGAGAAGGAAAGGAGTGGTCACACAATGAGGTGTATGGGCACAAATTTCCCAAAACTATTATCCCTTACAGACTATTATCCATTGGACTGTTGTATGAAACT